>CAJNDT010000069.1:210000-385000 GCA_905221615.1 Symbiodinium sp. CCMP2592
GCAGGGTTTTGCATGGTCCACTTAGACAACGTCGACCTGATTGAAATGCACCACGTGACAAACTGTACAAGCAGGATTCTAACAAAGCTCTGCGAGTACCTATAGTTGGGGTCTAACCGACAACTTCTACATCCGGGATCCGAAGAGGCGTAACCCCAACAAGGAGGACTGGCAGTGCTACAGCCTCACAGCCCCAGACCTCGACTCGAAACTCTGAGATACCCGAAGGCAGAGCTCTGAATCGACCCGAAACCCTGTGCCCTCGTCACTCGTCGCTCTGAGTCTTTCTTACGACGCATCCTGGTGTAGGCCGTCGTTTTAGAGAGCGACACCTGAGCCGCAAGGGAAACAGGTCAAGGCTGAGGGATGAGGGATGAAGCCAGGCATGGCTAGGGGCTACAAGGTTCAGCTTTGGTACAAAAGATCGGTCGACCGTCTCCAGCGCCTCCGCAGAATTTCAGGCTTCGGGGCCTCGAGGCTTCGTCTTTCGTCGCCCTTTTTTTGAGGTGAAGGCCGGAGAGATCTACAGTCCAAGCCGCCTGCCAAGATCTTCCACCCCCGTTTCAGTGGAGGTCTGCCCCCAAACTGTACTAGAGAGCTCCAGGTCAGACTGCAAGTAAAAGCTCCTACCTTGGGAAAATGCTCGAAGACTTCGGCCAAGCCGGAACGGCCAAGCCGGAACTGTGCGATGGAACTTTCCGTAGTACAATCGGAAGAATGCATCCATGGTGACTGAGTTAACACGATACAGAAATACCACAAATGAGACGAACACCCTTGTAATTACAATTTAACACGTGCCACGAGACCGTGCAGTGCCACCACCCGCTTGGAATAAAGACGAGATCTCCTGCAGGAGAGTTTCTGAGGATCAAAGGGGCGCAGCTAAGACGGTACTCGCTCCGGCACAAGCTGCACTGAGATTTCTCATGGCCCCACTTGCCCTTACCCTGACTTTTATGGCAAGGGTCGCCCTTCCATGCGTTTTCGCCCGGGTTTGGCCGTGCAGCCAAGGCATCTGAGAAAGTCTCAACCGTCAGTGATCCCAAAGAACTGAATTTGATCGTCTTTTGCGATCTTTACGGAGCGGCGTCCTCAACTCGGACAGGTGTAATACAGTGCAGGATCAGCTTGAGCTCTCAAGCCCAAGTTTCGAGGATTCCTCTTGAGGCTATGTGTCTTCCACCTTCCAGGAAATGATGATGCACACCACGACAGCTGTGACGGTTGCGACGACACGTTGCTGATGGCTATGAAGGTCATTATGTGGTAGTCATTACTGCTGTCGTCCTGGTCGCTGCACCGCCCACAGCAGCTTTTCTGCAGCTGGGCTCCTGCAAACTCAGAAGTTTCAGATTCTGTGTTCCGATGAGTTTAGGCCAAACTCGAACACGGCCAGAAAGAAAGCATGGCCCCAAGCTTCCAAAACTCAAGGACATAATTTTAGCCATGCTTCGGCACATAGTTCAGAATCCTGCATGCACTAACGCCCCCCCAGATCCCACAAGCCCGAGCTCCCGGGAAGGCTCATCAGTAGCCCGGCCACGGCTGGCGGTGCGGAGTAGTATCGCCGAACGGTCTGACGACGGCAGAGGATGCCGGGATGTGCGACACATGTACATATCACACCTGCTTTGCATAGATGCACCTATACATGCATCTTTTATGTATGCATCTTTTATGTATCCATGCACGATTGAGTCTGCACACACACACACACACACCATTCACCACACAAGTTACAGTCTACATGCATCGGCCTAGACCAAGTTGAGCTTGTACCTCTAGGTTGGATGGGCCGCGAGCTGCAAGTCTTGCCTTCTGTTCCGGCTTTCATTTTGCCAGGACCGATGACATTGAAATTGAATCTGTAGATCGAACTGGTTGCGAATATTCGGGATTCGGTGTTTTTGCTATCGTGAAAACTTGCTGGGCGATCGGCCTTAACATCACACCAGAGCCCCAAGCAGGTTAAGAACCTCCAAAGTTGTCCAACTCACACCTTGTCAACAAAACTTCCAGCGGGCAACAAGAACCGATCTCAAACCTCGCGCAACCCGGTTTAGACTTGCCAGATGGCTCTGCCGCTTCCTTGTGAAGTCTGCAAAAGAACAAAGTCAAGAAAAGCAAGCAGAAATGGACAGCCAAAACTTCCATGCCCTGCCTCACCAGAAAGGCTCGATTCGAGCATCTGGGCCTGCAGGCGGGCGGCAAAGGTGAGGAGTCGTGGGATGTCAAGGATCGAGTACTGAGGATACCGGGTCTGTGCTGTGAGCACAAAGCGGGGGAAGAACGGAGCTCAGAGCATTCTTGTTGGTGGACACCTGGACCTGGAGTTCGCGTAGGAACAGGTGAGCACAATGGCGGTCACGAAGCGTGCTTACTTATGCAGGCCCATGCAAGGCCCTGTTGCAATTTGATCTTGCTGCCTGACTTGGAGGCATGCGGCTAGTAGGTTTCATGTGTGCGGTTTCCAGTCCAAGGGCAGCACGGCTCTGCAATTGACTGGGGAAAGCAAACGACCAGCTTGCACAGTCAAATGTAAAGTCGTCGCTGTTCTACATCAGGATGCTTATCGATGTCTCCGCTATACTACACGTGTCTGGTGGTTCGTGTTCGTTTCTACCCTTCGCGCTCGTTGGTACCGGCCTGATGTATGCATCTGTGTTCTTTTGGAGGACTGGCTGAGGACTGGTACCCGAGTTTCTTATTCATAAACAAACGCCCCATCGTTCAGATCATGCCAAATCTCGACAAGAGTGAGCCTCCACCTGCGGCGGAGCCCCGGTAGGAGGAGCCATTGCCCAGAGCTTCTCACCCTCGAAGAGCAAGTTCCTTAAAGGAGACGACGCAAAGGCCTTAAGGTTTTGGCCTTGTTGTCCATGTCCATAGATGTCAATATGGGCAGTTCTCTACATGATGGGGTCCCGGCTGCCCGTGAAAACCCGGCACCTTTTTGGTCGTACTTATAGTTTTATGGTTTTTTGACCTGTGACATAGAAAACTGGGTACCCCAAAACAGGGCCAAGGTATGACCCTGTAATACCCTAAATCCTAAACCGTATATAGGTAGACCCGAACCTCCTTCAATGCAGCCGCGGAACCAAGCGGCGGTACCCCATGGATCAAAGTGCCAGCGGGATCCGCTCCTGTCCACAAAGCCTAAACCTTAAAGGATTTATAGGGCTTATAGGGCTTAGGGTTTAGGGCTTAGGGCTTATAGGGTTTAGGGTTTAGGGCTTAGGGTTAGGGATACGGAGAGGTTCGAGGGCTTAGGGTGTTGTTGGGTTCAGGGTGGTAGGGCTGTGTGCTGGGATTAGGGTTGAAAGCTCAGATCCCATGTGGATCTCTATCTTATGCAAAGATGCGCGTACATGTATACATAGGAGTTATAGACGAAGTTGCCATCTGTAGCTGTGGAGAAAGGATTGTGCCAAGCATTGAGGAGACTTTAGACTGTTTCGATTGCGAATGCTCCTTGAAGATGAGAAAAGGTTAAGTCATGTTACCACAACTTCGGTGATGGAAACAACGAAAGCCGACTAACAGCTACCCCTGTCCTGACAAGTTACGTCTTGACAAGGGAGAGCTTGGGTCCCAGCACCCTGAAGCCCAAAACCCGAGAGCTGAGGGCATCCCAAGCCACGAAACCCTTAGTTGTAGTCTGCTAGAGGAATACCGGAAGCCGTGAAGCCAGGAAGCCCATGAGAATTCCACAAATCCGGAAACAAAGCCCACCCTGACAGTGGCCCGTGTCCTTTCAGGGCCAACCAAGAGCCAGCCGTCGAGCCCGACGAAGCCCTGGCAGGCTGCAGCTAGCATGGAAGAGGGACGCCGTCGGTGGTGCTTCTTTATCGCATTCACAATGAAACAGCAGTGGTAAGGAGCACGAAGAAGGCATGAACATGCGACTGTTCTCCCCGAAGTGTGCTAAAGAAACGACAGCGTGGTCGCAGTCCAGCCTCTGGTGGCTCTGTTGCGTCCAACAGAAAATCCTGCCCGCAAGCACCAGCTCTTAGAGCCGTGAAAGTTCGCGAGCACAGGCATTGAGGGGCTTTGGTCTTCAACAACATGGGAGTTTCCGAAAATAGGGCACCCTAATATAGTACCCGAAATAGTAGGATCCTTACTACAAGGACCCCAAAATAAGGTAGCCCTAATTTTCGGAAACTCCCACATAGAGTCATAGCGTCTCTAGTGTTCACGGGGGTCTGACCCGAGGGCCACGCCGCTGTGAGAAATCTGCATGTGAGGGTTCCTGGGTTCCCGGAAAACCCAGAACCTTCCGACATGGTTATGCTTTGCCATGACCGCGAGGGTGTCATGTCAGTCCGTTGTGGTTTGACCTCCTCGCTAGTGGCGGTATGTCTCAGCATCGAACTGAACCGTGTTTGACTCGACTCTGATACTCGAAGCTCCGCATCATGTTTCAGCCAATCCTGAGCTTAAAGCCGGGTTCATCCATCAAACTGACATCCAGAAGTCTGAAGCCCTCAGGACAGCCAGCCAGCCGAAAAGACTCAGAAGGGAGCATCTCCTCCGCAAAGATCTTCGGGGCTCGGAAATCTTTGTCCACAGCCTCCGGAGTTTCAGCTTCCAGGCGTTTAACTCTCGGCTCCAGGTCTTCGCAGTTAGGGTTTAGGGTGAAGGAATGGAAGAATGGTAGTAATAGTAGCTCTATGGTAGTTACAGTATATGGTAGTAATATGATAGTATATGGTAGTAAGAGTAATTATAACTATAATTGCACTTGCCTGGCAAGATCGGTATGTGGCGCTGAGGGTATTCAGGGGCTCTGTAGTTCTAGGTCGGCGGCGGTGTTGTAGGGGCCTTGGCCGTACCAGGAACACTGTAATGTGGAGAACCCTGAATCATTACCAATAGGCAGTATCGGAGAGCCCTCACTGCACTGGCTTCACAGGCCGTCGACCCTGAACCAGCAATGTTCTCTCACAACAGGATTGGGGTCTGAGGTCACGTAAGAGAAAGCTCCCAGGTGCGGCCTATGGCTCACTGCGAGTCGAACCTCCAGTAAGGGAGGCCTTTGCTGCAAGCATATGTGGCAATCAAGGGTCAACGACACAACCATCACACGTTGCCTAAACATGAGAGAAGTACGAGTATTGCGCAATATTAGTCCCTCGGGTTGTGAATAGGTAATGTACACCAAAACCCTATTCAATTTCGCTCAATTTCTGAAGGCCCCTTACGTTACCCGAGCAATGCAGGACGGAAAGCCCAAGCATGCCCGAGTTCCATGATCGAACATGACCGAAGTCCCTGGCTCATCTGCAAAGAATTCGGACATCTTTGTATTCCCGAAATAACCCAAAACCCTAAACCATAAGCCGCATAAGCCCCCAAACTCACGGAAATCTGATGCTCAAGCGCCGCCTCTCGGATATCAGAGTCGAACTCTTGGAATAGGTAGAGAGGCTCAGCGTCCTGGCTTAGGCGGTTCGGGCTGAAGGGTTTTAGAGTGAGTGTATATATGTAGGCTGTAGGGTGTGTCTATCGACATGTATGTATATATACACACGTAAACAAATATGTGGTTTTGTATCTATGTGAACATCTCTAAGTTTTAGATTATAAATACACAGAGAAATCGTAAAACAACTAGATAAGCCAACGAATAGTAAACACAAACACATAAATGAATACATAAACAAATACTGCAATAACAGCGTAAACACAAATGTAAGTATGAACACACATGTGTGTATATATATATATATATATATATATATATATGTATATAATTGATCTATAATATGCGTATTACAAACAGGCTATTAGGAGCCTCTTGAGCATCCATGTACCTCAAATACTCGTCGAAGGGAAGTCGGATGACGGAGAGCTTTGTCCTGCTGTCGCCCGGGATTCGCTTCAGGACAAACTCAAAGGAAGTGGCTAGGATCACCGCAGTCAGGCTCCAGGTGTGAGGTCTTGCGCACAAATCAAGGCTCAAGGTGCTAGGCTCGGCTTTTGGTGCTCAGGGTATTCAGCTATTGGTTCAGGATTCGGGGCATCTGGCAGCTCCTCATTTCTGGAGGGATCGCAAACTACTTTGGTCCGTCCGGGAGTTTCAACAAAGGAAGGACAAATCGCCGTTCATTGTGGGCGGTGGAATGCTACCTTCCTCATAGCACCAGCTCTCAGGCCCTGCAGGGTTTGGGGATGTTGCTTCGCTGACGGAAACCCTCGCGGTGTGAGGGAAGAGGGAGCCATCTCACAGAAGCCTTTCGTGTGTGGATTTCGAGTCTGGTCGCCTTCCGCGGATGGTGCCCCATCCGTGACGAAATATCTTGGAAAACATAGTTGAGCTCCCAAGAATAAAGACGATCTCGAAACAGGCTCATTTTGGGCTTGACTTTAGTATGCTCAACTACTTCCCGAGGCAGATCTCGACACCCTGGATGCCCTAAATCCTCGACCCTGAAATTTAAACATGGTCTGGTTTTCGTGCCCAGGCCGCGATCTTCCCGAATCCCCAACCCAAGGACTGTCCGACCCGACGTCAATGCGAGTGCATCATCCTGGAGGTGGCAGCGGCACCTAAGGATAAGGCTTCATCGGGGCCCTAAAAAGTTCAATATGGGTTTCATAAACTAAGTTCAAGGTTTTTTGAGTGATGAACGAGTTGAGTATATAGGGGCCTCACCACTTGGAAAGGGCTTCGGGATCTGTCATAGCGCAGGGAATGTAAGGGATACGCTTAGGAACTATGCGGTGGTAGGAGAGAATAGAAGACGACGAAAAACACAGAAATGCCCGCACAATGGTATAGATGATGCCTCGTGGCGCTGACACTACAAGCCTGAACTCCAAACCCTAACAGTCCTAAGCCTGAACTCCCAAATGCTTTACACCCGACCCTAAACTCCGAATTCGCTAATACATGCTACATGCCCTTGTAAGCCGAACACAACCCGCTACCATTCGAAACTCTTGTGGCTTAGCATTGGTAGCTGAAGTCCTACAACCTCGTGACAAGCTTATCTTAGGCCTCTGAACACCTTGCAAAACCGGGCAGCTACACTGAGTTCTCACACGGTCGCGCTGCCAATGCTGGACCAAGGCTGGCGAGCTGCCTTGTCCAAGGATCGTGGACGTTGGCGGTTTGGACAAGTGAGTCATGCTTTGTTGGCGGGTTTTGGCAAACTTAGCAGGGTTTTGTGGAGTTCTTGTTAGTTAGGACTTTGGTGTGTTATAGGTGCCCCTTACTCACCCTGTGCACAGCCCAACAATCATTCTCAAACGTCTTCACAACAAGTTCGTTCAAACCGATTCAAACCTGCAGGCTTCTAAAGACAAAGCACCAAAACAAAAACCTTTCACTGATGCCCCTTGCCAAGACCACAGAACTAGGCTGGGCGCACCAGGCCGTCTCCCCTTGAGGCGAAGCCAGGCCAGCTGCCCCCTGTCTTTGGTTTGGTTGTCTGTGGGGATTGACAGTTAGGCCAAGGTTTATGGGGTCCGTGTCAAGCGCTTCGGGTTATGGTGCGGATCGTCGGAAATCTAGAGGGGGCTAGTGTGACTTTCCTGTGACGGGAACGCGCGACTGCCTCATTGCGGCCGCGATGGGCGACTGCACTCCGAGTACTCGGAGGGCAGCTAGTCGCCCATCCCGGCCGCAATGAGAACTCTCGGCACTCTGGCGAATCGAAATAGTTTTCCTGGCCATTCACTGTCAAGACATGCAGCAAACAACAACACAATGGTTACCTGCTCCGGCGAATACGGAACGCAGGACTCACGTTGGATGAGACGCTGAGAAAGCCCGAGAAATCTTTGAATCCCTATTCATATTCAACTTCGGGCCGTGTAGTAGTTACAGTAGCCGCAAGCTGAAATCGCACCAAGCAAAACCACCTCCAGAACGACGGGGGTGCCCGGCAGTGCCTCGGAATCTCAGCGCAATCTTTCCGGTGGCTTCTACAAGGCTTCCATCGGGGCTCTTCGGCTTTTCAGAAAACTAGCTGGTGCAACTCCTTGTTCGGGCTTTCCGCGGACGCAGAGGCTTAGCCCGAGCCGAACAAAAGAAAGTCTTCCGTGACTTCTAGCCTGCAAGCCTTTATTTCCCTGGCATCGGGTACCAAATCCGTGCAATCGATCCTCGCTAAGCCGCTAAGCACCCCCATTTGAAACATACAACCATCCTGAACCACGATTATATTGGGGCTCATGCATACTGAACGGTGGGACCAGGTGTTTCTATCCATCGACACAGGAAGGAAAAACCCTCAACCCTGAGATCAAACCCCATATACCCTAAACCCTAATAAGCCCTTTGTATCCTTCAGCCCCTAGCCCAAATAAAGACCGTGAGCCCTCCTTAGAAACCTCGATAAACGATAGACCGTAAAGCCCCGGAAAAGGGCCGTGAGACCTCAAAGAGCCGGCGGAAGTCTGCCGTTGTCAACTCGGTGGCGGCCCTTCCAAACGAGGCTTTCCGACGGGAGTTTATATACTAGACCTAAGAGTAACCTAGGAATAACAAGGGTGCCCTTTTTTGGTTTGAGGGAATTCTAAGGGAACCTACATCTCCCTAAACCCTAAACCCCAAACCCCTAAACCCAAAACCCTAAGCCCCTAAACCCCTAAAACAGGGAATAAGGGCTTACTCTGGGTCCTAATCTCGGGGGGGTTTGTAAGGCCCACCCAAGTTCCAGGTCGAAGCTCCTCAGCTTAAGGCAGAGGCCTTAACCAACAATGAGAAGAATAATAGTAGTACTAATAATAATAATAATAATAATAATATAGTAATAATAATTAGAATAGGGATTGGGGGTAAATTATACCATAACGATAAAAAGGAACCCCTGAAATAGGATTGCTATTTATCAAAGCCCTTATATGAACGGGTTTTTGATTGAGGGGGAAAAAGAGGATGCGACAAAAAAACTGTTGGCTTTAGGCTGGGGTCTGGGAGTAAGTTCAGCTAGCAAGCTTAAGAAGCCTTGAGTTTGTTGCTGCAGGACGTCACAAGGCATTTATGGGCTCTTCTTCAGCGCAGTTTATTGGTTGCTGAAGGCTGCCTGGAATGAGGCAATGTAAGGCGTGCTGCATCCCTGTAAGATGCTGCATAGCTTTGCAGGCTGCATAATTTTTCGGGAACTGATAGGATAGCATTCACATCCGGGGCCTGGATTCTTAGGGGTTTAGGGCTCGGAAACCGAGATTGCTCCAAGGATCCTCAGCTTGTACAATGGCTCTAAGACAAGGAACTTGGATTGTGGCTTCTGTCGGTACCCGGCCTACAGGTACCCAGGACCCTCTATAGGTAGGTAGCAGGCCACACGCGGCGGGCCTTCGTGCCACCATCGCAGAGACGCGTCCACTTTGCAACTTCGCCTTGCACAAACAAGGATTGGAGCAGCTTGCGCTGCGGCATGAGCACCCATGTACCTGTCTCGCCATGTCTCTATCTCGCTGTCTACCTGTCCATCTATCTAGCCATCTAGTTGTCTATTATCTAGCTGGCTATCTATCCATCAGCTTGTCATCTATCCATCTAGCTGTCTACCTCCCAATCGCGAATTTCCCTTCACCGCAACAGTACCCTTACCGTAGCGAGCAGACGGTGACTAACTCCCAGTTGTTCGTTGCGTGTAAATTTCAATCAGGGCCCTAGATTCAGAATGTCAGCATTCTTGCAGCCAGTCGCCGCCACGTCCCGCAGCGTCGCCAGGGAGCAAGTTTTCGCAGGCAGACGTGAAGGCGGCATGGGTCCTGAAGGACAACTGCATTAGACGGAGTCCTGGATCTTCGAAGAAAGGCGCTTGATTTGTTGATTGGAAGGGAGATTGTTGACAAGGACCCGCCGAAACACGAGATCTACACGCAACCCCTTCGATAAACAGAGGAGCTCCCAAAAAAGTACGCACCCACTCAAGATCCTGTAGTAAAACTCTCTGGAGACAACCCGAAAGACGTTCGAAGCACTAGACCTTCCATGCCACCAGAAAAAGTTAGGCGGTTAGGTTTTGGTGCTCAAGATCCGATGAACATGCTCATAGCATCCTTCGACCTACCATGGCGGATGAGCTCAGGGAGTCGTTCAAAACTGTCGAAGGTATGGTATGGCGGCATGGCTGGCCGCTACGACAGAAGACCATTCCGTGTAAGTGGCTGATGCTATTCTGTTTCAGAACAAGTCACACAGGCATCAGATCTAGAGGTGGCAAACCTGCTGACGGATCCAGCGGAACGAAGTTGACGGATGCCAAGCTTCTTACAGTTGCTTTGGACCGGCAGACAATGTTCCGAATGAGTCCGGTGACGCATTGGACAAATGTCGGCTTCTTGCGAGTCCGTTTGCATTTACTTGGGCTTGCCGGTTCTCGGAACCCCCTATGCACTGCGCATCTTACCTGAAGCCTGATGGCACCCCAATAGCTTCCACCCTTCCGCCCAGAACTTGGCCCCTCAGCTGCCTTGACTAAGCAAGAGCCTATAGACCCTAAACCCAGCGCCTCCAGAAGAGCCCAGCAGTGAGAGGGCCGTCCCTGCCCAGCTTCCGGCGAAGCTTGCCAGCAATGGATCCTGTCTGCGATGCCTAACCTCAAACCGAAACCTCAAAGCGATAAACTCCAAATCCATGCGATCCTATCTTGGACTGGAAGTCTACTTGCCATGGGCAGCTATGTGGCCGAGGCCGGATAGAAGTAAACAACAACCGGGAAGTCAGAAGCTAGCACCCCACCACAAAACTGCTCCGCTTCGCCATTCCAGCCTCATCCTCCTCTTTCTCATAGTTCCATGGTTCAGAAATACCCTAAACCCCTAAACCCTAAACCCTAATCCTAAACATTGACAGGGAGCTAAGCTCCTAGGGGCGCGACCGTGCTACGGACCATGCTACTCTTCCAAGTCCCGAAGCCTTTTTCCAAATGCTTCTAGCATAGCTCTAGGGACGACCACGATGGGGTTTAGGAGGCCAGCGGATGCTTTAAGGCCTTGGGATGCTTAGGTTGCAGGACCTTGTAGGACCCATGGAGACGGAAGGTCTTGAGGGCTTTAGGATGTAGAGCTTTCGCGAAGACTCTGAGCCTGGCGTGCCTCAAACCTCTGCTCTTCACTCGACGGATCCTCCGTGCTTGCATGGGGCGCCTGTTTGAGGGATAGCTACTACTTTGCGGTATGTACGTGCTCGGGATCCTGTGGGGTCACAGCGCCAAACCCCAAACCAGACGGAGCCCACGCTCCTCTTCTGAGCCTTGCCGCTCCTTCCAAGATAGCAAAGCTCAGGCTTTTTTTTGCGAGTGAGCGCTCAGGTTCAACACAAAGCGGCATTGAATGTTGCTGCAGGTTCTCTCTTTAGGTAAAATTGTTGCGGTTGCTAGCGTCTTAAGCCGCTAGTTGCAACGATTACTATAATATAGCTATCTAGAATCTAGAAGTGTCGTTCCCATTACATTTAAGCTTTCAGTCCTGCAGGAGTCCGACGCAGAAGGCCCGCCAAGCTGCCTTTCAATAGGGAGGGGGGGCCACGGGGAATATATAGAGAATGTATTGTTGCACTTCTGCCTGGTGTTTCTTCTGTCAGCCTTTCTGCCTGTCATCATGACTCGTCGGGTCGTCGTATTTGTAACAGTCAAGCTTCCGCATGCGTCTCATATTGCAATCGCATAATCGTCATTTACTTTCGTTGTTGCTGCTGCTTTTGACTCTTGCTGCTGATGAAGGCGGTGACGGCAAACATGAGGCCTGAAAGTCTCCGCTCCTATGATGGATGACACCATGGTTACCATGATGCGGAACATGTTATTTGATGCCCAAGACTACGATAACTGCCGGAATATGACGTGTCAGCCGTAAACACCGTGATGATGAGGTTGCTTTGGCAAGTCAGACCCACGACCTACGAGTCCCGAACTTGCTCTTGAGATCCGCATCCTGCCTCCACAACAAAAGACGATGCAATGCTGTTTGCCGGAGACTCATTGATCCGGGGTGCCCTTATGTGCACGTAATCGAACATGAATCCATGTATTGAATGTTTGGACATGCCGTTTCAGTCTCTTTGGGGATTTCGGTGCGCGCTTGTCCTGGGTCTCGAGCACTCCAAGTCAATGCCAATGACTTGGATGCTTGGCGGTCGCTGTACAGCTCAAGCCCATGGGCATAAGAAAACGGTCAGGCAATGCTCTCCTGATAGAAACCCCTTGAAGCCCTACGTCCCTAAGCCCTGCGTCAATAAGCCCCCTACTCGGAAGCCCAGTTCTAACTGCGTGCCTCGTCACCCAGGGACTGTGCAGCTGCGTGAGACACCTGCGCCAAGGCCTGAAGGTCACCAAAGCGCCTAGCTCTGGTTTGATTTTGGAAGGCCTCTATACGAGGTGGGACAGGGTGGTTTAGGGTTTAGGGTTTTGGCGTCTAGGGCTTTCTACGGCTTTAGGGCTAAGGGTGTCAGGGTGGTTCAGGATTAAAGCTCCTCGAAGCTACAATACCTACGGTGGTTTCTACCATACTGTGGTTTTGCAGGACTTCGAATGTAGGCCCCAAAGGGGGTAACCTGCCACATTCATGGGTGATCGGGTTTCTGGAGGTACATCTTTGTGTGGACTGGAACATGCAACTGCTGAAGGTTTGAGATGAAGATGTCGGGGCAATCTAGGCCATGTACAGCTGCACCTGCTGTTCCACAGTCAATTTCCCAGCGTCTGGTTGCAAACGGTCTCAGGACTTCTGCACAGTCCTGAAACTCCGACTGTGATTCCACGGTGCTCAAAGCTACGAAAGGGGCTGTTTGCTGCCAACGGGTTTTGCCGGGGCCCTATACAATGGAAGAAACACAAACGCATGTCCCTAACATATCCCTACATAACCCTAAACCCCAAAATCCTAAATTCAAACCCCAAAACCCCTAAACCTTGTAAGACCTTGAACTCCCAAAGCCCCATAAACCCTAAACCTGAAGCCCTACAAGCCTCGAAGCATTATATCCGTATAACCTCCAGTATCCCTAGGCCCCAAAGACGTGTATCGTGTAAACCCTCAAGGTCCCTCACTCCTACAGACCCTTTAGTCCCTTTAACCCTATAGGCCAAAAGGCTCTCCTTGTAAGAGAACCCTAAGCCCTCAACCCGTAGCCCTAAACCCTGAACCCTAAAGCCAAATATCTCTAACTCTAAAGGTCCCTTGTAAGAGAACCCTAAACCCTCAACCCTCAGCCTTCTTAGCCCTAAATCCTAAACACTACACCCTAAAACACTCAACCCTAAACCCCTAAAGCCCTAAAGCCCCTAAACCCTAAAGCCCCTAAACCCTGATATCCTAAACCCTAAATACCCTAACCCTAAAAGTCCTGGGGCCTGGCAGCTGTTAGCCCCGGCGGCCGCCGCCACGCGCAAGCCGACCTCATCCTCGAGGAGGCCGAGGAAGCTCGTCCCGGGCCTTCGCTCGGGCTTAAGGATTTGGGGTTTGGGGGTTTAACTATTTAGCTGTTTTAGGTGTTTAGGGTTAGGGTTAGGAATTGGTTCAGGCTTTGGGGTTTGGGGGGCTCCACTTCTTGCTGTTCACATACTTGACGAATAGTCGGGTTCTAGAATCGCTTGTTTTAATCCAGGTTTTTCATTGCTGCTTTAAAATATTGGTCCTGGTAGTTTTTCTAAGAAAGAGATAATTCAGATTGAAAGAACTAGGCTAGAGAGTTCTGTCTCGAGAAGGAGGATTCTGAGGTTGCTTCTCCTGTTTGGGCCTGGTTAACTAGGGGGTTTAGGCTTCTAGAATCTTTTTGACGGTGTGGTTAGGACCTGAAGGGCCCAGGAAATTGGAGCTTCAGTGAATCTGCAGGCTGACGGCTCGGGGTTTAGGCCGCTGGGGGTTTTCGGGGTTTGGGGATTCGGGCTTTGACTTTCAAGACTGGGTCTACGGACTTTCATAGATGTGGAGGACAGAGGTTCAGGGGCCAATCACCGGCGTGCTTGCAGGATTACAGAATTGGAGATTTCGAACTGGATGAGGGTTCATGTTCTGTTGAGACGGACCGCAATGACGACAGGTGGGATGAAGCCGAGACCCATACAGCTCGCAGTGAACATCAGAGTAATCATCAGACGAACACTGAGAAGAAGCAAACTCCCAGTCGTGAACCACAGCACCAAACAGACTTTCCTTAACCGGGGAAGCAGATCATGAAGATGAACGCCGAAGCACATCGCGTCTGCACGCCAGCCCTTGCCGGAGTCCACGTCGGAGCTCATCAATGACCTCAGAGCCGAGCCTACACGCTGAGTGCTGCACCCTAAACCCGAAGCCTTAAACTGCTTAGTGTCTTCGTGATTGTAGGATTTAACAGGAATTTCATGTGATAGGGAAGCTACGAATTCGAACTTAGCCTTAAGCTACTGCAGTTTTGCCTGGGTTTCCTTACCCAAGGGCACCACAGCCCTCTCTGGGCCCAAGGGCAACCCAGCCCTTTCTGGGCTTCCTTATGCATGGGCAGCCCTGGCCCTCTTTGGGCCAAACGGCACAGCCCTCTCTATTGACACTGCCGCCCCGCGGATTGACACCGGACCGGTGCCACATTGACACTGTCAATCCCGAGGGCGGCAGTGTCAATCCCCCCCCGCCCCCTCCAGATTGACACTGCCGCCCCGCGGATTGACACCGGACCGGCGCCAGATTGGTCAATCTGGCGCCCCCCCCCCTCCAGATTGACACTGCCGCCCCACGGATTGACACCGGACCGGCGCCAGATTGACACTGCCTGCCGCCCCCCCCCCCCTCCAGATTGACACTGCCGCATGTAAGCTCCTGTTCATTCGGCCTGATCATGCCTGATACCTATAGCCCTCGACCGGCCAACCCTGATCCCAACTCCGTAATAGGCAAGAAGAGAGTTTGGCGGGGATATCTTGCTTGAGCTCTCAATACTGACTGTAAGGGCAAACTTGTACTACTTATAAAAACCCCTGGATTGCAACCTAAGCCCTGAAAGCCCAAAGCTCCAAACTCAAGACGTCGATGCTCATCTTAAAAGAAGCCCTGAACTGGGACCTGAACCCCAAACCCCTCAACCCCCAAACCCTAAATATCCATAAGCTCTCAATGCTAACCCCGAGACCCCTGGATCCTAAACTTCCCCTAACTCCAGGACCCCTGAACCCTGATCCCTACACCTTAAACCCTAATTCCTAAACCTTACACCCTGATCCTTATAAATCTTAAACCCTAGGCCCTAGGCCCCGGCCGGAAGAGAGAGCCAACCATACGGCCATCGGCTGCAGGAAGGCTTTCCAGCTGCCAGGCGAGGTCCTCCCCAGCTTCTCCTACCTTCGGTTAGTAGGGAATAGGGCTCCTTTAAAGGGATCTACAGGGTTCCTTTAAAAAGGGATCTATATAGGGGTTTAGGGTTCCTTTAAAGGGATCTTTACCTTGGGTTAGTAGGGAATGGAGGAATGGGGTACAATTACATTTACTATTACTACCATTCTTCCATTTCCTACTAACCAATAAAGGTAAGTTATGGGAGGGTTCAGGGGTTTAGGGCTTGGGAGCGTGCTTCAAGAGGTTTAGGATATACAAGGTTTAGTATTCTGTAGCTCCGAAGGGTCATTTAATGGCTCTACAAAGGTTCGGGGCATAGGGTTCTGTAAGACGAGTCGTACAACGGTTCGAGTAAAGTTAACAGGTTATATAGGCTTTTATAAGAGTCTTCTACGAGGCTTTGGTTTTAGGGTTCTGGGTTTACGGCCTTACAAGAGACCGACACAGGTTATACTGTCAGGAGAGGTTTGTGGTCAGGGTAACAGTCCGATAGGGTTCCTCGAATGGGGGGTGCTATAGGTTGTAAGGATTACAGTACGGTTTAAGGTTGTCTTTTGCGATGTGATTTTAACTAGGTCCCTTAGAGAAAAAAAGGGGTGGGATTCCCCATCGGCTGCAATCAAAGGGATCGGGCTAGAGCCTCGGGGGTTTTGGGGGCTTAGGGCTTTCGAGCCCTGGAAGCACTTGGGGTTTAGGAGTTAATGTAGGAGCCTTAAAAAATTAGAATAAGATTTTGGGATCCGAGGACCCCTCTGTGCTTTCGAGGCCCTTGGGGCTTGAAAGACGTATGACCATTAGCCTAAGCACCATGCATCAGCGTCAGGTCATCATGGCTTCGATACGTCCAAAGTATGGTCTCATTATAAGAACCCTGAGAAATGCCGAGCATGGGTTTCGACATTCCTTGTAGAACCGATGGAAACCACCATCAGAAGCTGGAAGAAACCTTGTGAAACCCGACTAGAAGCCCAATGAAACCCAGGTTGGGCTATAATTATGTCCTCGGATACGACCAGAAACCGGACACATTGCTAGGAAATGCGACGAGCTTGGGTCTAAATCCACAGTGTAACCAGCCCTTTTTGCCGTTGCCTTGCCTGACATGCTGGGTTCTTGTTAAGGAGTTTGATTCAACTTCCAATAATGCAGACGCCATTGGATTTGCTATAGATCCCTTTTTTTGGTAGCTCAAAAAGCTCAATTCCTCAACAAGAACCCAGCAGGGGAGCGGGGTGGGGGGCCAGCTAGAAGCCGAGATTGGAGCGGAAGCTGCCGGTCACCTCGTGACAATTTCCTCGAAAGCTCCGCTCCAAACCACCGCAGTGGAAACCGTGAGAATGCCGAAAGCATTTGTACCCTAGAAGCCCAGTTATATATACAAGCGAGTCTGTCAATGCTGTATATACTCTATTCTGAGAAAAATACTGGGATTCAAGGGTAACTTGGCAGCATCGTTTCAGCAAGGGCCAGGAACTGTCGAATTGAATCAGCGTGGCGGTTCAACCATGTGGTACAACATTGCCAGGTAGTCGGACAGCGTTTCGAGCAGGAGCCGTGCGGCAGCAAGCGGCAGAAGGGGACACTACATCGCATCACTGACGTAAACAGCTATAGCTAAACCTCAAATTGCCTCTAGCCCAGTACCGTATAACCCTTTGAATCTTGGTGGAAGCATTGGTGGACCTCACGTTCACCGTAGAAACGCCCTGCTCCACAGGAACGTTGTGACAAAGAGCAGCAGCGAAAGAAGCGACAGCGGAAGAGCAGACACTCCTTCCGCCAGAAGGTACTCCATGCAACCTGTCACCAAAGCTTCGAAGAAGTAGCCGCAGAGCTGAACCAAAACCATGGCCAAGACGACCGAGACCCACTCTAGAGCCCAAGAGGCTCCGATGGAGTAGACACGATCCAAGGTGCGCAGGGCTGCGGCATAAAGGAGCGGCTTTGCCAAGACAGTATCGTAGAAAGTGGCAACTGAGACGAAGACCCAATACTGATCCGTCGAGTTCAGGTAATAAAACATGGGCACCGTCCTGCAGCCAACTTGCTCGCATTGTAGATAGATGTCTGAGATCAGCCAGAGCTGCAAGGGAAGCGCACCCAAGATTGCGAGGCCCAGTGGCAGATGTGAGGGTCGGCCGGTCTCTTCGACGATTTGGCAGCGCAGCTCGTTCCTGACGAAGGTGTTGAAGAGATCTAAGCACATCTCCTCGCTCGGGTAGCTGGTGATGCGCCGCACACTCGGTCTCCTGATCAGGTCTGCAAACTCGGCTAAATTACTCGAGCACCCGAAGAAATCATGTTCACCACAGCTTCGGAGCCTTAGGAAAAATATTCCTTTCGGCGGTCTCTGCGGCACCTAATCAGCTCCACCAGCTCGGGGTCAAAAGTAGCCTCGGGGGGAGACGGGAAGTTCTCGGGCACCTCCACTTCGATGCTCAGCGGCGCATCTTCGATCTCGTCGAAAACCCGTGCAATCTGCGCATGCAGAGCCGTCCGGTCGCTGCTCATGGAGCACTGCGCATTCCGGACGTCGAAGTTGGCAAAGGCATGCAAGATGTCAGCGCTGTACTTAAGCTTGTAAGAGAAGAAGACTGCAGATATCCAGAGGGCTGGAAGCTGAAGAACAACAAAAGGGGCGTTGGAGATGAGACCCGCGACCAAGTAGTCCACAAACGAGCCCGGATGCCATTCGATATTCTCCTCTGCGGTCAGGAGCCGCCCGTACCAGGGCAGCAAGACCCGAGCGGCCAACCATTCGGCAAACATACCTTAAACTACCAAACCCTACTTTTTTGTAGGTTCTTATTATAAACCCTAATATGAAATTTATAGGGACCCTACAAAAAAGTAGGTTTTGGTAGGTTAAGGTACTGCACAGCAGCCACGGCGTAACCCAAGGTTGCAATATGCCTCGGCTGCGGGAGCATGCCGCCAGCCCGGTAAACCAAGCCTGCCCGCTATATTTGCATTAACTTGAAGAAGCGTTTTCAAGGCCTGATATAACAAGTTTCCTATGTGGATGTAAGTCGTCAATAAGCGTAAAGCCTGAACCTCCCTAAACCCTAAGCGCTGTAGCCTTCAGAAGCAGCAAATACTCATTGAAGCAGGCCAGGCCGCGGATAGCATCCTGATCTTCCCTATGGCTCTTGGCAAAGGTCGCAATCCTAGGTATGAGGGCACGCTTATTTTTGTGCTAGAGGCGTGTTACATCGGGAAAACCCACAACTAGAAGGGACAATGGATGCCAAAGGGAACCAGTGGGAGGCCCAGCATCTCTAAGTTGCACCACAAGCGCGAGAAGAGAGTGGGATCCCACACGACGAGGATGCGCGAGGATTGGTGCAAAATCTCTGGTAGGATTGCTATCGCCTCCTCCTTCTCAGCCTGATCCTCTTGATTGATGCAGGCCTTATCGAACCAAACTGATGGAGTCCAGAACTCGCAGGTCAAGCCATGTGCGAAGAAGAAGAACATGAAGAACACGATCAGGGGCAAGTCGACGGTCAAAAAGAAGACCCAAGGAGACAGCGCGATTGAGCCGAGGGTGTCTCGCATATCTTCGGAAGTGCCATCAGCAGAGGCAAGGAGAACCAGGGAGACAACCATCCAAGTCAGCCAGCAGGCCTTTGAACAAGATGCCGCTATCGCATACGACGGCAGCCCTTACTTCTATCCGAACGATAGCCCCGAAACACGACTCAGACTCCATCAAGGGCGATCGGGCCTTCACGGCCATGGAGACATTCAGCTCGTAGCATAAGGCCAGGATCTTCGGAAGAGGCTTCGCGTGCCAGGAATGGCTGATAAAGGCGCCAACCCGGTCAGCGCTCTCCGTGCTCTGCAGGAATGCCTCTAGGGTATAGGGTTTGGGGAGTGATGATGGTGATGATGATAAGGATGAGGATCATGATGATGGTCACTGTGATGGTGATGAAGATGTGTTCATGACCATGATCATGATGGCGATGATGGTGACGATAATGTTGGTGGTGATAAGGAGGATGATTCACTAACAGCTTGCGGGTTTAGGCATCAACAACAAGCTGGTACGTATGCATGAACATGAAGACAACTGGGAAGAACAATGGCAGCATGACTTGTAAAAGAATACGAAAATCGCCGTAGTCAGAACGTGAACATTGTGTTCTCATGTTCACCGTTTCGCCTATGTCAGACTTGTCTTGCTAAACCCAAACCCAAGTTCTCTGTCGGTGGGCGGCAGTGCGAAAGTGCTCTCGAAGCGGAAGCTCGACCATTTTAAATGGCAGCTTCACCCAAACATAGCCGCTGAATGTAGGTAAGTTGTCTTTATCAGAAGCATGCCAACACAAACTCCCCATAAATCAAGATCCAGATGACCCAAACCCAAACCTTAAAGCCTAAACCCTAAAGCCTCCCTCAACCCTGCAAACCCCAGCTCCCGGAGCTCTGGGCTGGCCTGGGCTTTCTCGGCGCTGCTCCCGGGGCGACAGAGCTCCAAAAGCACGGAGAAGGTCCGCGACAAGGACGTCGTGCGCAGCAGCCCCGGGCGGACGAAGCGCACCATCGCTAGGAGGACGGAGGTGCGGGACGGCTGGGGGATTGCGGGTTGCTGGAGGTCGTATATACAATCCGGCAATGCTATGTGGTTCTACGAATCGCAAGCTGCGTCCTTGACGCACTCATGAACAAAGCGTGGCAATGGCATTCACGACAAACAGTGCCTACAACAGTCGCGGTGCTCGTTCAAGTTGCACCGAACTAAGATCGCCTTAGTAACTGACCTACACCAAATTTGGCTGACATTGTAGCCGATAGAGGAGGAGCAATCCTGAGCCCTAAACCTTAAGCCTAAACCTCAACCGTGTACCTTTGGGGCTGGCATCGGGGTAGCGCTCAAAGTGTCGAACCCTTTTAGTAATCCTTTCAGTATGCTTTACATTAGCCCTTGCAGCTACCCTTCAGTAGCCCCTATTACAGGCAACCCTTCTTCTGGGTTCTTGTTAAGGAACTTAATTAAGCTACCACAATAGGGAGCTACAGCACGTAATATGGTTTCCGCATTATGGTAACTTAAGCTAAATCCCTTTTATAAGAGCCACCCTTATAGTAACCCTAAATCCTAAATTTCCCGCCGGTTTCCGCGCTCCCCAACCTCCCGGAAGGCGAAAACCCTGAGGGGAGCGGAGAGCCGTCGCGCCAGGCGCTGGCAGTGGGCCTGCGACTGAAGGTTTAATTAGGGGTTTGAGGATTGGGTTTAATTTAGGGTTTCGGGTTTAGGGCTTGGGGATTAGGGATTGGGGGTTTGGGGATTGGGGGCTATGCGCGCTTCAGGGTTAAGGCCTTTGGATTTAGCGGTGTTGAGGTTTGAATTAGGGGCGTCGAGGTTTCGCGGTTCAGGGTTTAGGCTTTTGGGTTTAGCGGGTTTGGGCCTTCGCTTCTTCTTGCAGCAAACTAGAACTACCTGTTAAGCCCCTCTCGAAAAGCCTCCCCTTCGGAAAGAGCCCAACAAAAAGATGTGTTTGTGTGTTTGTGTGTGTGTTAGGGCTTTGGGGTTGGAGGTTTGGGCTGCCAGCCCAATGATCACTGCTTGTTCAAACAATGTACTCCTCATAAGGTGCTTGTAGGTATTCTTCTTCAAGCTATGATACAGCCCCTACTCCAGAAATAGGACAAGTTAAGTTGAAACTAGGGCTTATCATGCCCATGCTGCTGGTTTGGCTAGAAATGATCTGACAGCAGTTTAGGAAGTGCGGGGCTTAGTTAGGCTAGGGTTCAGGATGTTTGGGGGTCCGAGGGATTCAAGCAAGGCACGGGTATTGATTTTGGCACTGGTAGTTGTAGTCAGTGATAGTGGTAGTAGTATTAGTTGTAATAGTGGTAGGAATAGGAGCAGCAGCGTGTAAGTGGTGCATTCCATGGGCTAAGTTAAAACTTCACAGTGTTTCAGTCCCTGAATCATTTAAACCCCAAGCCCCTAGGACCCACAACCTCAGCCCCACCAACATGATCCTTTGATGGAACAAGAAAATCAACCCTCTATGCGCTGTAACACCTTCACAGCACCTGCTTCTCTGAAGACCACACGTTAACTCCCCACCCTAGACCTTGAAGGGTGTGGGGTTTCGGGCTTGAGGGTTAAGACGTTCTTGCCACGCGACTCGCAGCCCTGGAATCCCACATCATAAAATCGAACCCAAAAGTGTCACCTCAACATCTCTGCGGGGGTGGCGTCCAGTCCAAACACCTCTGAGCTGCAGAAAAGTGCTCTCAGAAACTTTTGGGAAGGATTTTATGGGCTCTACGATGAATGTTAGCGGTGTTGCTTACTCGGGTGTCATGTCGGCTTTCACGAAACTCCGAAACTCGGGACTCCCCATAATGGATTTCAAGTTTGGGGACCTCAAAGAAGGACTCCCCCCCAAGAATCGATCTAAAGAATAGGATATTTGCTTGCCATAAGGCCCCTAAAAATGTGGGTCGAGAGACTTTCTCGGGGCTCCCTAATGACAGGTAAGGGCCGCTCGCAAGGCTCCCTTTGAGGACGGAAGGTTTCGCGTGTAGGGCTTAGGGGGCCCGGGTCATGTAAAGAAGGCTCGGACTGTCGACTCTTCTAGCTCGAAGGAGCCGCGGGCACAGAGCCGACAGGGGAGGAGATGAGACATGCCGAAAGTGTGATCTCATGCCTCGAGACCGTCGGCTACTTGGAAAGAGGACGCACCATGTCAGTAATATGGGGGGCCTCGATATTCAGACCAGGGTTTTTGGGTATACCAAGGAACATTAGTGGTATTGGTTCCGGCCCCTTTTGTAACAGAGGTGGCGCGAAGATGGACATGATAAAAACCTTGACGGCAGGTCGCAGGACGAGACGTCAAAGTCAAAGAGCGTGGTTTAGGGTTTAGAGTTGGTGTTGCATTTTTTGTAGGGTCCACGATTGTATCGTTTACGGTTGATCAGAAACGGATTTGGCCTAGGGCTTTGGTGGGACAAAGGTCTGCAAGCTTCTGAGTGCTGCGCCAGGCAGGAGGTCATCTATCGGAATCACCACACCCAGGGGATCCTCGCGAGTATGAATTTGTGAGAGTCTCCAGGTTCCTTTGAGGGTTCCTCTTTCATGGTTCTATACGACTCGTTTCTTGTTTTAAAGGTGCATCGGCCCTTTTCTGTGCTTGCAGGAATATACTCGTTTAGGCTGCAGGGGTTTCGACGGAACGGTTCACCTTGATGGAGCCGCTGGATCTCTGCTTCCAGTGTACTTAGCCCTCGGTCCTATAGGTATTGGACTTCCATGCTGGTCTCTGTCCTAAAACAGCCCATGGTTCAGAGCGTAAATATACGTATGATATAGGTTTCAGGGTACCGGTTTGTCGAGTCTAGAGCGCAAAGCTTTACAAGCTTCAGTGGTTTATAGGATATAAGAGGCCGAAGACGGCTGCGTAGATGTAAGATCACATCAGATTTCTTCGCAGTCCCACCAAAAAAACGAGAGCCGCAAGATAGAGGGCCTCTACAGTATTCGGACTATGAAAAGGGCTCGAGCCCTCCGGTTTCCGACCCCGCAATGCCCCGGCGCCTCGCCGGATAGAGCCGTCAGTTGCAAGAGCCGCTCTGCGCCCTTCCTCGACACGGCGTAGGCCTGGGAAGAAGGAGAGGCTTGGGGGTTTAGGGTTTAAGGTTGAGAAGTTTGGGGGTTTGAGGCTCGGGCTACCCTAAACCCCAAAAAGCTGACACCTGCAGCGTATCGGGATTTGATTAAGTTTGATAGTAAGGATTTCTGGTTTGCTGTGGCTCACTAGGGGCTCAGGTTTAATGGTCTGGAGCTTCTAGGTGGGGTCATCCTGGACTTGATACGACGGCGCGTTGAGACCCAGGATTCCTAAGCCTCTGCACAGCCGTGGAGCCTCTTGGATAGGTTTGGGTTCCCTGCTAGGGTCCGGGAGCTCTTTGCATTGCAGAACAGGGCCAATAGCATACTGTGACGAGTATGAGGTGTACTATACTTAGGGTTCTAGTTAAGTACTATATGCTTCCAGTGACCTTAAAGTCAGGCCCCAATTTGCACTGCATCTTCTTGGGACGGCAGCTTAGTTCCTGCCAGGCTTTTCAAACTTTGGCGCATCATGGTGGGGGGAGTCTCCCCGAAGGCCATATGCGGGGCCTGAATAGATGGAATAGGTGAGTAGGCTCTCATAAGGGGCAGGGGCCTTAGCCTCCTTTTGACAGTTTAGGGATGCTTGGTCGCACATGACCAGCTTTGCGGACCCCAACACTAACGAAACAACTGCGGACCTGCAATCGCACTGCAAACTGCAGTAGCTGTACAGGCAATGCACTCACGGCGATGCAGAGACTCTCCCAAAATGCCACAATATGAGGATCTTCATGCCGGATATCTGCGCTCCCTTGTCCTGACCTCCTGCTCTGTGATAGAGGTCAACATTGGCCATGCAAGAACCAAGACCCTATACGATTCAACACCCTAAAACCCATTTAAAACAAAAACTGCATACGTATAACAGACCCTACAGCACTCTGCGAAAGCCCTAGAGCACAGCACCACAAACACCCCCCTGTAAGACCTAAAACCCTAAACCCCTAAGTCCCCAAAATCTACACCCCTAAACCCTAATTAAACCCCCCCAGCAACCCCAAGACCCAGGGCCCCTACGTGGAGGCAGGTCGAGAAGCCCGCGTCTACCAAGTCGTGCTCTCCAGGTAGCGGCCGGTCTTCACCAAACCTGCGGGCCCTTAATAATTAGAATAGGGTTTTGGGGCCCGCAATACTATAGTTATACTAAGGAACCTCGAAAAGAGTATAGTCTTCACCAAACCTCCGGGGGAGGCAAAAGTCGGACTGGAATGCTGTACATCGTAATGTATGTGTTTTTTACATCGATGTAACGAAAATATATTACAATGTACAGCATTCCAGGCCAAACCTCGGGGGAGGCAAAAGTCCTGCAAGGGTTCAGGGTGTTAGGGTTCAGGGTCTTAGTTAGGGGTGCTTTGTGACGGGTTTTGTAACAGGTTTCTATCAGGATTTTGCAAGGGCTCGATACAGAGTGTACCAAAGAAGCAATTGCAAGGGAGAGGTTCCTACACATGTCCCAATAGGGTTTCATGACGGGTGTGGAACAAATGTGTACGGGATTTATGAAGGGAAGTTAACGATGACATACTTTCGAACCGTTGTTAGACTAGGTCTAGGCGTCTTCAGGGTTGTGTGGTGGCTTCTGGTGAGGGTCTCATGGTTGGCCCTGGTCTTGTTTTGTGGTGGCTGTAAACCCAAACCCTATAAACCCTAGACCCCAGACCACATAAGCCCTAAACCCCGAACCCTACAAACCCTAAACCCTCAAAGTTTGTTGGGCCTCAAACTTCAGGAAATCAGTGGATTAATGTAGGGGCCTTAGTAATTAGCTAGGGTTCTGGGGGCCCTTATACTACAGTTATAAAAAGGAGCCTCCAACATAGTATAAGTAACTACTGACGCCCCTATGGTAGCTTAGGTCTGCTGCCCTGGAGCTCATGGCTCTGAAGTCCCTTCGATCAAGCATGGCTCTCCAGTACCCTCATATTACTACTCATACTTAGTCATCCCAAGATTAGTATGAATGAAAAACACTAGGAATGTCAACATTTGGTTCATATATTAGTACGTGAGTATCAGCAGCATATGACTCAAGGTCGTTCCCCGTTTAGACACAACTCCGCACAGCAAGCCGTACAGGCAAACCGAGGACATCCAACAGTGCCTGTGTCTGCCCACCAGGAGCATGTCCCATGAGCCTGTCGGCGAAAACGAGCACAAGCAGCAGAAGGCGTCAAAGTCGCAGTAGAAACAAACGTCACGGTGCGTGTTGAGCCAATGCTAATCGCGTTTTGGTGGCCGTTCTCGTCGTCGCGATCATGGCCGTCCTCGTCGTCGTTGATATGCTTTTCGTGGTCGTGGTTGCAAATGCTGGAACAAGGCATTCAAGATGAAATGTGGGAGGAGCGAACAGCCACTGCTGTCCATTGATTGTGTGAAGTGCGAGACGGACTACAAAGCAAGAGGCGTGAAAAGAAGCCGCACAACATCATGCAGGTTGGAACCCATGGTTTCCTGGCTTTCCACTTCTCTTCCGATTGTCGTTGAAAGCCCTAAGTCTGCCTCAGAGTCCCCCATCGCCACCAGCATCCACCAATCTTCGGTCCCTCCGTCGTCTTCTTAGTCACTCGTATTCCCCCAAGGGTCCATGTACGCACATGGGTATAGACTTTGGCCGTACGGCACCGTTTGGGTTCAGTCTTCAAAACGTACATGGGTATAGACTTTGGCCGTACGGCACCGTTTGGGTTCAGTCTTCAAAATGATCACAAGCACCGTCACTGACCACTCCTGCAGCTAGTTTACCCAAAGGCCCCAAAGTAGTTCCTTTTCGGGGTTCATATATAGAATCCTATAAGGTAATCCAGAAAAGGAACTACATTGGGGCCTCTGGGTAGGGTACCGTAGCGACAAGGAGAGCCATGAAACGGCTCGTAGCCTCGCTGGCCCAGGGCTTCGGTTGCCTGGCTGCTTGGAATGGACAGGATTGACTACAGTACACTCGGTTTAGGGTTTAGGGTCACTATAGTGACACATGTATAAAATACAGCATTATAGAATAGTATGATTTCAACATAGCATAACGTAGCACAATATCACTACTCTGATGTACTATTGTATAAAGTAGCATATCACGCCAACATCTCACATGATACCGTATGATTCAATGTATTATACGTAACATAGTATAGGTCTCCTGGCACCGAACGAAGGTCTCTGGTGGCAGCAGGAATTAAGATTTTTAGGGTTAAATAAAGGTTATGCCATGTGGAGGTTTTCGTTGGTAGGGGTTTAGTTTTTGGGGGCTTAGGCTTGTAGGACTATGTGTATCCGTGTCTGTCTACTTGTAAAAAACCCTGCAGACCCTGTACTAAAGGGACGTTCACAATCGGGACAGGGCCTCGGGGCTATAGATCGTAGTACAAACTGGCAATACTGGGGCTGTGAGATTGCTAATTCCGTGAACCTCTGTTTAAACTCTGCATCCCAAACCCTGGGTTTCAGAGACAGAACCTGTTGACTTAATTCTTCCCCTAGGGCTCCAGTTACAAAAAAGGTAGGTTGCTAACCATGGAAGATGTAAGCCAGGAACCCACTATATGGGTAACTGGAGCCCTGGGGCTTCCACAGGGAAAAGGCTCACGGGACTCAGTAAGTAAGGTTATATACAGGTTATGATTAGGATAAGTCCCATGAATGTCTAAACCAAAAACTCCCCCTTATGGAACCCTTATAGATCCCTTAAAGGAACCCTGTCAGTAACCCTAGTTACTAAGTCCCATGATCCTCGAAGCAATGCGAAGCAGGGAAAGCGCGCCTGCGTCAACGCGGACCATACAGAGGCCCAGCGTGCAGCGCAGAGGCGAAAATAGGCCGCCTTTTGAGGATGAACACTGCGTTCAATAGGGTTCCCTTAAAGGGGTCCATAAGAGGGATCTATAAGGGCAGTACCATAATAATTAGAACAGGGTCTTGGCGCCCGTTATACTATAGTTATGGTAATCATTTAGGCCCCTATAGAAAAAGCTCGGGATTTGAGCTTGGAGTTTTGGGTGCAGGGTTTACTTTTCCGTACGGCAGAGAAGGAATTCGGGGTGACTTTCGGATGGCTTGGGAAATAGGCCAAGTGCCGCAGTGCCCTTCGATCAAGCGACCCCTAACATGCAAATGTCAACATGGCATCGGCAGACTGCGGTATACTTTGACCTCAACTGACGTATGCAACTAGCCCTGCTTCGAAGCATATTGAGCTTTCAAGTCTTTCAACTTCTCAACCCTAACCCTTAAACCCTAAACCCTAAGCTTTGCCCCCTGAACAAGCTGCCGGTTGGATTTCCGGCCTCGCTTTCCTCGTCCACATCTCCGTTTGCTGCTGCTGGGGGGAGGAAGGACATCCTGGCACGGATGGGTTGTCTATGCACTAATTACATATTCATAAAACATGTTGTATTAACAGTAACAATACATTATAGTTATATTACACTTGATATAACATAGTATAGGAACAGTATGTTGAATAGCAGTTCTTTATGTTAGACTCTGTTAGACCTCATTATATCTTGCCCAAGCTGCTTCGTGGGCTCAGCGTTTCCTCAGGGCTTCTTTTGTTGCAAAGCTTCTATACCTTCCTTTGACCCCAATGTGGCAAAACGGACCCCAGAGGGCAAGGCGCACACGCTCGGATTTTAGGGTCTACGATCGATTTTGCAGTGGCCAGTTCTTTCGAGAGCAATCATTGCCCGTCTGACTCTGGAGCCCGTAGAAGCTCTGGTGAATAGTTGGATGTATGGCGGCGGGGAGGATCCCAGCAAATTCATGCTCGATCTATCTTGGACTATCATGGCTAACCCCGGCAATGCACAGACGAATCTCAGAATCCCGTTCAAAGAGGAGTTGCAATGATAGGGTCTTTCATCACGTGATCAGCATCGCTGCAGCCGACATCACAGACATTGGCAGCCCAGTTCTGATCATGATGACCGTCACGCGATGACCGCCAGCACCATGGCCCCACCACCACCATCACCATCACCATCACCATCACCATCACCATCACCATCACCATCACCATCACCAGCACCAGCACCAGCACCAGCACCAGCACCAGCACCAGCACCAGCACCAGCACCAGCACCAGCACCAGCACCAGCACCAGCACCATCACCATCACCATCACCATCACCATCACCATCACCATCACCATCACCATCACCAGCACCAGCACCAGCACCAGCACCAGCACCAGCACCAGCACCAGCACCAGCACCAGCACCAGCACCAGCACCAGCACCAGCACCATCACCAGCACCAGCACCAGCACCAGCACCAGCACCAGCACCAGCACCAGCACCAGCACCAGCACCAGCACCAGCACCAGCACCAGCACCAGCACCAGCACCAGCACCAGCACCAGCACCAGCACCAGCACCAGCACCACCACCACCACCACCCACACGATGCCGATTTCAGAGGCAAATAAGACCAACAAAAACCCTTTGCCCGACGCTGCCACAACTAGAACAGGCTAGCCGGCAGCACGGCACCGCATCGTCTTCAAGAATCCTTGCCGGGCTCGTGTGTTTTCTTTGTGAGGGCTACTCTGCAAGAGAGGCTTCTGGGTCGGATTTCGGGTTCTGACTCAGCATATTTTAAATCATAGCCCAAAGGATTGTTAAGAGTGAAGTTGGGGATTTGACCAGGCTTTGCTGCTGACTTCCGTCACGGCTGCGAATGCAAGAAAACCGTTATTGAGGCCGCACTGCCAACACGCTAGCTTAAGTCCAAGGCGCAGTGTGAAGGGCGCATTCAATGCGGTGGTCCAAGCCGCACGATGGCTCAGGAAAACCCCCACCTGCGACAGCCCACGGCAAGCTAGCTCTCTAGCTCTCTCTCCCTCTCTCTGTCTCTATCTCTGTCTCTCTCTCTGTCTCTATCTCTGTCTCTGTCTCTATATATATATATATATATCTCTCTCTCTCTCTCTCTCTCTCTCTCTCTCTCTCTCTCAATTTTAATCATGCCCTGCCTCCCTTCGTGCACAAACGGCTAACTCTGCAGGGTGGGAACAGTTGAGCCTTCCCTCCTCCGCCTCCCCGGACAACGCACTTAACAACCACGACATCATTAGATCGAAACAAGCAGAATAATATAGGGGCCTTTGTAATTGGCATAGGGTTTCGGGGCCCATTATACTACAATTATAATCAGGAACCTCCATAATAGTATTGGTAACAATTTTGGCCCCTATAGTATGAGGCTTGGAGCCTGAAGTCCATGGAAGCTTCAAAGATCTGGGATTGGGAAACAGTGCGTTCAAAGAGCACAGTGGTTTTTCTTGATAGTAACAAAAACAAAGAAAATTAATATAATATAATAATGTATGATAGCACTATGTTAATTACCATCAAGTAAGTCCAACTCCATCAACTGATATTAAACCGGATGAGCCGTGCCGGGTTTGGGGGTTTAGGGCCCGCAACACAAAAAACCCAAACCCTTGATCAATACTCAAAATAACTCGAAACATCCATCCCAACAAAAACAACGCCACCCCAGCGAAACTCAAAACCATTGACACGAGAATCCCCAGCAAAGTCCGCCTCCCTGCCTCGCAGAGAGATCAAATTGAATACTCAGCCTCTGGATACTAAGCTGCAAAATCAAGCCCCCCACTTCCGAAAAAGTAAATCAAGCTAGATCTGGTTTTGGCCTCCCCATCAGATACCGGGCGCCCGTAGAAGCGGTGTATCTCCTCCACCAACCGACTGTTTTGCTTTGTAGAGTTTCGCACACTCCGAACTCCTGATTTAAAGCACTATGGTTTAGGGATTAGGGTTTCGGCTTGTGGCTTTGAGGGTTTCCGGGGTTTCTTGCTCAAGCTTTAGCACTTAAAAGTTTTAAGGCCAGTCTCACGCATCTGGTTTTCGAGGTTTTGGGATACATTCCAAAACGTTGCGGAGCATGTTTTTGGGTTGCGTCCGTATGTAGTATCCCAAACTTAAACCCCCCGAATACCCTGCAGTCTGACCAGAGCACTCAGGCCTCTATTGAAGCTGCTTCTGGACGGTTGCGGTGAACTCCTTTGCTAGGGCTTATAGGAATCTGATAAGTTTAGCCCAAGGCCTGTGCCTCATCGACAAGTGTTGAGACTTGTTCTGAGGGAATCCGGGAAGACTTCCTATACCCTAAGCCCGGACCCTGCGCCCCTGCAAGTCACTAGTCTGGTTCTTAATAGGGAATGCGGGAATGGAATATCAGACTATTCTTGGGTTTTATATGGGGGCGAACATAGGGATCCATTCCCCCATTCCGTACTCAGCACCAGACAGTCAGTGCGTCCCCACGTGCTGGGAGACTCCCCTCGGAAACCCGAACCCTAAACGCCTCAATTTCACGTCTTCTACAAACAGCTGAGAAGATAGCCATGACAAAGAAAAGATGCCTGGTCTTTTTAAAGCCCTGCGTCACCAGTAGTGTTTATATGTATCCCAAGAGTAAAATCCATCCAGACCGCCCCTTTACAGTTTCACCTCACGATTCCCGAAAACCCTGTTCCAGGTCTTCAAGCCCCTATCGAGAAGCAACATAACACCTGAATAACAAAAAATCGTATGAACCCATGACATGCAACCCATGGATATAAGAAAAAAGCGCCTTTAAAAAATGAAACAGCCATCCTCCAGGCAGTCCTCGTCGCCTAATGCCTCGTCCGGGTATAGCTCCCCCCAGCGCTGCCTGGTGGCCTTTTGCAAGGAGGCGCGGAGGACTTGCTTTGATGCTACGTAAACCCCGAACTGTAAACCCCACAACCGCGCAAAAACTACCACTGGGACGGACCATTCGAAACGGAAGTTTATAACCTATAAACCCTAAACCCTTATATGAGAGCTACAGCTCGGAAGAACCGTCGCCCCATTGGTTTACTCCAAGCGCCGAGTCCCCTGACTGGAATGCACGTCCTAAACTTGAAGTATGCCCTCAGGGAGCTGTCACACATCATGTTCGGTGAACGCGCTCGTACCCATACCAAGCAGAACAAGAGCAGGAAGGTCAACATCAAGACCAATCATTGCACCAAATTTCCTATGCACCAAAGCTGGCGCTTACCTCGAGGACCGACATCTGCATCGAAACAAGTACACCGAGAATGGCTCCCCAGATCCTCACATGCAAAGATGACGCCAACACCCTCAAATGGAATTACAAACTTGGGGATAGAAGTAACAGTGAACAAACCAGCGACGAGCACGTGCTGAAGAACAGTTTAACAGTGACTAGTCATAACGACAGCTGTAACAAGATTCGGGACATTTCGGGACCGTGGCCATGACTGTAATACCAACTGGTATTACTAATACACAACATACATAGTAACAACAACCATAGAAGAGTAGCATTAATTACAGTACAAAGTATAACAACATATTAAATAGCAAATATAATGAAAGTCATGATAGAATAATAATAATAATAATAATAATAATAATAATAACACTTAATAACAACAATAACAAAAGTAGCAATAACCACAATAATCAAATTGATGATGATGTTAACGGTTCTTCTACCCCAAAGGCTCCAGGTACCGTTATAGTAGATACTTAAGCCCCCCAAAGTAGTCCCTACATAGGTACTTCAAGGCCTAAGTATACACTATATGGGTACATGGAGCCTGAGGGTACATCATGGGTAGTTGTCAAAATTAAGGTCCCTTTTTGGGGTACCCTAAATAATAGGTGCCGTACTATAATAGGGACCCAGAGACAACCACCCACATGACCCTGAGCACGGCGGCCTCAAGGCCCTCCCGGCCCAGCGGCCACCAGGATGCCAGGGGCGCAGCGGACTGCGACTCTTCGTGGTTTCAGGGGTTTGGAGGCTCTTTGGGTTCAGGGGTATTTAGGGGTTTCATTTTTTTTGTTTTTTTTGGGGGGGGGGGGGGTTAGGGTTCATAGGGGTTTCGGGCTTTAGGGTTTGGGGGGTTGAGCGTTTGGAGCGCAGGACGGTTCAGGGCTTCGAGCTTCGCGTTTGCATTTTATCTGGGGTCTACAGTTGGAGGCATTGGCTTGGTCACAGAAAGCAGAGCGCAACTTTTCGGGTTGAGCCATTCAACGTGTCCGTGTCATCTGCTCTTCCCAACGAGTGTCAGAAGCTTCGACTACTCCGAAGAGTACGATCTTCCGAGGGTCGGCATTTCTGGCGGAGATGATGTTGCGCCCGGTCATCCTGGTCCCCTTCTTAGTCCTCGTGTTACTTCTTCACTGTTGCATTCTGTTCGTATACTGCGTGTGCAGCAGCAGTGGTAGTGGCGGTGGTCGTGGCTCGTGGTGGTGGTGGTGGTGGTGGTCGTGGTGGTGGTGGTGGTGGTGGTGGCGGTGGTGGTCGTGGTGGTGGTGGTGGTGGTAGCAGCAGCAGCAGCCCATCAGCCGAAAGCAATAGCAATGTGAAGAATACCGTTCTCGAATTGTTAAGGCCCCTGCAACCTTAGACTTAGACGGATCCATGATCCATAAACCTAAACCCTGAACCTTTGCGGAAACCCTGAGCCCTTTTTGCCTCAGCACCCTCCACCGCCGGCAGCCAGGAAGCTTCTGCCCCCGCCTGAGCCCAAAGACCCCAACGTCTCGCGAGCCAAGGTTTAGGGTTCCTCTAAGGGTTCCCAGAGGGTTCTGGTCTGGTTCAGGGTTGAAGGACTGAGTTTAGGGTTTTGGTATCGTGTTTAGGGTGTGCTGGGTTTAGGGTCTGGGGTAGGGGTTCAGGGTTTCGAGTTTAGTGACTGGGGTAGGCCTTAGGGTGCCGAGTTTAAGATTCCGGGTTTCGGGGTCGGCTTTAGGGTTGTGGGTAAGGTTTAAGGATTTTGCATTGAAGAAGGTTATGAAAACACCTTTCGGGGCGCTTGCATTGCAACCGGCTAACTCCCTAACAGAGCCCACCAGTAGAACCTCGACCAATCCTATGGGCCTTCTACCCGTACTTCGAGAACCGCCATAGACTCGACCCTACACCCGACTTGTAAGGATGCTAGAAGCTATGTGTGGTTCCGATGGGTGCAACACCCTAATGCTCCTATGTACTTCGGCCCTCGAATACCTATAACGTGTTGGCCTTAACAAATGGAAAAGGGTTTTGGGGCCCGTTGAAAATAAGCTATTCTTAATAAGGAACCCCCGAAAATCGTGGAGGGAACTATTGAGGCCCCTACATTACAGGAACCCCTTCCAGGCTTCACTGCACACTTAGGCACATGGAACCTCAAGGGAACGCTTAAGCCGCAGGATGTTTGCCGTATGCGGGGCGTACATCCTCTAACGCATAAATCACTGTAACGTCTGAAGTTGAGGCTTGCAGCATCGGGGCTCAGGGTTTACAGATCCGTGATAGCCCTAAAGCCCAAAAGCCCGGGAGAAGCAATGGCCTCTGCAAGCGCTGGCAGGCAACTCCTTCGTTTGCGGTTTGCAGTTTGAGCAGAATAAAATTTCCTTTTTGTTCAAGACGCTTGTCCTCCCTGCCATCGTCTTCGGTAGAGCCGGGCTCTCATAATAGACAGATTAGTCTACTCACACCAGACAGGGGTCCTGCACATCCAACGGCGCCGATCCGTTCGACGGGCGAGATTGATGACCTGACTTGAACTACCTAAACTGTCAACACATTCTATTCTCTCATTGATCTGGATTGTCTTGATGCCAGCATGCTAAATTCTTGCTGTCAGGAGAAGTCGATGTGTGCACGCGCATACACACACACACAGAGACACACACACGGAGAGACACACACCCGCACACACACACACACCCACACACCCACACACAGACACACACACAGAGACACACACACACACAGAGACACACACACGGAGAGACACACACACACACACAGAGACAAACAAACACATAGAGACACACACAGAGACGCACACACAGAGACGCACACACAGAGACACACACACACACACAGAGACACACACACACAGACACACACACACACACAGAGACTCACACACACAGAGACACACACACACACACACACACAGAGACACACACACACACACACACAGAGAGACACACACACACACAGAGACACACACACCCACACCCACACCCACACCCACACACACACACACCCGCACACACACCCGCACACATACACACACCCGCACGCACACACACACACACACACACACGCACACACAGACACACACACACACACACACACACTGACACACACGCACACACACACAGACACCCCACACACACACACACCCACACACGGACGCCGGTTGTGAAACCAACCTCTCCCCAAACGCATCATAGGAATCCCACAGTATCTTTATGGTTCAGGGTTTAGGGAAGTACACAAGTCTAGTCTAGAAGCCCTCAACCCATAATGTAGGAGCCTTAACAATTAGAGCATAATTTTTTGAACCCAGTATACAGTAAGTATACTATGGAACCCCAAAAATAGGATTGCTAATTATTTGGGCCCCTTAAATGCCCATAAACGTCAGCAACACCCGAGCCCTCCAGGCGCATGGACCACTGCGCGGGGACCGCTGGCAGCAGGGAACGCCCCTCCGAAACAAGGGGCTCTTGGGGTTTATTTAGGATTGGAGACAGATTGTAAAGGCCCTTGCTCTTCGATTTACCTGCAATCCTTAGGTGTCATGGGCTCAAGTAAGGCTCATAGCCATCGGGGTTTAGGTTGGTCCTGGTTGCATGACTCTGGCCTCGCGAACCCAGATGTGCACATATGACAAAATGCAGCCGTCATACACCACCAGCTGCTCTTTCCCAACAGGTGGCATGATTGCATAGCGAGATAGAATATGTGTTGACATTCCCAAGGGCCAGGCTTCAAACTGCAGACACGTGCATGCGAGATTGTAAGCATAGTCCATGTTTGCGCATTCTACCATCAGAACCGCTCTATTATTTGGTCTACCTGGTAAGCCGGGCTTGTTTGAGGTGATAAACCCCAGCCCGCTGGGGTTTGAATTGGGGCTCGAGCTTACGAGATGCTCACAGAGATCGTGGCATTGTTGCTGCTGCGGCTGAAGATGAAAGTGATGACGATGATGAGGCTGATGAGGACGAGAAAGATGATGAAGATGATGATGATGATGAGGCTGATGAGGGCGATGGGGATGATGATGGTGATGATGATGCTGATGACGATGATGATACAGTGGAGGAGGCAAAGGAGAAAGCGGTGAAGGCAGGCGAAGTAGAAAACTATTTTTGTGATGCTGTTGGAAATAGTCATAGTGATGATGGTGGTGATGATCATGGTGGTGCCGAGGATGATATGATAAAGAAAATGATGGTGCTGATGATGACACTGAAGAACAACACGATGATGATGGTGATACAAAACTGATGATGGTGGTCATGGTAATGGTGATGATGACACTGTGGAGGCGGATGAAGAAGAGGAGGAGGATGGTGAGGATGAGCATGATGATGACGAACAAGACTATTATGATGATTGTGATGGTGTTGGTGGCGGTGATGGTCACTATGATAATTGTTGCTGCTGCTGGTGATGTTGTTGTTGACGATGATGCTGATGCACAAATGGGGTGATGATGCTGCTGATGATGTTGTGGTGGGTGTTGGTGATGATTTTGATGATGACGATGATGATGATGACGATGCCTTGGTGATGAGGATGGTGATGATAGCGATGATGCTAACGACGATGAGGCGGTGATGATGATGATGACGATGATGATGATGATACCGATAGAGTTATCGATGATGCCATGACAACGATAACAAGGTTCGTGACACCAACGATGACAACGAAGGCCATGCAGGCGGCGATGCGGCCTGTGCGGCAAGCCATCGCAGCAGCAGGCGGTCATGAGGCTTTAGAGACCAGGTATGGAGTGGGTGGTGTAGGCGGTAGGCTGCAGGGCTTTGGGGTTTCGGGCCAGTTCAGGGTTCTAGATTCTAGATTATATACTATGATATACTACAAGGCAAGGACACTTCTTGTCTATGAAGCAAAAAATCCCAGCACTCGCGTGGGGCGAGGCCTTGAGCCGGAAAAGAAACCAAGGAGGTAATAGAATAGCAGATCATCTCACAGTATGTGCTAGTATCCTAGAGCATTCCATAGTGGCATCTTCTGTAATTGTATGCTTCACCGTGGGTCGTGTCGCAATGCGAGTACACTACCCGCTACAGGACGCGATGTAGCGATACTGTTATACTAGCGAATGCTACAGCATAGTATATGGTATCTTCTATTATAATTTGCGATTAAAGCCCTCGCCGCTTCCGTCCCTACCTCTGCCTTTGATTCTCAGTACCTGCGCCAGAAGCCTTCCACTGATGCAACATACTTTAGAAGCTGCCCCCACCCTGTAATAGTAGTATAATAGGAACATAATAGGGTCCTAATTGCTATCACACGGTGGGGGCCCCTTCTAAAACATACTGATATTCGGTAAGCATCAAACACGCCAATGCATAGTGTTTAGGGATTCGGGTTTTCAGGTTTGGGAGATTCAGAAAATTAGGAGTACCTTATTTGGGGGTCCTGATAATCAGGATCCAACTAGTTTTACGGTACGCTATTAGGGTCCCCTATCTTTCGAAACGCCCATTCAAAGTCTTGGGAGCTGAAGTCACAGCAGCTCCTTATGCTGCTCTCAGAGCGTGCGGTGGAGAACAGAACTCGTGGAAAACGGGCTTCTTGCGGCTTAGGGTTTAGGGTTTCTTAGGGTTTAGGGTTTCTAGGACTCCCAAATACACCGGCCAGGAAGCTCTTTTGAACGACTGCAAGTGCGGGCTGTCTTTGCGTGGCAGTCGCCGATCCCCATCCTGGCCGCATGACTGAAAATCTCACGCTGTCCATGTCGTGACATTCTCCTTCTTGATCATTGATTCATCCCATAATTCGGTTGATTACCATCATAATGTAGGGGCCTTACTAATTAGAATAGGGTTTTGGGGCCCAATATACTATAAGTATTGGTAATTATTTAGGCGCTTATAGTACAGTAATTACTGCTTGTTGCAACCTGCCATGGGGGTTGCGGGTCGGGGTTTGGCTTCAGTGGTGGTCCCAGTCCTAGCGCGGGCCAAGAACCGCCCAAGCGCCGTAGGCGAAGATGACGACCTCAGCTCTTATTAAGGGTTCAATGGAGTGTTGCTTGTAGCGATTATGACACGCTCACGTCCGATTTTGAGTGGAACTTGGGTGTAGACAGGCCAAGCGCGGAGGGAAGTGCAAATACTGTCTACAAGTTAAACCACGCCAATTGCGTATCCAAGCACAAAGACAATAACCCAGTCTTTGATGCTGCGCCTAGCTCATGGCCATCCAACGCCGCTCCAGTTTCCGAAGAAAGCGATTGTCTGGATTACTTAACACAGCGGTTTCCCCTCGAGGGCTTCCTGTCTGCAGAGCTTAGTGTTTCGAACATGTGCGTACCTGGCAAGCATTTCTGGAAAAAGGGCACAGCTCACACTTGCGAACGGGAGTGAAAAAACAGTCAAAGCAGTAGCCGCGACCATGACAATCACAACATGAACGGTCAGAAGATCACTTGGTGCCGAATGCAAATACGTCGGTGCCTACCCTAAACCTTAAACCCTTAACCCTGTAGCCTTTGACATCACAGTGCCGCAGCGACCACCGACTCAAAACCCACAGAACCAAGCGCTTCCTGTGTGTCATGAACCCACAGACAAAGCGCTTCCTGCTGTTGATAGGAAAGCTCACCAAGGATAATCTTACCTGAGTTTCAGCAGCAGGACCCATCTCCACAGCCCAGCATGCTTCATTATCCCCAGCCCATGCTCCCCAAAACACCGTCAGTATGTGGTTGCAAGGCATGTAGGGAATGACTCCAGAATGAAGGTTGCAAGTGCGTGAGCTTTCTGGGCCTACTCTTGAGCAAGGCAATGACATATGCTATCAGGTCTAAGTCTAAGCAATGTCACAATGCATGGCAAGTGCAGGTTTATGCAAACTCTTGCAGGCCCAGCCGCAGCCAGCCCTAAGCGGACGTGCTCATCCGGAGGCGAGTCGCCCTGCGCGTTGAGGGGTTTTGGGCGGCCGCATCTCCTTTCTGGCCCGAGTTGTGACTATGACTATGACGCTGCTGCTGCTTTGAATTTGCTGGAGCAAAGAACCGAGAAATTCTCAACATTTTCTCGACAACCCTTCAGCGAGATATTCGTCAGCTGTGGCACGCCTGTACCGTGGTGGTGTGATGCCTTACTACAGCGGTTTGACCAACCCCCACTGCACCGGTTGAAAAGATCCATCAAAACCCTGCTAGCAGAAGTAGCGGTAACAGTAGTTCCCGTAAGAATACGCACTGATTCACAATACGGAAGACATTACCTTAACCCCTGAACCCAAACCCAAAACCCTAAGATTGCCATCCTCGACTAGAAGCCAGCCCGAAAGTCCCTTCTAAATAACCCGACACATGATTTTGGGCTGATTGGATTTGATGGGTCTGCGGAGTTTACATCTCGTTTGGGCTCCGCAAAAGCTTTTCTTTTCTGAGGTTCTGCAGGGTCTATAAACGGCTTAGGGTTTAAGGTTTCTGAGTCTATGTGGGTCTTCGTAAAGAAGTTCTGTACTTGCTTCGGGTTTCGGGTTCAGGGTGCTACGAACATCGAGGGAGAAGCGATGATGGCCCGCTGTGAATATGATGCTCAACGCTGGGAAAACGAAGATGCTGACTGGCGTGGCAGAGAGGTGTCATGGGAAGAAGTTGCAAAGCCGACATGTGGATGAGAACACATCAGAAGATGATGAACATGCATGAAGGTGACGATGCGTGACTTCAGATACTGAGGTGGCGGCCAGCATGTTCCCTGCAGCAAAGGAGCCGAAAACGGCGCCTGGCACGACATTCAAGCCCACAGCAGTGACATGGTCATTCTCAGCGGGATTAGGGGTTTTGGGGTTTAGGAGTGGATCTGTGTCATGACCAAGACCGTGGCTCTTTGTCCATCTGTTTAGCTTTACGAACGGCATGTGCGGGTGTCCTAGTCGGGATTGCACATGTGATCTTTCTTCGGGTTCTGATCTCTCATAGACAATTCGAAGACTCTATGCCTATGCCCTAAACCCTGAAGTCCAACCCTAGGATAGTGCTTGGCCTCGCGGTGGTCATACAGAAATACACTGTAAGGAGCTCTGAAAACTGCTGCAACCACGTAGTGGGCTCTCCGAGCCCAGTGTGTACTAAGTTGGCCTTCAAAATTCAAAACTCTCTGACGGATATTTCATGTAGGAGCAAAAATTTTAAAACAAAAATTAAACATTTTTTACAGGATCTAAATGATCTATAATTATATCATTATATGCTGAACGGCCGATCTTGGGGGCCCTCACGCCAACCCTCCACCATCCTGGGCCTAAACCTGCCCAAGCCTACCAAACCAAACGAACCCGAATACATGGGAGTTTCCGAAAATAGGGGACCCTGATGCAGTACCCTAAATAGTAGGATCCTTATTATAAGGACCCCAAAATAAGGTACCCCTCATTTTCGGAAACTCCCATATCGGCCTTAATGACTAGAAGTGAGTTTGGGCGTCTAGGGAAGGTCCGATCCGGCTCAGAGGCCCTGGGAAAAGCCCCGAAAAGCTGCCACAGAGCCTTCTGGGGATTCTAGGGTTTAGGGTTCAAAGTTTAGGGTTTAGGGCAAGTTTGGGGAAATGTGGGGCTTCAGGGTTGTTAATAAGGGAAGTGGAGGACTTGATCGGTTAGGGGTTATGGTTTTGGAGTGTTTTAGAGGCCGGCGGTTAGACCTCAAACTCTATTGTAAACGATAGCCAGAAGTATGGCTCCGCACGCCGTGCGTTCAGAAATCCTCGGCTTGGTGATTTGGAGGCCCCCCCCCGCCTGCGGCGAGAGGATAAGCGAAGTTCCCTGGATCCTTGGCGCCGCAGTGCAAAAACCAAGGGGTGCAGCGTTGAGGGAGGGCTTCCTTTGAAGGAGTTGCATGCTCCGGTGTCTGGTGAGGGCTTGAGCGGAATTGAACGAGTTCCAGGCTTTAGGAGATTTCAGGGGATTTGGGGCCACAGGGAAGTCCATCTACACTCGAGTCGCGGAGTTTTTGAATCCCAGGCCACCACCTCCTAGATTAGATCTCTGGGCCTAGATTCAGCATGGAGGCCCTAAGCCCCAAACCGTACAGTTACAGGTTGTACAAGATTGATTGGTACGAGTAGCCCGCTCAGTCAGCAAAACGATCGGAGATGCTGACCAACCCAGCGCAAGCCATCCCGCAATGTAGGGTGGCTAACCTTTCCAGCTGGTATTTGCTGCTCTTATGGAAAAAACCCTGAAACCTAAAACCTAAGCAAAACCATAAGCCTTGATTTAGGGGGTAGGCCCTGCGCCCTGAACCCTGAGTCAAACCCTAAACTTCGCTGAGCCTTCAAGTTGAACAGCTTGGTTGGGGGGATCCTAATTACCTCCGGCGGCTGGCGTGCAGTCTGCTTCTGGCCTTCCTTTGGGTCTGTGCTCCTTTATATAGCTGGTTTATAGGAACGGTAATGGTAGTCATGCGAGACATGCTGCTAGAAACAGTTATAAACAGCAGCTGTAGAAGCAGTAGTAGCAGTAGTAGTAGCAGCAGCAGCAGTAGCAGGAAGAGGATGCAATACTACGAATGCTAGTTGTCATAGCACTAAAAAATAATTAGCTTATGCAGAAGAGAAGAACATGCGTGCATGTGTACGTAATATGTATGTGTATATATATATATATATATATATATAAATAGAGAGAGAGAGAGAGAGAGAGAGAGAGAGAGAGAGAAAGAGAGAGGGATATGTAGTTATAGGGCTAGCAAATTCCAGGCAGGATTCAATTGCGGATTCTGCATTGCTTCAGGGTTTAGGCTTTTAGTGCTTGGGGTCGCATCTGTTGCCGTCGGGGTGCCAACACATGGCCCAAGGAGTAGTGGCGCCAAGCAGCTGCAAGACCTGATGTCAAAGGAATCCCTCGCTTGCGCGGAACAACTGTAACTCCGCCATGCAGGGTCTCTAAGGCAATGCTAGATGATGAGCTTGCCCGTCAGCAGAAAAACCTAAATCCAAGCCAACTGAGCACCCTCTAGTGTGGCTGTCTTTTATCGCTGTACTTCTCTTGTTTCTCCTCACAAGTACAACGCTCAGTTTCGTTTGCTTTCTCCCTTGCCTTTCTCTTTACACCGACCCTACTTCGCATTGTTCGCTCTCTCTCTCTCAGCTCTGTCTCTCTCCCCTCCCTCATTCTTCGATCTGCCGCTGTTGATCCAAACGCTCGACTGTCACAGGATACAAGCACAAACGCCCTTTGCTTTTTGATCAGGTCGACACCCAAGAGGCTCAAAGGCTCTTCAACATCTGCCGTCTCTTGGTTTGAGGGCCATATGTCAATGGGTCGTCGTTGAGCTCTCTTCCTGTCCAAAAATATACAATGTCCCTTCGGGGCTTGGATTTAAACGAAAACCGGGGCCGTTGCAATACATGAAACACTCTACTATTCCTATGCCCGTATGCTTTGCTGAAACTCGCACATCCAATCCCATACTTGCGTCCCTACAGCTCTTCCGAACCTGCATGTACCTCTGAATAGTCATGCTAGTGTTCAGTCGCAGCAGACACTCAGCAAGACCAGAGAGAACAACAACAACACAACTTAGCAGTAATAGCAATTGCTAAAGCACAAAACGATACAATAAAGAACAAAAAAGAGTAGTAGTAACAACCATGAGAAGAAGAACAACACTAATGGACATACTAATGCTGACAACAATGACCGCAATAACAATACTAAAACTACTATGAACAGGGCACTTAGCAGCACGCAGCAGAACACTACTAATCATGTAATACAAGAAAACTCATCATAGCAACAACACAAACGGTACTAACAACGATGATCGGATGAGATTCCTAAACCCTAAACCCTAAGGTTTTTTTCTGCTTCCGAGCCCAAGAAGCAAGGGGCGACCATGCCGAGACTGCAGGTCCTGTGCGCGAACTTAGGGTTTATAGGGGTTTAAGGGTCTTTTCTTTAAATCTTAAAAATAACCCTGGTTTAAGGGTCTAGGGGCTTGGGGTTTAGGTTCTGAGGGTTTAGGGTTTAAGGGTCTGGGTTAGAAGCTGCCCCGACCCTGTAATAGTGACTATAAGGATTATATTAGGGCCCTATTGTATTGCTATAATACCACTATTACAGGGTGGGGGCCCCTTCTAAGGTCTAGGGGCTTTGGGGTTTAGGTTCTGAGGGTTTAGGGTTCAGGGGTCTAGGGTCTAAGGTTTTATTGGGGGTTTAGGGTTTAAGGGTCTAGGGGCTTGGGGTTAGGTTCTGAGGGTTTAGGGTTTAGGGGTCTGGGGTCTAAGGTTTAAGGTTGTATTGGGGGTTTAGGGTTTAAGGGTCTAGGGGCTTGGGGGTTAGGTTCTGAGGGTTTAGGGTTCAGGGGTCTAGGGTCTAAGGTTTAAGGTTTTATTGGGGGTTTAGGGTTTAAGGGTCTAGGGGCTTGGGGGTTAGGTTCTGAGGGTTTAGGGTTTAGGGGTCTGGGGTCTAAGGTTTAAGGTTGTATTGGGGGTTTAGGGTTTAAGGGTCTAGGGGCTTGGGGGTTAGGTTCTGAGGGTTTAGGGTTCAGGGGTCTAGGGTCTGAGGTTTAAGGTTTTATTGGGGGTTTAGGGTTTAAGGGTCTAGGGGCTTGGGGTTAGGTTCTGAGGGTTTAGGGTTTAGGGGTCTGGGGTCTAAGGTTTAAGGTTCTGGGGGTTTAGGGTTTAGGGGCAGGGGTCTAGGGGCTTGGGGGTTAGGTTCTGAGGGTTTAGGGTTCAGGGGTCTAGGGTCTAAGGTTTAAGGTTTTATTGGGGGTTTAGGGTTTAAGGGTCTAGGGGCTTGGGGGTTAGGTTCTGAGGGTTTAGGGTTTAGGGGTCTGGGGTCTAAGGTTTAAGGTTGTATTGGGGGTTTAGGGTTTAAGGGTCTAGGGGCTTGGGGGTTAGGTTCTGAGGGTTTAGGGTTCAGGGGTCTAGGGTCTAAGGCTTAAGAGTTTATTGGGGGTTTAGGGTTTAAGGGTCTAGGGGCTTGGGGGTTAGGTTCTGAGGGTTTAGGGTTCAGGGGTCTAGGGTCTAAGGTTTAAGGTTTTATTGGGGGTTTAGGGTTTAAGGGTCTGGGGGCTTGGGGGTTAGGTTCTGAGGGTTTAGGGTTTAGGGGTCTGGGGTCTAAGGTTTAAGGTTGTATTGGGGGTTTAGGGTTTAAGGGTCTAGGGGCTTGGGGGTTAGGTTCTGAGGGTTTAGGGTTCAGGGGTCTAGGGTCTAAGGTTTAAGGTTTTATTGGGGGTTTAGGGTTTAAGGGTCTAGGGGCTTGGGGTTAGGTTCTGAGGGTTTAGGGTTTAGGGGTCTGGGGTCTAAGGTTTAAGGTTGTATTGGGGGTTTAGGGTTTAAGGGTCTAGGGGCTTGGGGGTTAAGTTCTGAGGGTTTAGGGTTCAGGGGTCTAGGGTCTAAGGTTTAAGGTTTTATTGGGGGTTTAGGGTTTAAGGGTCTAGGGGCTTGGGGTTAGGTTCTGAGGGTTTAGGGGTCTGGGGTCTAAGGTATAAGGTTTTATTGGGGGTTTAGGGTTTAAGGGTCTAGGGGCTTGGGGGTTAGGTTCTGAAGGTTTAGGGTTCAGGGGTCTAGGGTCCAAGGTTTAAGGTTTTATTGGGGGTTTAGGGTTTAAGGGTCTAGGGGCTTGGGGTTAGGTTCTGAGGGTTTAGGGTTTAGGGGTCTGGGGTCTAAGGTTTAAGGTTGTATTGGGGGTTTAGGGTTTAAGGGTCTAGGGGCTTGGGGGTTAGGTTCTGAGGGTTTAGGGTTCAGGGGTCTAGGGTCTAAGGTTTAAGGTTTTATTGGGGGTTTAGGGTTTAAGGGTCTAGGGGCTTGGGGTTAGGTTCTGAGGGTTTAGGGTTTAGGGGTCTGGGGTCTAAGGTTTAAGGTTGTATTGGGGGTTTAGGGTTTAAGGGTCTAGGGGCTTGGGGGTTAGGTTCTGAGGGTTTAGGGTTCAGGGGTCTAGGGTCTAAGGTTTAAGGTTTTATTGGGGGTTTAGGGTTTAAGGGTCTAGGGGCTTGGGGTCAGGTTCTGAGGGTTTAGGGTTTAGGGGTCTGGGGTCTAAGGTTGTATTGGGGGTTTAGGGTTTAAGGGTCTAGGGGCTTGGGGGTTAGGTTCTGAGGGTTTAGGGTTCAGGGGTCTAGGGTCTAAGGTTTAAGGTTTTATTGGGGGTTTAGGGTTTAAGGGTCTAGGGGCTTGGGGGTTAGGTTCTGAGGGTTTAGGGTTTAGGGGTCTGGGGTCTAAGGTTTAAGGTTGTATTGGGGGTTTAGGGTTTAAGGGTCTAGGGGCTTGGGGGTTAGGTTCTGAGGGTTTAGGGTTCAGGGGTCTAGGGTCTAAGGTTTAAGGTTTTATTGGGGGTTTAGGGTTTAAGGGTCTAGGGGCTTGGGGTTAGGTTCTGAGGGTTTAGGGTTTAGGGGTCTGGGGTCTAAGGTTTAAGGTTGTATTGGGGGTTTAGGGTTTAAGGGTCTAGGGGCTTGGGGGTTATGTTCTGAGGGTTTAGGGTTTAGGGGTCTAGGGTCTAAGGTTTTATTGGGGGTTAGGGTTTAAGGTTCTGAGCAGGGAGTTTGGGGTTGAGAGGCAGTAAACACCGTCCTGGAGGGCAGTTTCGCTGAGTTTGCATGTTCGTACTACAAATACTTGCAGAAGCACTACTTATGACACTGTTATGATTATGCTGCTCATTCTAAAGGCTTCGGGTTTAGGGGTTTGGTTCAGGGTTTAGGGTTTCTGGTTCAGGGTCTCTGTTGGACCTGATATCTTTGCCTGGGCATTCTTTGGGTTTTATATACGATACCTCTATCTATGAGTAATATGGGCTATAGTCTCTGCTGCAGTGCCTTTTGGGTGACCTGTCTGAGGCTTCTGGCAAACAGATGGCCAACAGAAGAAACGATAAAACTAGATTCTAGGACTGAGGCCGTATGCAGCGTCCAAACCGGAGACCGAACTCCAAACAACAGAAAACCAACAAGTCCAAAGACCTGCACAGTACGGGCTCTATAAGTCTTCGCGCTGAGCTTTCTTGGGATTGGCAAAAAATCCTACTGTAGGAACCTGGTTTGGAAACCTTGCCCCTTTAGTAGGGTTTCCTGATGTGCATCCTACATACTATTTTGGGGCTATAGCTCGCAGTCTTCCCTTAGAAAAACGGCTCGAAGGGAATGGAAGGGGCGGGGACGGGGAGCCCTAAACCCTCAGAGCCCAGGCTCTGGGCCCATCAATACCCCATTACTTCCATGATTCCTTACTGCAACTATATTATAATATTAAAATGTGATAGTAATTATAGTAAATATATTGTAATATTATAGTGTGATAGTAGTTATAATATTACGGTATAACATACCGCAAAACCCTATTCGAAGTATTAAACCCTAAACCCTAAACCCCAAAATCCTTTTCGGAGCGACACTTGCCGGACTCGTGGTACAGTCTTGGGCAGCCGACACGTCTGGCCCGGGGCTATGCGATCTCAAAGCTCTCCCGTTGGAATAATACTATTGAACAAACTAACCAGTGGTTTTGAGGGTTCCATGGCTCTTTAGCTCCTTATTTAATAGGGATTATTATCCTCCCTGGCTCCTTAGCTCCCCCAATATCAATGGTTAGCAAAAGCTGGCGGTAGAGCCTATTAGGGCTTGGGGTCCAGGGTTTAAGGAGGTACACGTGATCTTCATGAGACTGTTGGGTCGTGGCCATGCTCGTAGTGGCAACTACGACGATGGTGGCAATAAGAATTCGAATGAGACTGGTGGCCATAATCAGTTGAAAGTCCACAGCCCTGAACACAACTACTATTGCAAGCCAAGCAGGAACCTACTAGCAACGACACCCTACCATGCTGAAGCTCAAGCTCAAGACTTAAAGTGTTGCACATTTCAGGAGGTTTAAGGTTTCTGGTTTAGGGTTTAAGCGGCAGATTCATCCCCAGGGCGACTTCACAGTCATGCTTCATGCGCTTTCGGGTTGCTCTACAACTTGAAGCTTGGCTGACTCGCTGCTGGTTCGAGCCGTAACTCAGAGGTTTTACAAATTAATTCGTAACAGTATCCTTGCCAGTCTTGTCTATCTACTGTCAACTGCACAGAACTCCCAATCCAATCCCTCATGCCTGCATGCTATCCTACATAGTCTACAACCCACGTGGCAGATTAACCTACACTTATGTAAGTTACTATATGTATTGTAAGCTTTGAGGACAAAAACATGCGCAGCTCGCGAGCTCAGGATCGAGGGTATTCATGTCATGGCCCCCGGTGTTGTTGGAAGGTGGCATTCTGGTGGGATGGCTTTTCGGGAAGGGTCTTATTCAGAGTGCTGCGGCTTTCCTCAGAGTGTGTGTGTGTGGGGTGGGGGGAGTACATAAAAGTACATAAATCAGGGCTTGCTTGACAGAGAGGCCTGGGCTTACAGGCTGACTTCTTTCCTTTGCCATTTGGGTGGTTGTCAAAATCATGGTCCCTTTTTGGGTCCCTAATATAGTACGGCACCTAATGTTTAGGGTTCCCCAAAACGGGGCCACAATTTTGACAACCACCCATTTGCCTCTCTCGAGTTTGTCTATTCTATACTGAACTTAGAACCCTAGCAACAATCATAATTTTAGCTGTTTCTTAGGGATTATAATAACCAAAAATTAAAAAGTATTTCTAAGTACCCCTTAGTATGGCACATGACATCCTCAGCCACTGAGCTCCCAAGGCGACACTCTCCCCTCACGGTCGGCCTTTCAGATTCAGGAGCACAAGGCTTCTGAGCCGAGAGACTCGGTCTTTCTGGGAAGTTGCTCATATCTGGCTCTCTGTCGAGCAATGTCGGAGGGCCCGTCTGCAAGCAGACCCTTTCTAGACTCTAGAAGGCAAAAGAAGACCCGATACAAAAGCTCTCTCTGCTGCTTTTTTGGCTTCCTCGAGCTCAGATGTCTGGAACACCTCCCCTGAACTCTGAAACCCTCCAAACCCCGAAATTGTTGAGACCTAGCCCCCTCCCCGAGTTCTTAACTACATCGTAACACCAGTGAGAAATACAACCCTCACAGCAGCACTAACAATGCCAGGCACCAAAGTCCACAGTTCTGACGTAGCCAAACTCGAAAGCCTCAACCCTTTGGATCCCAAGAAAGCACTATAAAGGCCCTTGCAAACTTCTAGGATTCTAGGGCAACGGCCTAATAGAACCCTCATGTTCTGAGCTTAACACCATTCAGGGTTTAAGGTTCAGGGCCTAAGACTTTGGCTGAGGGTCACCGGGCTCAAGGCCCCAGGCCTACATAGGTTTTCGAGCCCGCAGAGCTAAGCCCTTTTTTCATGAAAACAGCTCGAGGGTCTCTAGACTTGGCTGCTTGCAGCAGGGGTATTTGCCGGAACAGGCAGGGGGCTCCGACTGCTGCTGCTACTGTCATGCTATTTATAATCATTCTTCTTGTTATCATCATGGGGCAAAATATCAAAGGCCTGTGGTTTGAGGATTTACAGCTCTGCGGATACAGTTCAACAGGTTGAGGTTTCTTTCCAGTTTCTGGATGTAGCTGCGATCCCTTGCAGTACGTCGTGCTCGACATCGTGTGTGTGGTCTCCGGCCTTCTTGCTGTTGATGTTGCATTTTTTTGTTTGTGCGGGCGTGTGTGTGTGTGTGTGTGTGTGGGTGTGCAAGAGAGTCAGTGTGCGTGTTTGGAGTCGCGTGCGAGCGAGCAAGCGTGCATGCGCGCGTGCGGGTCTCTGTGTCTCCGTGTGTGGGTTGGTTGGATGCTGTTGGTGTCTTTCTCGCTATTGATGTCGTCCTCGCTAAGACTGTTCGAGATTGTCGTTGCTGCTGCTGCTGCTGACGATGACGATGCTCAGAGTGATTTTGACGCTACTAAAACAGTGAACAGGCAAGTTGCTCATGATGACAATGGAGATAATGATGTTGCCCATGATGATAATGGTGATGAGGTGATGGTGATGACGATGAGGATGATGACAAAGATTAAGATGCTAACGGCAGTGTGAACTCACGTCGTCGTAGTCGTCCTCTTCCTCCTCCCCCTCGTCCTCGTTTTATCATTGCTCTTCCTGATCGGCGTTCTCTTCCTCGAGGTTGTTGGTTGTGCTTGTTGTTATCAGTATGCTGTCGCTGCTGCTGCTTTTGCTTTTGCCGTTGCGCGCGCAGATCGGACTGATCCTATGGAAGAGCTTAAGCAGTCGCACCCGCGCCCTGTACCCCGGCCTTGCGCATGGCCGCTCAAGAGGCACTTCAAGCCCCGAGTGGCCTTCTGGACACTCCGCCTCAGATTGAAATCGTCTTCTTGGAATTCGCGGGGTTGATCTCCGCATGTCACGTCCACACGTGCCGAAAGGCGCTCGAAAAAGAGGGTTCTTCGTGTAGGCCTATATAGGGATGTGAATCCCAGCCTTCCCCAATATTGCAAACACCGAAAGGTCTCATGGTTCCGTATGAAACGAGCAACAGGCTCCAAGTATCGAAATAGCATCTGTACTTTGGACTCGAAAATCATGCCTACATAGGCGGAGAGAACGCTTAAGCTTCACATCACAAAGAGGAAGGAGAATCGAGCCTTGGGGCTTCAGTGTTTAGGGACGTTTCTACAATGATTTCGACGTCTCTTCTCCGGAACGCCAGGGCCAAGGTGGCGACTGTCCGTCGTTGACATGTCGGCTGCCGCGGAGCTCTGTCTCGGTCCTAACCCGAGGTATCCTATAAGATAGGGCCGTTATCATCAACGTAGGGTCTTGGGGTATATTCTAATACTTCTACTATATACTTACAATAAGGAACCCCCAAAGTCGAACCCCAAGGCTTAACCCCGAAGCCTAGATCCGAGTTCCTTAACCTTCAAATCCACATCCGAAGCTGTAGTCACCGACTCGAGTCACTGAGAAGCCTTCGAGGTGATCTCAAACCACGCTCGAACCCCCGATTGGCACCTCTTAGGGTTTAGGGCTTAAGACGCGACAGCACCCTGCAGTGCTACAGATTCGAATAACGCCTTGAGAACTACACAAGCCACTTGCGACCCTAAACCTATAAGAGCCACCCAGGAGCAGAAAAAGAACACCAAAACCCAAACCCTTCGACAAGCCTTCTAGAAGGGTTTGGTGTCTTCCTCGTAGCACGCTTTAAAGCACCTAGAACAACTCATGGCACGTTGCAGAACCCTTGTGGAACCCTTGCAACATACCAGAAAAGCTAGCATAGGGGCCTAAATAAGTACCTATACTATTTTGGGGGTTCCCTGTTATAACTTATATAACTGTAGTATAATGGGCCCCAAAACCACATTCTAATCAGTAAAGCTCCTATATTAGTCAGAAGAAAGAAGAACTCCACAGCAGGCCATCTCCAGCGATGTGGGCTTTGAAATCAGTGCTCGGTCATGGACTTCCCCGGGATTCACCCGCCCAGAAGCCATCAAGAGATCATGGTTAAGGGTTTAGGATCAGACTCGAATGAGGGTTTCGGAGGTAAGGTTTAGGAACTGGGGTTCAGGGGTAGGGTTTAGGGCTTAGTTAGGATTCTGGGGGCCCCAAACGGAGCCCCCGGGAGCACCGAACGTGAAAGCCTTGAGCCTTGAGTCTACTATGACTCGATGGCAGAGACTCTTTGGAAACTCCCCGGGCCTGTGCTGAAAAAAACCTCAAAACTTCTAGGGTTCAGGGCTTACAGGGTTTAGGATTTAGGGCTCGGGGTTTGGGGCTTAGGGTTGAGTTTACAACACTAGGGGGACTACGCGAGCTACACAAGTCCCTGGCCTCCACAGCGAGGCAGCCTTTTCCATGATCCACAATGCCTTCGGTAGCGATCACCTGTCAGAGTCGGGAACCACGTGTTGAGGTTTCCTTGCAAAGCACAGCAGTACGAAGATTGCCAAAAGTGCTGTCGTAACGATGATCACTACAAGTATTCACTTTGTGCTCAACACTGGTTCTCTTCTCATCATGAAAAACATTGGCTCGGCCGTTCTCTGAGAGATCTATCGGCACTGAGAGCTGCCCCTTCTGGGAGTCCCACCACTGTCTGGGGTCTCCGGGCTTTGTCAAAATGTCTCCAAATTGGAGACCGCTGGGAACCCATCCAATGGGGAGTTTGCTCCCCCATTGCTCTCTCTTGAGACTCTGTCTCAAGGCAGCTAGGTCTATGGCAAGCCTACGGTCCGTCGGCACTCTCGGGATGCCTTGTTTGTGTAGATGGTCATATAATGACCGGCAGTCACTCAAGCAGAGGAGCGGGGCCTTCGAAGACTCCACCTTCACAAGCTCGCCCTCCATCAACGTCTCGATGAAGGATCTCATGTACTGGGCCCCTTCCACTCCTTCTACAGAGGCCTGCGTCTCTGCACCAAAAGTGGACCTACACACCCTTTGGCCCGCTCTTGACCACCAATCGGCAATGGAAAAGTTGCCGATGCCGCCCTTCACGCTATCAAGGTCGGCGAAGAGCACCAGTGCACCAATCTGCGAAGCGACCTTGGAGTTCTGTCGCTTTGCCTTTCGCTCTTTCCGTGACCCGAAAGGCCCTTCTCTCATGAGCCCGGCCTCCTTGTCGTCCTCCGTCAACCGGAAGTAGTCCTCCTCGCACTCGTCGTCCAGGGCATTCGCCCATGCCGCATCATGGTAGACCACCACGCCGAACGAAGCAGGTAGAGGACGGTAGCGAAAGCCCTCTTCCTTGTAGGCTAAGGCTCTCGTAGAAATCTGGTTGGTGAACTTCAGGTCGCCAATCGTAGGTCGTCGTTGTAGCTGTTGAGCCAGACTCACCGAACAGGTGAGGTCCGGTCTCGTCTGCGAAGACAGCCAAGGGAGTGCCCCGATGAGGGACTGGTTATCCGCGATCTGCTCCGGGCCTGCTAGGTCCTCTTCATCGAGCCCCTTGGGGATGTCCACGGTGAACAGCCGTGTGCCAGCGTATTTGCGCTGGGTAACCAAGACTTCCTCTTGGCCGCATATGATCTCGGTGCCCACGTAGTCCAGGTGGTCCTCCTCCCACTTGTCGATGGGGAAGGTTTCCGACAGGGCAGCCTGTATGAGCTTGTTCACCACTCTCCCAGCCACGACCAATAAGTCATCGACATGGCTTCCCACATAGCCCAGCGGTTTGCCGGTGAACTTTTCTCCATCACGTCGCCTAAGCATAAAAGATGCAGGGATCCAAAGGGCACTGTTCAAACGCGTAGGTGTCCCCGAGGTACTGAATCTCGGCGCCCAGCATTCCATGTTGTAGGTCCTTCCACCACTCGTGGGGAGATGTAGCGAGGCCGAAGATGTTCTTCTTGATCCTCTCGAGTTGCCCGGGAAGGAGTCCAGGGAAGCCGGTGGCCGGCTGGTGGAGGTAAAGGTCCTCCCCTCTGGTAAGGTAGCCTCCGGTGAGGAAGGCGCACTGGATGTCGCCCGCTGCGGCCGTCCATGGATCTTCTGCTCCAAGTCCGTTTGCAAGCAACTGCATGAGGCAAGCGACGCCCGGTCGTGACAGCGTTGGGAAATCAGTGTCCAAGGCCTCGACTCCAAGATCTGGGTCGCGATGCCCCCCAATCACCAAGCGGCTTTTGCACCTCCAAGCGGGCTCTTGCTCGCCTCCACTGGCTTGTCGGGCTGCCCAGTTCTTATCACGATACGCCCACCGGCACGGCAATATGCGGGAAGCCGGAACTGATTCTCTGACGCGCTGAGACTCTTCGAGGCTCAGTGGCTCCAACGCATCATACGACAAATGCTCTTCCCACTGTACTTTCTCCGCATCCTTGAAGAGCTTCCTGGCATGCTCCGGGATCTCGCCCCACCGAAGTTCCTTTTCTTGACGTTTCGCCTGACCTCGTTGGGTGAGGGTCTTGTTGGTAAGCATCACCTCGTCGGGGTCCCGGGTGATCTCGTCCTTCCGGGTCTTCTTGCGTAGGCGTCGTAGTGGTAGAACGTGCTCGAGGGTGTCCTCCGCGTTCTCGTCCATTTCATGGTCACCTTCTCCATCAAGTACGACTCCTCGATCGGACATGTCATCGCCGTAGTCGGAGAGGTGGTCGAGGCCATCGTCCTTGCGCTTCAGGGCGTCGCGGTAGTCGTCGCCAATAGTTTGTTCTCCGCCCTCATCTTCTTCGGCATCCATGTAGGTGTCGGGATCGTCGAGGTCCATGGCAAGCAGCTTGTTGACCTCTTCACGGACGCCCTTCATGGTGAGGAACTCGGCTACCTCCTCGGGCCCTGAGCTCCTCAAATGTTCTGGCGCCGTAAGCCTGCAACGTCCGTTCCTCGAAATCCAGTAACTGCCTCCCTGCTTGCCGACCACAACTGCCGGCCCGACCCAGTGAGCTCGGCGACGGTCTTTGGGCTGGTTCCAGTAGTGCACGGGGTCCCCTATCTCGTAGACCGCCTTTGCTGTTCTCGCTCTGTGGAGTAGTCCTCGACGTAGCCGTTCATCACCTTGGGCCTGATGGAAAGCGATGCGTGCGCTCGCTCTGAGCGCCGCTGCCCTCTGGAACTTCGAGTCTTCAGTCAAGTCCCAGGTCACAACTCCTCCGTTATCGGGATCGCACAACTCCTCGGGAATCCGGGGAGACTTTCCAAGCACCCGTTGAGTGGGGCTGTGTCCACATCGCCGCTTCAGATCGTTCTTGGCCGCGCAAACCATGGTCCCGGCAATCTCGGCCTCTTCCTCCGTGACGTTCATCTCGTGGACGACGCGTTCCCATATCCCTTTGAACCATCCAATTTGGCGCTCGGTCACACCACCTTGCCACTTTGCTTGGGCGGCCACGTCCTTCATGCGGATGTTGTGCCCGTCGCATAGTCGGCCGAGTCCGGCTTGAACTTTTCCATCAAGGTCCAGGGACACATGTGGTTGGTGGGCCGAACGGTGTCAGCCAACACGTGTTGAAAGCCTTCTCTACTGAGGGCCCGTCTTCGCAGTCGAGTCGTGCAACGACTTGGTAGGTGGTGGCCCAATCGACAATCGTGAGGAAGGTGTGCCTCTTGTCCAGAGCGTCGTGGACGTAGAAAAGGTCTACCCCGACGCAGGAGTTGAAGTCCAGCAGCCTGGGCAGAGTAGTCGGCCTAGCGAGCTGAGCGTGCTTGGTGGCCTGACAGGTTTCACACCTCATCCCCTTCACGGCCTTGATCACGCTGGGCTCACAGCCCGCCAAGCGAAGATGCCTGCAGAGGTCTTCGGCCCTTGGGTGGCCGAGGTTCTGGTGAAGTCGTCGCAACGACGACCTGACGATGTTGGGCACGGTCTTCTCGAAGGTGATCCCGGATCCGTCGTACTTGGTCTCGTCCGGCTTGATTTCTTCGGGAGCCACCATACACACATCGTAGGGCCTCTCGCTTCCCTGTAGGGTCACGCTGTCCTTCTTGGAGCGGCCAAGCACGAGCCATCCATCCGCATCGCCGGCGGACTTATACTTGACGAAATCGGCGTGGTCGCTGGCCCAGGTCTGTAGATCACGTCCGCGTAGTACAACGCCTCCTCCTTCATTGAGTTGGTCTCGCACCAGCTCTTTGATCCTCTGGGCGACCTTCGCCGGCATCTCGTCGAGGTGCACTCGCAACTCTTTAGGACTGGCTCCTTTTCACGAAGTGGTACGCGTTCTCCTGCACGTCGGGCTTTTCATAGTCCGGCCAAAGGATGGGCTCGATCACCGCCTTGTTCAGCTCGGTCGCCTCGATCGTGCCCTCGTAGCCGCCGATCTCCATCATCACGATCGGGTCGTACTCGGGGACTGGGTCCTGTACTTCATTGAGGAAAGTCCCGGCGGCGGCGAGAAACGTTGCCATGAGCACGCTCAGCTTCCCTGCTGCATTCATGATACTCTTGCGCTCGCTCTTTGCGGGTTTTGGTCTCGGTCCTCTCGATTCCCGCGGGGCCTTTGGCAACGGAAACCCACAGCCTCGAAGGAACTTTCTGATCTCTCCTCCGACCTCCTTGATGCCCCGCACGGTGTGGTAGGTCAGGCACCAGCGATCTCCGTCCCAAGCTCCGGTGGAATGGCGCAGGAAGGGATCGAAGGACAACGGCTTCTCCTTGGTGGAGTGGTACTTGCCCGGGACCCAATTCCCAGGTCGATCTTTACGCCACACGAGGCCGTTACTGTTGGCGGCATTCTCATCGATTCATCGATGTCCTCCTCCAACCAAAGATCTCCTCCAGCTCGCTGCCCGAACGTCACCGTGTGGTTGAGGGCCCCTCGGAGATTATTGGAGTCTCGGTGGGTGTCACAGGACACGTTCCGGGTCACCGATATTGAAGTCACGTAGCTTTCTCGCCGAAGCACTTCTTGCCAAAGTCGTTGAGGAAATGGACAACCGCATCGTGGTCCTTGGTGCAGCGGGTGATTCCACTCACTCCCCCGTGGGTATACATCCCTTGGGTCTCGTAGACTTGCTCTCCGCCGCCTTCCTTTGTGTGCTGTATTGGCCGTATAGGGGATTGACTCCGTTGCCGACCAGGGTGTTCTCGAGGAGGCGCTGGCAGTTCTGTAGGAGGTGTCGGCCCAATTGAAAGAAGAGTCGCCATAGCGTAGCTGTCGTAGGCCGCGCGCTCCATCACGGGGCGCGCCGTAGTCGTAGTGCTCGTGGTGCTTGTTGTCGTAGGCCTCCGCAGCTAGGGGTCCGCACACTCCTCCACCTTTGTTGTCGGGAACGGCATTGGTGTTGTAGCCCAGAGCCTTGTTCCGGTATCCCCTGACGTAGTCGCTCTCTGCAATACAGTCTTGCTCACGAACAGCTCCACAACAGCAGACTTCCCGATCTCCTCGGTGGCGACTGACGTCGCCGCGTGGGTCACTCAGGCCCACATCGAATTTCACGGACTTGAGCTTCTCGCCTTGTCCTTCAACAGCGCCAGCTTCGTCTCGAGGGCCTGGATCTCGTCGAGGACGTCCTGGTCCGGCTGGGAGTCCATGATCTTCTTGTCCTTGCCGATGAGGTCCTTGCTGGGGCGCTTGGGCGTAGCTTTCGTGTTCCCTTTGCCCGTGTACCCCTTGGTCGGGGTGAGGCTCACTTCGTCCCAAGACCCCTTCGATGAGGTCGCTGCCCGCTGGCTCCACTTGGAGTCCTCCGCCTCGCTGTCCTCGTCGTAGATCTTCACCTTGTTCGACTTGGAGTGTTGGTGCTCCTGCCACCAGCGGGCGTACATCACGAGCTCCGGCGACGAGTTCTCCGAGCGGGCGGTCTCCGCCACTGCCCAGCTCCCGTAGGAGTCCGGGATGTCCCGGAACAGGCTTCCCTTCCATCGGCCGATGGTCATGATGGTATCTCCGGTCGAACTCACCGTAGACCTCACAAGACGAAGTAGGTTCCCCTTCGTCACCCTGTCCGGCACCATCACGCCCATCTCGGCGGCCTTCTTGCTCAGGTCGGCGAGGCAAAGCGAGCTCAGCCCCTTCATCTGGTCCGCAGCCGTCTTCTCCCCGTAGGTCGAAACATGGTCTCGGATCGTCGCCCTCAGCTCTATCACCGTCCACGTAGGATGCACGACCGCCCCCACACGTTGAGCTTCTTGCAGCAACTGGGCCTTGGTCATCCGGCTGATCGGCGTCTCCTTGGCGCGGCATTCCGCGGAGTCCATGCCCTTGACCGGGTACACAGAGGTTGGGACCAGGGGGCGCAACTTTGTAGAACACAGTTCTGCCGATCCAAAGCAACGGGAATGTGGTTTGATCAACTTGGCCATGCTCCCATTGATCTACCGTGGACTCTATCCATGCCCCAGTCTTGCAACACACGCACTCTGTCATGCGAACTGCGCCGATTGTGGAGACGAGCATATCCCTGAGGACCGTAGAACCCGTACGCCAGGTTGAGGGATTAAACATTGCCCTTCGAGGAACCATATGCACCCTGACCCACATATTCTGCGTCTCTAACCAGAAGTCCCGATCAAGATTGCACTTCTCCCACCACACGAGAAAAGTATCACGTTGAAGACGATCTTGGCTCAGCATGTCACGGGTGCTGGGGTCGAGTTTCTTGTCGTAGAAGATACCAGAGTACTTCGGGATTTGGGGTGCTTGATGGGCTACTGCAAGGACGGACATGTATTGCTCAGCCTGCTGGAGTCGTAGGTCCTCGATCTGTATTTCGCCGGGCATCAAATTGACAGGGACGATCGGGATAGCCGGGTGTCCAGATGAGGTAGTCGTCAACAAGTAGTCGTAGAGTTTGATTGCCCGAAAATCGGCCTTCCCATTCTGGACGTCATAGATCATGCCCAGCTTTCCTAGCACGGTCTTGCTCAAGAGGAGCGGGATGTCCCCGGTGATGATTGAGGTCCGGACCTGGATGTTGTAGCCGCCCAGCCTGAAAGCCGCGATCACGTAGAACGAGGAGTAGTGGACCTTGCCCGTGCCGAACCTGTAAGCCTCGCACTCCTTCATCAAGGTGGGCTTCTGGCCGATCTCGGCCAAGAGGTTCGCGTAGGACTGCAACCACTGGGTCCCCGCCACCGTTCGGGCACACGCCGTGTCCGCCACCCCGAGGAGCTTGCTGGGGATGTGCTTCAGGGTGTAGACGTCGGCAGGGAGCACCGTAGTCATTGCCACATTAGCGCTGCCGTCGCTCTTCGGCTGGGCGCCCGGCTTATTGTTCAAAGGACAGGCGTCGTCCTTGTGCCAGTGCCCCTTTCGTCCACACCCTCCGCAGAAGCTCCTCGCCTTCATAGCTTTCAGCTTGGCCTCGCGATCCGAATCCCTGGTCTCACCAGGCTTGCGCTCATCGCCCGGCCCGTCGGGCTTGCCTCCCCTTTCTCCGCCACTCGTGGTTCCACGGCCCCGTTGCTGGGCCCTGTAGCGCTCTTTGGCCGACTGGCAAGTCATGAACGCCTCGGCCACGTCCTCCGGTATTCCATCCTCGCCGTCAAAAGGGTCCTCGCCGTCGGTGTCGTAGTCGTGGTCCGTCATGTGGGCGAAGTTCGTCCGACGCGGCCTGGCATTCCCAGCTTCCCAGGGTTTGCGTTGCCCTCTATCATGGAGCACTGCTGCATGCTGCAAGTGGTGAAGGCTGTATCTGTTCCCGACACTCGCTAGCAGATTCAATTCTTGTGGCTCATCCAACTGCAATCTGTCCAGGTACAACCATGCAGCGCACTCCTCCGGGAGAGAGCAGCCGACCTCCCTCAGGCGACCGTGGAGTCGATCGTACTCGGTGTTATACTCCCGGATGGTCTGACCTGGTCGTCGGCGAAGCTTGCGGAAGAAGTCTGAAAAGGCACGTCCTATGCGGGCGACTTCAAGGTCTAGGAAACGAGCTGCAACCCAACTTGTGAAGTACTGCAGGCCTTCACCTGAACTGAGTCTCGGCACCGACAGTTCTTCTGCAGCAATCCAAGCTTTTCCACCAAGGTGTTGGTAGAGAACTAACCCCAACTGGTTTGCAGGCAACCTCGTTATTCTCTTCCAAACTTCGATCTGCCGCAAATAAGAGCGTGCTGAATTGCCGAGGTCTTCGGTGTCCTCTGCCGTGAACGTGGGGACCGTCACCTTCTCGGTCGGCCTGGGCCCCGCAACTTGCTCCCCGTAGCCGTGCCATCCACTCCAACCAGTCTGGGATCCATCATCATAGGCTCGGCTGTCTGACCACCCAGGATCAGAGCTCGGCGGGTGGCCGTCGTTCCAACGGTGGAGAGCCCCGCTTTCGTTCCACCGGGTGAGATCTCCGTGTTCTCGTAGTCTCGCGTTCGGGTCCCATCCGTCTGTCCACAGCACGGGTTGATGCGGTCCTGAATCATAGCCACGATGGTGGTGGTCTCTACCATCCGCCCAGGGAGTTCCTTGACGGTGTCCTCCGGTATCGGGTCCTCGATGCCAGCGGTCTCGACCATCTGCCCGGGGACCGTCGTGATATCCTCCCTGATCGTATCCTCGATGGTCGTCGCGATGGCCGCCGCCCCAGCGACCCCAATCGCGGCCACCGCGCTGGGACCTCCTTCCCCAGCCGTCGTCGCTGACGGTGGGCGCCGTCGTGGCGCTCCACCCAGAGTTCCACTGGGCATCTTGGCTGCCCTTGTGCCACGGATCTCTTCCATCTTGCCAAGGGTCGCTGCCATCCGCTCTCGGAGCCGTAGCGCCATGATCACCGTGTGACACTGGTCCGCCATTCCCCGGCGGGGTAGTGTCTTTCCCGCTTGGCCACTCTCGCTGAGTGGCACTTCCCTCGTGGCGCCCGTCATCGGCACCTTTCACATCTCTGTCAGAAAACGTGTGGCTAGGATCACCACTTCCCTCGCCGGACTTGGGGTCCTTGTCGGACTCCGGCTTCTCACTTCCCCCAAAGGTAGGTGTTGGCGGCATCGCCACAGGTGGCTCGGTCGAGCCCACGTCTTCGAAGCCCGGAGGCGGGCCAACAGCACGATCAGCCATGCGACTAGGTCCTACTGGAGCACACGGGCTCCGCTACCAATTTACAACACTAGGGGGACTACGCGAGCTACACAAGTCCCTGGCCTCCACAGCGAGGCAGCCTTTTCCATGATCCACAATGATTTCGGTAGCGATCACCTGTCAGAGTCGGGAACCACGTGTTGAGGTTTCCTTGCAAAGCACAGCAGTACGAAGATTGCCAAAAGTGCTGTCGTAACGATGATCACTACAAGTATTCACTTTGTGCTCAACATTTAGGGTGTCATCCGAACGTCTAGGGTTCAGGGATCAGGCTTTAGAATTTAGGGCTCGGGGTTTAGGGTGTAGGGTCTCATGGAAGGCCGCCGATAACGCTTAGGTCGGTTAGGACCGCAGAGTTTTCCGAAGGATTCCAGAAAGTCTTGTCGAAGAGTGGGATACACTGTGCTATACATGGCGCCGTACATCTTTAAGGATTGCTTCCCCAGTGGCACGTCAACAAGAAGGGTACCCTTTTCCCTACTATGTGCAGGTTTTAATCTGGGCACCCCGAAAGAAAAGGGCGAAAGAGTCCTACTGGGAACCTGCAGCCTATAGTCCATCGGCCTTGCTGAAGATGGGGTATGGATAAGGCATAAAGGGGGCGGACGAGGGCTACGAGGGCTCTCCAGGATTACTTCTTCTGTCCAAGCCGCGGAGCAGCGACACACAGGAAGCTTCCAACAAATTTCCCTTACTTTTTGCAAGGTTGCAAGGGTTCACGCGAGCACACAGGCAGACAAAGAAGATGCCACTACGCTTCACAACCCTAAACCCTAAACGTTCCCCAAACTCAACTAAACCCTAAACTTTTGCGACAAAAATCACAAGGGAACTGCAGGCTGCCAGAGCCATAAGGACGTGCGGATGCAAGGGGACTGCAGTCAAGACCGCACGGACTGCAGGGGACTCCAGACTGCAGCAACCATGGTAGCAAAAGACCCCTTTGGGACTGCACCGGTTAAGGGTTTAGGGCTTAGGGCTGCGCTCTGCAAACTGAAGGGCACATGGAAAGAAGCATTGAGGAATGGGAAGCTTAGTGACAAATACCCCCCCTCTAATATTGAATCGCTTCTCGGCGGACCCACACACTCAATTGCGGGTGGAGAGGGGCTCCAATATTGGGAGCAAAAGCTAGCATCGCAGCGGTCAAAATCATGTTTCACATGTGGCTTCCGTTTAAGCGCCCCTGGCATCCAGTTGCTGCAGGGTCTTGTGCGAGTTGCTCTGCATACAGATTCATGCGAATTGCTTTGCAGATTAGGAGTAGCTGCAGTGTGTTCCTATCGGGCTTCAGATAGCTGAGAGGTGTTCAATGCGAGAAATCACTCTAAAGCACATAGCAGAATATCAGTTCGCGGAACAGCCCGTGGCATGAGCAGTTGTAAACCAAACAGGGCCCAATGCCGTTTGCTCGAGCGTGCACCCTCAGTACTTTAAACAGTTCCACGGACGTGGATCAACGACGCTCTCGAAAATCACGGCGTAACCCGTCGAAAGGTTCCAGGGTCTGTTGTCACCTTCAAAACATGTAGAAAGCAAGGATGATTCGAGCATTCTAGAAAGACTCAACTGCTAGTGTATGTGCGAGTGCGAAGGTCTGTGTCTGAGTGTGTGTGCGTGTGGTCATGTGTGCAAAAACCTGTAAACCACGACAATTGAGCGCAAGAACATGCATGGGCAGCGTTGCTACATTTTCTTCCAACAGTGGCAACAACTGACAACAAGTAATTGTAGCAAGCAGTTGGGAACATTAACAGCAGCGAGAATAGCAGCATTGGTCTCACGAGCGAGGTTATTGCACAACACAGTACTGCGCTAAGCGCTGAACCTTAAACCAGCAACACTAAACGAGCTCCGACAATGAGATTTAAGCCTCGTGGTTTCGGGGTTCCGGCTCCCAATCCCCTTTTTATCAACAAGCCCCTTTGTAACCGTTCAGGGCTAAGGGACGGGCTTGGGATTTGGGGTTAAGAGCTTGGGAAAACGGAATCATCCAATAAAGGGGCCTCAATAATTAGAATAGGGTTCTGGGGCCCATTATACGAAACTTATAATAAGGAACCCCCAAACAGTATTGGTAATGAATTTGGCCCTTAATTCATGCTGTTTTCTCAGCCTGGGAGAAAGCGCATCTGCCACCTTCCGGGAAATGCAGGGTTTAGGGTTTCAGGGCTTCGGGTTTCAGGGCTCAGGTTTTGGGTTTAGGGTTTATGGCTTAAGGTTTTAGGGCTAACGTTTAGGGTTTAGGGTTTTAGGGCTCAGGTTTGAAGCTTAGGAGCAACCTCCTTCACGCGACTTGGAACTCCAAGGCCATGAGAAGTCAGACTTTCAGACCCTGCAACGGCGTCCGAACCCCAAATCTTCGTCCCTCCTGAGGCCAGCCACAGGACATGATAGGGTTGAATTGATACGGTGTATGGGTTTAGGGGTTTTAGGGTTTAGGATAATTCATGGAGGAGACATTCTATAGCCTCATAGAGGCCATCTTGCTTGAGTAACAATGCTAATGGCGTTGCTGATAATGACGCTGGCGATGATGGTCTTGATCATGGAGATGCTAAATTGCGCCATGGTGGTGACGACGATGGTGATTACGAAGATTAGGTTGAGAATAACAATTGGAGTCATACCAAGAATTACAGCAATTGTCATCATTATAGTAACAAATATAATTGTACTTATAACAAGAATAGTAATATGACATAAGCCTGGAGGCCTCGACCGCAGACCCAAAACCGTAATGACATGTACGCCAAGATGAACTTAGGGATGCATGGACTCCCAGACATAGACTTGGGGATCGATAAGCACTGACTCCTAAGACGTCGCTTGATTGCGAAAAAAATCCGTGCAGAAACTGCAGCATCTACTGTCTGTTGAAACAAAGCTTAGGCCTAGAGGTTTGCACACGACGAATCATGTAGGGGCCTTAATGATTAGAATAGGGTTTTGGGTCACATGATACTATAACCATATTCAGGATCCCCAGAACAGTATCAGTCACTACTTAGGCCCCTGTACGGAGAGCTGCCACTCCCTCTCTGGAATGCTTCTGCACAGACCGGAGTCTTGTCTTGGCACGCTGTGACCTTGGCGACTGCGACGCCTTCTCTTGCAAGTGCTTGCTGCAAATTCAGGTCTTCCTGACCTCGATACAGGGCTGAGGCAAACCCAGACCCCCGGGAGGATCCAAGAAGTAGATCTCCTGATTTGGGACCCTATACTACTAAAGATACCCGACAGGAATCGCCTAAAGGGAACCCTTATATACAGATCCCTGAAAGAGGAACCCCGCCATAGCTCCCTGGCATGATCTACATTTTGGATCCTCCCGGGGGTGCTGAGAAGAAAGCCTGGGCTTGTTACGTAAGCCGCTGACTAGGAGCGCTCAGCCGGGCGACTCCGGCGCAGGGGCTGCAAGTATAGCAGGATAGGACAGCATACCAGACCGCTCGCAAATATGCTGTATTTTAGAGTAGTCTACAATCTTGAAACATATTTCACCATACAAAAGGCTGTATTAAAGTAGATAACAGTATTAACATAATATGTTCTGTTGTAGGATACCGTCCTTATCTTTCACTATGTCAGATTAATTTTGGTATGTTGCGATATGCTTTGTTGATATATATATATATATATACAGAGGACGTCGCAAGGTTACCACAAAGCCTCGGCCGGCCGAGAACCGTTTGCTGTTAGATCCAGGGGTCGGTATAAGAAGGGTTGAATATTGAAGGGGTTACTCGAACTGTGGGCTATCAGCCACCCAAACCAACTTTAACACTGAACACAGAGGAGCTAAATCAAGTTCCAAACCCTAAACCCTAAACCGTTCCCAAACCCTGATAAGGGAAAACCAAACGAACAAAGCAGCCCCACGTTGCCGTGCCCTCGCCGGAAATCTGGGCAATTTAGAAAATCAGACGCTTCCTTGAGCCTCGGTTGGAGATTCGAAAGAAAGGAGCTTAGTGTATTCTCACTGACGGTATTCTTGAAAAATGTACTTACTGGTGCGGTTTGGGGTTTAAGGGCACTTTGGGCATGAAAGGTTTTTAGGGTTGAGAGATGCGAAGGAAAGGGGTTTAGGGTTAACATGTAGTTGGGGTTTAGGGTCTAAAGTTACTTTGGGATGTGGTTAGGGTTCAGGGTTTGGGGGCTAGGGTACTTTACCAGAAGCAGGCTTTTGGCCCTGGGGGGTTTCGGGCTTGGGCTTTAGGGTTTGGGGGGCCTTCAGGGCATGGCATTTAGGGCGTTCAGGGCTGACACCACTTCAACACGTTCTCGCCTGCAACGACTCTCGCTGCATCAACTCTAACCAGAATCTCACGTACACAATCCGGAAACCCAAACCCCGCACCTGACAAAGCTTGCAACCTAAACCATCCTAAACCCCAAACTCCAAACCCTAAACATCCTAAGGCCTAATCTAAACCTAGGCCCTAAACTCTAAACACTGATCCCTATAAACCCTAAACAACCCAAACCATCCAAGAAGCAATGGTACGACGCTTGAATTCGCGTTTAAGCCGCAGTATGCAGCTCGACTTCGAGATCAAACCTCGGGATGGAGGTCGCTTTCGGGAGCTGTCTTGAGGGGCTTAGGGGCTTGGGGGTTTAAGTGGTTTAGGGGCTAAGGGTTTGGGGGGTTAGGGTTTGAGGGTTTAGAGTGAAGGGGCTTAGGGTTTAAGGGTTTAGGGTTTAGGGGCTTAGGGTTTAAGGGTTCAGGGTGAAGGGGCTTTCCATTCCGACAAGCCTTGTTGGAGTGTTCCAAGGCTCTCTCATAACGGCTTCCAGTACATGTATATTCTCCTAGAACGCTCCGTGTTTCAGAGCGCAGCCGTTCCAGATTTGGGTTGGGCCCTGGACGGTTTGACGACAGATCTGCAACAACACCCAGACATTTTGACGAATAATCTGCTAGTTGCGGATCGTTTATGACAAAGCCTTCTTCCCTCCTCCGACCATGTTCGTAAATAAGATCCACTTCCCCGCCCTCCCACCAAAGGAAGGTGCACAATGCTATGTGCATTCCGCTTCATGTGACAGAGATTCTCATGATGCATATCTGCGATAGTGGGACGAACAATTTCAATGATGTACTGGAATGCAGTTGTACTATGTTGCACTATCCACAAACTGAGATCCATGTACCCAACTAGTATATACATTGGCCGCAAAGTACATGTGTAGGCACTACTAAGGCCAAAGTATGTGCTGTTTGGGTACGTGGACCTACCCCTGTCCCTCCCACCCGCTTAACCTGACACTCTTAGCCTCAGACGGACCGACGCAGCGTTTCCAGCGCCTCTCGTGCTACTGTGTTGATGAGGGCGCTGCACTGCAAGCCCTGAACCCTAAACCCTATAAGCCCTACGTATCCTAAACTTAAACCCTAAACCCCAGCTCCTGAATCCTGGCGTGGCTAGGATTCTGCAGGGCTAGTGGCGAGAGGATTGTTTGGAGGTTCATGGGTAGTCTGTACGAAGTCTGCCAATACTTTGGCCGGGGTAAGATATAATTCCAACCAGCGCTCCCGTGATTACAGGTTTCTTGGCAGCCCTTTACGCCCGACAACTTATTCTGATTGCCAAGACACCCCCAAACCCTCAACCCTAAAGCCGCTCCTAGCTCACCTGTATTACTCACAGCTTAGGAATCCGGACTTCGCTTTGCGAAAGGCAGATGCCAAGGCTCTCAGGACACATGTTTGTGGTTTAGGGTTTTTTCGGAGATCGAGCAGGTGTTGTGGATCTTGCACGGGGGCTTTTATCTTTTTGCAGGATCTCTTGACACCAAAACAACCTCTGCCGAGGTCTCCTCGCACGACCCTTCTTGCAAATCCAACCCGTCCTCGACACTAAGCCTGGGCATCCAAGCCCCACTATTCACTTCGAATTACTATCCGAAGCCGAAATGCCGAAGTCTTGGTTACTTTGAACCGTTAAGGCAAGCCTCGCACCCTGAAGCCTCATGATTCCGGAACCTTGGCACCCAAACTCCAAATCGCGCTGGCCCCAAGTTGTCCTGAAGAGATCCTAGATCCTGAACCCTAAAACTACCATAAACAGATCCTCAGCCCTAAAGCCCAAAAGCTCCAAACCAAAAGCCTAAACTGCAAGAACCCACGCCTGGCTGAGCTGGCGTTGGAACCTCAGGAGCTGCAAGGTTTCGGGTTTAGGGTTTAGGGGCTTCCCATTCCGGCAAAAAGGGTTTAGGGTTTAGGGTCCATTTAGGGTTGGGGTCCGAGTCTACTTGTGGCTTCAATCACCTACTATTGCGTGGCCCATACACAAAAAAAATCAGCGATCTCAACTGCGATGCTGTAAGGTTTTGGGGCTACGGGGTAGGCCTGGGAGTTCAGGGTTCAGGGATGGTTAAATCATATCAGAGGTTTGTCGTGGGGCAGGACGCGGATGTTGGAAGTTTCAGGAACTACAGAACCCTGGTTGGCTTTACTTCTAGTCTCCATCGTAGTTACCTTTCTTGGGTTAACCTGTTGGACCCCCCAAAGAAATATGGGTTAACCAAACAAGGATCTAATTACAATGGAGACTACTTAGACTTCCCCCAACTACCCTCCAATGTGCCCCAAATACCCACTATTAAGGACCATAAGGGCTCCATTACAGGGGCCATTGGGGGGGGGGTCCTGGTATAGGGTTTCCTCACTTGGTCATTTGAGATCCCGAGGACGAGTTTCTCAAGGTTTGGGACATCTTCCCTCGGTACACTTCTGGAGGCCTGCGCTCCCGCAGCCACACCGTGGAACCGGATTCGAAATCGGGAAAGCTAGGGTCAACACTTATTTCACTACGCTCTGAGGTTGTCATCAAATCACACTGTGCAGATTGCAGATGTGGATGGGTGGGCCACTTCATACCCTTAGAAGAGCATGTTCGGTGCTGAGTTCTTGCACATTTGCGCTAAGACTTCAACTCTGGAAACCAAGCCCTAAACCCTGAACCCTAAAGGCAAACACTAAACCCCAAAGCGGAATTCCTGAGCCCTAAACCCCAAATCCCAAGCTGTAGTATCTCCCCGAAACCAACCCTTTTTCTCTTCACGAACTCGTCTCGTATGCCCGCTTCAAAAGAGCAGTCGAAACAAGGCTATCGGCATCAGGGTTTAGGGTCAAAAGAGACGCGTTGAAAATCAAAAGGACTTGGGGTCATATTCTAGTATGAGTATGACAATAGCTAACAGCACCAAGGAAGAACATGGGTATGCATTCAGTCTATAATGTGCTGGATTGAGGGTTTGGGGGCTCAAATACTTGGGGCGTTGGGCTTGTTGCCTCCAGTGTTCTAGGGGCTAAGTGGTGCGTCTTTGGACCCACGGGCTCTTGGTAACAACACTCGTTTGGGGAATGATAAAAGAAAGCCGCCCAAGACAGCACTGCAATCCTGGGGAGTAAGTCCCCAAACCCCAACAACCGTAAAACACCACTAACCGTCATTAACCATAACCCTGTAGAACTTCTGAAGACCCGTATAAAACTTTATCTAAAAACATAACACACCCTAACATCATTGAGGGACTTGGTAACCCCTTATAACACCCCGTATGGCAAAACAAAACTTCCATAGAGCCATGCGAAATAACATTCAGGCATGTTTTATGGGTCTGCGTGACCTGGGGCTCTTTTCGCAACTGCAGCAGAGTGCACCCTGAAAACCCATTCCAGTTTTGAGGCACCTAGATTACGTAATTACTACCCTCCTCCCCTCTCCGCCCAATGTGAAAACCCTTTGAGAAAGACACATAATAAGCCCTTACGAAGCCATAGACCTTTATGCACAGGAAATGCCAAATTCGAAACCTGAATCCTGCGATGGCGATAACCCTAACCCCGAGCCCCGAAACCCCAAACCTTGAAACCTGAACCACCCTCCCTCCCCCTCCCTCTCCTCCGGCCCACCCCTAGCTTAACCCTAAACCCTAAAGCCTGAAACCGAAACCCTGAAACCGCCTAAACCCTAATCCCGAACCTCTGAAACCCCCCCTGCCCCTACAGGCCGAAACCGAACCCCCTAAACCCCCCTTAAACCCCTAAATTCGAAACCCGCCTAAACCCTAAACCCCAAAAAGGAAAAGGGCAGACACCTCTATCGGTCCAGGAGCGGGTCGCGGTCCAAGCGGTGAGAGGCGAGGCTTAGAAGCGCTCCGAAGGACATCCTCCGGGGCTTTCTCTCAGGGCTCCTCTCCTTAATGAGGGTTCCATCAAGGGTTCTTTAATCTTCAGGGTTTATTAAGAGTCCTTTAAGGGTTCCTTTAAGAGGTCTTTAGGGTTCCTTTAAGGGTTCTTTTGGGGTTCCTTGAAGGACATGCTCCCGGGCCCGGCCGGGACCGTTCTTTTAAAGGCGCCTTTCAGGAGTTTTAAAGTTCCATCAAGGGGGTTTAGGGTTCCTTTGGGGGCACTATAGGGCTCTGGGCTTTCTGTCAGGGCTGCTTTCAAGGCTTCTTTAAGGGCTCCTTTGAAGGGATCTAGAAGGGTTCTTTATAAGTTCTCTAAGGTCCTTCAAGGGTTCTTTAAGGCTTCCTTTTTGGACAGACTCCCCGGCCCGGTCCTGGGGGTTGAATCCTTACAGCAGTCTCTTTAAAGGGCGCCTTTCAGGGTTTCCTTGAAGGTTCTATACCGTGCGCATTATAAGAATCTAAGACCCCCAGGGAAATTTTTGAAACAACATTCAGCTCCGTATACAGAGGCCATGGTCCTGGCCATCACCTTCCCGAGCTTGCGATTCTTGCTGTCCTTGGCTTTGGCTTTTCAGATGTGGCGGGAGTGGCCTGAAATACGGGCCTGAATAATTAGAATAGGGTCTTTGCGTACATTACGGTGTAGCTATTTAGGGACGATGCGGGACTATCAGTAGTACCTATTCAGGCCCCCATGAAAGCTTGTCGTGCTGTCTAAGGCTGCAAAGTCACATGCTGCTAAGACATCGGGCCGCGAGTTCCCACATTCATTGCACCCCCACAAGTCATCCGACGGCTCTAAAGAGTACGTAGAATAGGAAGCAGCTAAAAACCGTGAGCCTTATTCCTAAGGACGCCAACAGCCGGACAGAAACCCTAAATTAAATAGTTTGATCTTCTTCTCAAGACCAGTAAGGCGAGTGGCTGATTCGAGCTCGGCAATCTCTTCTCCACCCCAGAAACGGAGCTCCTGCGACAGATCCCAAGCGCCCTTCTTTGGGCTTTTGGGGTTTGCGGCTCCCCGGAGTCTGTCATAGGGTCTTGGGGGTTCCTTATGTTGAATAGAGTATCATAACCCCCAAAACCCTATTCTAATTATTAACGCCCCTATATTAGCGGGACGGTGGTGTGCAAGGGCTTGTGCGAGGGGTTGAATGGCATCTCAGAGGTTTCCAACACTGCTTTTGATCAAGAAACCCTAAGGGTCCATGTACCCATATAGAGATACACGGGCCCCAAAGTACCTTTATACGGACTACATTAAGGCCAATGTATATACTATATGAGTACATGGACCCTTAGGGGAATACTCCTTGAATTTCAGGGCAGGTTTCATTTTATGCATTCATGCTATGCTGTCATTGGAACCTCTGGGCTTGGAGTCGCGGGGTGGTGGGTTTGCGCGAAGTTAGTGTCACACTTTAGATCTCTGGGGGCGTAAAGCTTAGCGCCCCCGCCAAGGCCATGGACCTTCAGGTGACGGGATCCTGCCTTAGTCAAGTCTTGGCGAGGAAACTTCAGTCATTACAAGACGGTTGCGCCCCTCAGCGCCAGGTGTGAAGGTGCTATTGCCGGCATCAAACTCATGCAATATGCATCTACTCCAGTCGCTTAGTCTTGCGCGTTTGGCTGTTGAATGGGAAGTATTATTTGTTTTTAGGCACATACAAAGTTGGAAGTGGCATTCTTCTCATTCCTACCAACTCATCGCTTGAAGACTTGCTGAACTTTCCCTGTATTGAAGGGGCCGAGTGGGTGAACGTGCTGGAAAGGCCATGGGCATGTGACTGAAAACGTGTGTGGAACTGCACCGGAACCCCCCCTACATCTCTACAAGAGTCCTCGCACGACTTTCTTCATCAAAGAGTTGAGCAGTTGTGAATGCTCTTAAAGTCGCCCAGCCGATGCAGCGTCATGACCCTCCGTAGAGCATTGGTCGGTATGTTTCTGCAGCGGCTCACAGGCTCCAAGGAGTTAAACCTGTAGCCTGGGCGCTGCTCTAGTACAGAGCAGTCATATTATGCTCATACTGAACATATATATATAATATATATATATATATATATATATATATATATATATATATTACTGATGATAATAGAAACCGCCAGAATAACCGTACTCATCATACTAATAGTGAAAAGTGAAAATAAGCATAGCAACAACAGCAATAGCAGTAAGGAGTTGTAATAGATAGTTGTGAAGTTCCGTGAAGGCTTCCGGTAAAGGCCTGCCATCAGGGTGTCATAAACAAACCCTAAACCCACAACAACCCGCCGATCGCCAGTCTCAGGCGGAGGGGCCCTCTTCTTCATACACAGAAACCAAGCAAGTACGGCGCAGTCGGTCGTGGCGTCGACTTTCCCGCAGCCTAAGTTCTAAAACCCATAAGTCCCAATCGGTCCCGAAACCCTGAGCCCTAATCTATAACCCCTGAGCCCCAACATTGGAACCTGACGGGGAAGTGTCGATCGGTTTTTTTCGGCACACTCCTCCGCAAAGATGTCAAGGACCTCTGTCGCCTCTTGAGCCATGCCAGTCCTTGTTGCAAGAGACTTCAACCCTAAACCCTAAACCTTTTTGGGCTCCCTAAACCCTAAACCGTGGCTCGAGTTTGAGCGTTTGGAGTGCGGGGCTCGGCTTCCAAGACTGAGGGTTTGCTGGTCTAGGCTCTAGGCGGTTTGGGTGAATGCCAGTTATTACAAGCTTACCAGAAGCCGTCCTGTTCTCAACATTGCTGTGATCGATCCTGCTCCTGTGTGCCGGTAGTACTACTGTCTCTCTGCACTATCACTACATTGTGCTGGCTGCTGGCCTGTATCGACATGCAGCAGATGCATTGCTCATGATGGCAATCGGTTGTTGATGCTGCGGCGACTCTGATGCCGGGGCCCGGACTCCTCTGCACGTTCACGCAGGAAGTGCAACACCAACGCAATAAGCTGTGCCTGCTTCGTGCTTGAGAGTCGCAGGCTTCGGTTTAGGGCATAGGGCCAGAGGGTTTGGGGTTCAGAGTCAGAGTCCTTTTCATACGGTTCGGGGTTTAAGGTTGCACAGCCCAAATGCCTGATACCTTCAACCGTGACCCGTATCTATAGTCCATACACCCGGAAGCCTGCGTGAGCGTCAACATCTGAGCGTTGCATATTCTTCTGTTTTGCAGCTACTTGCGAGTTTAGAATTTGAGGTGTCAGTTTTCGGGCTGCAGGACGCCGCACGGCGATGCGAAGCTATCAGTGGGATCGCTCAGTGGCATGATCTTACACCAAGCACTCTCCGGAGTGTACGAATGACCCGTCTGAAGCATCTAGCCGCTAGCCAGAATGAACGGGTCAGGATTTCGGGCTCGGCGGTGTAGGACAAACACACAACCCCAAGCAAAAAAAGCCTGAACCGCGAACTGTTTACTCTATGGCTCAAGCCCTGCAAAGAAGCGCGGCGAGAGCCTTCGTGATCTCGTCAAGGGTAAGACGCTGCTTCTTGTCCAACTTGGCTTCACGGTCCGGGTGCTGATGATGGCAGTAGCCGCCTGAGACAAGCAAACCGTGTCCGGGAGTCAAATGCGGTCCGACAGAAGCAAGTGCTGCATGAGTGAGTGCAGCATCCTGCAAGCGCGAAGAGAGGCCCCTGAAACTAAATTTACTCCTTAACTTACCTAAACCAGCCTTCCCTAACTTACCAAAAACCCTAACCCTATGGATTCTGGCTACGACGTAAAGCAGATTCTGCGTAAGAGGAGATCTCTGCCGCTTTACTTGACTTGTGGATCCGGTGGGGGGCATACATCTGGGAGCGGTTCAGGATTTACGGTTCACGGTTCAGGGTTTAGTTTGGGGTTTAGAGTTTAGGGTTCAGGGTTTAGGGTTTACTGTTTTACGGTTCCAGTGTTCAGTGTTTATGGTTCAGGGGTTCAGGGGCCGTACCAAAGAAGGGGCACTCCCCCAGCGTCGAAAAGATTCTATGTGGACCAAGGGTTCATCAAACCTCCATTTTTCCCATGGCCTCAATAATCTCCAATATCATGTAAGTAGGACTTCGGTTAAACCCTTGTGACGGGAGGATTGATAACATGAGGACACCTGCTAAAAGCCCTGGACGGGGACGGGAATTCATAACTCAGTGCTCTCGGTATCACTCTGAGACTTGCAAACGGCGATTTCTCTCTCAGTGCCCTGCAAGCGGCACCGCTGTGACAAAATCCCCTGCACGCACAGGAGACGTTTTGGAGGTTCGGGGCTTGACTTGTTTCGGGTGATTGGGGTGTGGGCTTCAGACACTTTTTGGCGGCTCATCTGCCAGTCTTGCAGATAGCGCAAGATTCAGCATAGCACCGAAACATATACTCGGAAAATCTTGACACTTAGTGAAGAGTCCTGTTTCGGCTCTCAATTACTCCTACATAGTCCTACATATGAGTCGAGCACCCTTAACCCCAAACTCTGAGTCGGTAAACCCTAAACTAAACCCTCTCATTAACTCCACGACAAGGTACCAACAAACGATGCTCACTTAAACTCTGGATGGCCCTCCAGGCACCCTAACCCCAAGCACAAAAAGCCAAAAAAACATACCCCGAAGCCAACGTTTGATTTTGTCCTCAGGTCTGAACCCAGACCTTGCGATGTTGAATCTCAGCATCATTATCATTACCAATCTTTCAAGTCGATAAGGGCCCGCTTACTGAGCTTGCTTTCCACATGTCTGCTCAGACCTTTTGCATGCTCAGATGCCAATTCTCCCGACTGTGCCTGTTGAAGTACACGCATGGTCGGCGGCAAACCTTTCATGACGGATGCAGCGCTGGGGTCAAACTGGAGCTGTTGTGAGATTCCAGACTCCCTCAGACTGCTTTCCATCTGTCTCTCTAGTAGAGTGGAATGAGTAAATATGCATATACTGCATACTGGGTAACCTTGTGTATCGGAAAATACGCTATCCCAACATCTTCGAAAAAGTTCTCGAGCAAAAAAAAGGTTCAAGAAGCTCCATGTGGCTCCATGTGAGGTAGGGGACAGTTCATTGATAGCCCAACTCTTACAGCCCATAGAACAAAGTCGCCAACAAGTTTGTTACGGAGTCTAAACTAACCAATACTCCAATGTGGGAGCTCTAGCCGCCGGCATAGAAGGCAAATTGATGCTCAGGTACCCCGAACAAGAGGAACACACAATGATCTAATTACACTGTATCTACATGTTCGTCATGTTCATCATATTCGAGGGTCAAGGCAGCTTAGCCACCAAAGGCCCACAACCCCGCACTATCGGAACTTCTCGGTATTCCTGCGTACAGTAGCCCACTAAGGCTGTTACTCCAGCCACTGTTTACACTGTACACCCCTCCTCCAACGAGCCCTGTCTACCCAAAAAATGCAGATTTTGGAGGGGCTTTGCTGCAAAGAACCCCGCAGACGGTCCACCCGAAGTTTGCCCTTGTCAGATCAGGCCGTGCCCCTTCACAAACGTCCACAACGGTTTTGAGAAGCTCCAAGCTCAAGCTCTAGAGGTCTCAACCTGATACTTTGGTACCAGGGCGACAATCCCAAGACCCACAACCCCCAAACCCTTAATCACCCCTGTGGATACCCTCAAAAGAACCCTTATAGAACCCTTCAGAAACCCTTCCCCTCTCGAAACCTTGTAACTCCGCTAGAAACCTTCTAGCCCCCTTTTGCAGCCCGTCTAGACACCTGACGCTATCGTACCCCTGTAAAGCCCTTAATCCATGCCAAAACCCTGAAAACACACCGAACCCTAATCATCTAAACCCTAAACCCTTAAGGCCCTAAAACCTAAAAACCCTTATATAGAAGCCCCTTTTTCCAAACTAGAAACCCTCACGCTATCCTAAATCCCCAAACCCCTAAACCCTAAACCCCTATGGTATAGGGATTTGGGGCTAAATCCTACAACCCTAGACACTAAATCCTAAAGTCGTGGATCGGCCTCTGGATGTCCAATGCCACCCTCGCTGAAGGCGTATGGCAGAGGTGGCGGTCGCACGGGCCCTGATCTTTGGAGGCTTTACGGTCTCAGTTTTAGGGTTGAAAGGGTTTAAGTTTTAGGGTTTAGGGTTAAAGGTTTTATCTGAAGGCGTAGGAGGGTTTAAGGTTCCAGGCCTTAAGACTTTCGGGGCTCCGGGCTTCAGGGTTCATGAGGTGCAGAGTTTAGACGGTTTGTTGGTATGGGGTCGGCGGACTTATAAAGTAATTCTTCTTAGGAAGGTTGAGCCTGGGAGGGTCGAACACAGGGGGGCCTTAACTGCTAAGTTGGACCAGGGCTTTGTGGTGGCTCTTGGCGCGCTTGCGGCGGAGATAAAGTCAGAGTTCAGTAGAATACAGCTAAGACTGTAGCAACACATATCAAAACATAGTGTAGCATATTACGATATCACTAAACATGATATATGTAATCAGCGTACAGCATGATACAATTCAACAGAAATGATAGAGCATACTTCTGAGAAAACAGCTTCGTATAGCATATTGTGACATGGACGACGCGAAACGTATAGTACAAAAGCGTATTAACACAAACCCCAAACAAAGTCCAAATCCCTATCCTCGGAGTTTAAGATACGAATAACACTTGTAGTAGAACAGTAATCCTGGAAGGACTTATAGAACGCTTACAGTAACTCGTATAGAACCCTTAATGGAGCCTCGATACTGTAGAACCCCTCGTAATAACCCTCATAGAACCTCCTAAACCCTGCAACTGGAGCCTCCAAGCCCTGCCACCACTTCGGACTGACTTGGCTGAATTTCATTCCCTGCGACGGCAACAGCGCGGGGAGGTTAGGGTTTCGGGGCTTTGGTTTTCCGCCAAGGGTTACGTACTGAGGTGAAGAGGTTTAGGGGCTTGGGGGCGTGGGTGGTTTATTCAAGCTGTCACCGTGTATGATCCGGGCTTAGGGGTTTAGAGGGTTTCGGCTTCAGGACATTTTGGGGGTCTAGGGCCGGGGTGTGAATGATCTTTACTGTCCTCCCTACACTAGTGACATAGGTGCAGACATGGATGTGAATCCAAGCAAATGCACAGACACATGTACACCCGAAGCCTAGGTCCTATCTGTGTATGCAGATATGTGCATTGTGCCAGATTTCGCACAGATGCATGCATGCATCCACCAAAAGAGTTTGAGAAATGAAAACAGGCAAAACAGAAAGAACCAACACCTGGTTCAGTTCAGCTCAAATCCAATGCCCTGAACCGAAACAAATCCTAAACCCCCGCCTAAACCCTGAGAACTCTGAACTCTAAACCCCCCGAACCCTCATTGGGATCTTCATAATAGAACCCACAAGACAACCCCAAGCCGACAAAAATAGCTGTCAAAGAAACACAAGCAATCTTGTACACACATTGAGGAACCCCAAAAAGCAACCCTAAACACTAAACCCTTAAACTGTAAACCCTAAACCCATATATACTAATAAACAAGCCCTACACCCTCAGAACCTAAACCTCCCCAAACCGCAAGAAACCCTGAGCTTGGCTTGCGGATCCCAAGCCTTCTGCAGCAGGCTCGGCTGTGTGGCTCTCTTGCACCCCCTTTTGGTTAATCTCTTCTGACAACTCCTGCAGGGCTTTACCAGTGCTTTTTGATACGGCGAGATGGGTTTTTCATTTTGTTTGCTTGATAAGGCTTTTGAGGCTTCAGACACCGTAGGGTCAGCATATGAATGCGGTTCACAGGCAAGTCTGTATGTCTATCGTTGTAGAACTACACCAATGGTCATCGCGGGTCGTGCTTTTCAGCTTCAGCTTGCTGGTTGTGCCGGCATATGTGAGGCAGGTTCCGTTCTTGTAAACCCCAAGCCTCTCCTCGAATCAAGGGTTCCAGCAACTGCTGTACCAAGCGAATCCCGACCACACAGGTAGATAAACCAGCTCTAAAGGTAGAGAGAAAGACAGGCAAACACGCAGAGAGATGAATGGATATTGTTTGCACAATTGAAGACGGAAGTTTTCAACGCATATCATACCCAGAGGCCTCTTGAACACAAGTAGTGGGAATAGTCGGATGGAGTACGTATACAAGGACCGAAGCATTATCTCTAAAGCTCCAGAGTGCGACCGCACCCTTGTAAATCCCTTAACGCACCTGTGACAGAAATCCCAAAATTGAAAGAACTTTGACTCCAAAAACCTACGCGCGAAAGCAGAAGAACCCAGAACGCCCAACAGCAGTAGGCCGTAGAATATTGCTTGAACCCCAAGCCCCAAAGCCCGAGACCATCAACTAACTGCACCCTTCCTCCATCCTTTGGGACAGTTCGCCCACGTAGCCTGAATGAGGTCTAGGTTCCTGTTTTGGACCATTCAGAGTTGCAAACGGGTTATCTTTGGCTGCAGGGAGCTGACAAAGTCCCTATGAAAGAAGCCGCCTATGCACCCAAACTTCCCTCGGCAAGGGCATGCCGCTGCTCGAGACCTACAACCTGCCTACAACTGTCTAACCCCAAGGGTCCAAGTACCCAAATAGTAGGGTTTCAAGGCCCAAAAACCATTCAGAGTATACAAGAAATACATATCAACAGCCTAGGGCAAGCATGAGCACATGCTTTCATGTTGGAAGAAATCTGGATCATGTAAAGATTTTACAAGAGTCGTAGTCAACATTTTCCTGGGTGGATGCAACGATTTGGGCGTGGCTTCAAGCTCAAATGCCGACACAACGGCAGCAGAGTGCTGAAGCCCTGACATGAACCATGTCCCTCAAAGGATGGTTGGGATGTCTAGGCTTACCCATAGGCCTCAGAGTAGTTCCTTTTTGGGTTCATATTAGGAATCCTATAAGGTAATCCCCAAAGGGAACTACTATGGGGCCTATGGGTAATTACAGAGTTTAGAGGTAAGATGCTCGCTAGAGAAAGGGATCATCAGGTGTACCTGCACCTTTGGACAGAATCCTAGTGGCTTTCATAACAGGACATGACCTGCCCAAACCTGAAGCGTAATATAGGGGCATTAATAGTTAGAACAGGGATTTGGGCCAGGAGCCACCAAAAACAGTATTGGACATTATCTAGCCCCTATATTATTTATTTCGTTGGCTGCACAACCAGTATCACATCGTCAGCTGCCAGCACAAGCCAGGCACGCGTGGCAATGTGCTCGCGACTCCAATAAAGTGCCCGACCATACTAGCTTGCGGCACGTGCAAGAAGAATCCTGAATTTCCCAAATCTCGTGTGAGCCTAAGCTCGGATGTCAGCTCGCCTACCTCTCGTGCAAATCGCGCCTCTCAGCTGCCTCTCCTCAACCTCGGCATCGCATTCCAAAGTCCTGAACACAAGCGCTTCTCAGCACATGAGGCCTTTCGAACTGCTGCTAACATCTGTAGCTTAAGAATACATCATATTCTAACTAACCATACTTTTGAGTTGAATCGACCCGTACACAGGTCGGCTGGTGCAAAGCGAAACCCCTCGTTGAAACTATTGCATCAGAGGGAAAGAGACTGGAGCATGAAAAGGCTTCGCGGAATTCTCGCGGTAGAAGTCCTCGACATGGTAGTAGCATTCGGATACGACGAAGAACAACGCCGCGACAGCCGTTGTAATCTGAGACTATCAATCAACCTCACCAGCGCCAAGTAGCAGCAACATCATCAGCAGCAGTAATGTTGTCATGGTCTCCTTCATAACCATTGCAATCAACATGAAAATTTACCGATATGGTCATCGTAATCACGACGTCATGATTGGAATCTCCAGCATCCTGGTTACCATCGCTAGCGCGAGCGTGGCTTATGTCCTATTCAGCGCCGCAAACATCACAAGGATGCGCAGGGCTACGAGAGACCACGAGCACACTGCGGTCAAGCTCTAGTAGCTTTGAACAACCAAACTTCACGAACAAACCTGCCGCCGATACAAACCGTCGGCCCCAAAAGCCAGAAAACCCTAATGTCCGACTGGAAACCCGACTCCTCAATCCCAAACTCTGCCGCTTGAACCTCCGATAAACCTGCACCCCAACAACCCAACACCTTCATCGACACCCTATAAACCCTAAACCGTTAAACGGCTTTTTAACCCCCCCCCCCCCCCCCCCACATCTCGCCCATTCACGGGATCGTCCAAGGCCTCCTGTACGTGGCTGGTGCACTTGCCGCACGCACCTCGAAGGAGACCGTTGAGGGAGGGCTCATGCCTGGGGTTCCAAGGTGTAGGGATGTGTAGGGCGTAGGGTTTGAGAAAGGGCTCATGAAGGAGTCTGATACGATGCTGCTGGCGGCCACCACTGCGGCGGGGTGGCTTTGATGGCGCTGAAGCTGGAGATGGTGATGTGAGTACCCAAGACCGAAGCAACACATAAGCATATGCATGTCAGCCAGTGGTCTCAAAGCTTTATCTCCGATCGCACTGTGAACTTTCGCAATCAACGGCCAATATGAAAACTCCTCAAGTAGAAACCCCAAAGATTCGAAAAGCAAGGACCTGTGTTAGCCCTAGAGGGTTTCATGGTCTACTTGGCAAAGGCAGGTTTGCAAGTGGCAGCCTAGGGCGTGTTTGGGGTTGCATAGTTACAAGGGCCTTGACAAATAGTAGTAGAGCCACACGGACATTTACGTCACCACTCGGAACAACAAATACGAATGCAGCCCTTTCGCATGATTCGAAACGGCCATTTCTGTATTCTGGGCCTGCTAGGGGTCGCTTCGCTTCTCATTGTTGCTCTGCTCCCGGTCCTGTCGGACCTCTTGGATGTGATCAGCAGCAAATTGAAGCCCGAATCCTAAACCCTACCCGCTGAACCTAGATCCTATAAATAATACTACTGTAGCTATACTAACCCTAAAGCTATGTAACTCCTAAGCCCTCGACCCTAAACCCTGCTCTACTTCCTGAGCCTGCCCGCTGCCTTCTTCATAGAAACATCGGAAAATTAGTCGCAATAATCCTCTTATTGTGATGCAGGTCCCTAAACCCGAAAACCCCTTTGGACCCCCCGATTATTGCAGAACCCGCAATTAGCAACCCTGTTGGAACTGTGAAGGCGCCTAATCCAAACCCTTAGCCCTAAATCCTAAGCCTCACACCCTAACCCCTAAACCTTTAAACCCTAAACCCTCTCTTCTGCCAAGAAGCAACGGAGCCCGCACCCTCCAAAGGGTCCTCTTTTACGTCGATAAACGTCCCGCGATACCTTAGCAAAGAACGACAATTAGGTTTGGGGATTTACCCAAGGGCTCCATTGTAGTTCCTTCTTGTACCTTGTTGATAAGATCCAAAACACAAGCCAGAAAAAGGAACTACTATGGGGCCTCTAGGTAAAGTGCAAGGCTCAGGGCTTAGGGTACTATAGGGGTCATAATGAGGATAGGGTTTGGGGGTATATGATACTATACTGATAATAACGAACTCCCCCAAATAGTATAATAGGTAATTAATGATTCAGGCCCGGATATCATCAAATGACAGGGCTTCAGAGTTTGGGTTTTGGCGGTTCAGGATGCGAAAGTCTCTTGCTGGGTTCTTACCTCGGGCCAGACATGATGCGGCTCCGGTCACAAGAGAAGCTCTTGCTGAACCTGACTTTTGTGCATGAGGACGGACGGCAAAGGGTAGATCAATGCGGTGTTTTCATGACAGCAAACGAAACAAATCACACAAACCAAGGCACCAAGTGCGTGTCCGTTCTGCTTTACGTAAAGCAAGACCGCATGAAGGAAACACAGGAAAAGTAGGATGATGATGATGAGGATGATGATGAAACTGATGATGCTGATGCTGATGCTGATGCTGAGATGCTGACGATGATGACCACGGGTTATGCTTGGTCGTGCTGTTGTGAAGGGAGTCTGATGACAACACGTATAGTCTAAGTCTACCAGAACAGTGGCCGCAAACTGGTCCTGATCGTCACGTACGGTACACGGTGCTGAATCCGCAATAAAACACCAGCCCCGGAACCCGAAACTTCCATAATGTGCGAAATCTTACTGAGGCCTCAAAACCCACCCATGCCACCCCATCCCCATCAGCCCCCCTGCATCCAAAAGCTGACGCCTCCCAAAATCCAGAAAGCTCCAAACCCCAAAACCCTAGCCGCCGTGGAGACCCTAAGCCCCTAAACCCTAAACTCCCTAAATCAAAGGGTGCTAAGGGGCCCCCCCCCACATTCGCACCCCCAGATTAAAATCCCGAGTTCAGTCCAACTTGAGTACCATGGATGAAGACGGAGGCGGAGGGCAGACAGAGAGAGAGAGAGAGAAGAGAGTGAGAGAGAGAACAAACTCAGATGCTTCGACGAAAGCCTGCACAAACCCGAATCCCAATCAAAAGGGCTTCTGGAACTGCATCAGATTTCAAGTCCAGCATAGACCGCTACCACAACCCACCACAACCCTAAGCACCGCAGTTGGGGCTTTAGTAAAGCCCAACCTTACAAGAAACGGCCTAAATCTCGCCCGGCAGCTCGAGCTCCAACGCCATCAGGCTGACAAGTATATCTCGGCAGCACAACTGCCTGCTTCTGGTGGGGCTTCGCCTTTAGACTGAAGGCTACGGGCTTTAGGTTGCTGGGTTTAGTGTCTCAAGGTTGAGGTGTTATAGATACAACAGGGCACAAAGAATAGGGTAGAAACAGCGGCGGCAGCGATGTTGGTGGTGGTGGAGCGCAGGAATGTTCGTCGCCGTATGGTAGTAGCAGGTAGCAGGTAGCAGTAGCAGTAGCAGTAGCAGTAGCCGTAGCCGTAGCAGTAGCAGTAAGGAGTAGTAGCAGTAGTAGTAGTAGTAGTGCTTTTGGATGGATCACCTCCAATCCAGAGCAGCCTGGACCCTCAATTCCATGACTTCATCCAATTGCCTGCAACCCGCAACCTGAACCTCTCAACCCCGAACCCGAAGTGCAAAGGAAGATCTTACTTTTGGCAAAATACCAATTCTCGGCTAAACCCTGAATAACCCACAAGCCCGACACCCCAAGAAAGAAAAACAAGAAATCAGCCTGAGCGTCGGCATGAGTCAGGGGCTCGGAGCTAACTTAGGGCTTGCAAGGCTTCGATGGAAATCTAAACTCTCGTCTTTCGGGTTGCTGGCTCTTTCGAAACAGAGTCAGCCGACATGGAGATGTGAACAACAAACATGTTAGGACATGCTGGGTTCATCTTCTTTCCACAAAGTACTGCCATCTAGAATCTAAAAAATTCTCTGAAGTTGCTGTGCCGACGAAACAAGTTCGTCTCCTCCATCATCGCAATTGCCCATCATGCAGAAAGAGGCTTAGCACACAAAGGCCATGGAGGCATTCGGCTTCCATGCCAAATTAACACCATAGAGCGCCAGCGAGTGACCATCTTGGATCCTCTCCCCGTTCCCCCCCCCTCCAAAAACCAAGATAACGACACCGAAAACACTCTCGACCCTATTTGGGAGTTTCCGAAAATTAGGGGTACATTATTTGGGGGTCCTTATAATAAGGATCCTACTACAATTAGGGTCCCTATTTTCGGAAACTCCCATTTCGACACCAGGACTGATCACCTTCCTTCGGGCCCGGCCTTCTGCAGAGGCGCACAAGGTATACCAGCAGGGTAGCTCGACTACCGGAGATTTCGTGTTGCTACGAGTACTATAGAGTCCTAACACAACTGCGGCGGCCGGCGGTTCAGCGTTCGATGTCACAAAGGGTTGAGGGCTTAAGGTTGGTGCGCGGTCTAAGGCCTAAGCTGCATAAGGTCTAGGGGTAGCTAGTGACGAACCCTTTCTGCCGGAAGAGGAGCACAAGAACATCAAGCTTTTCAGATAGAACATTGAATACTTACAATAGCCATAGCCCAAGGCCGAAGCAATTCCAAAGCCACGCAATGCAACAGCACGTGCCTTGCCGCGGGAACATCCTATTTTCTTGTACACACTTCAACTGCTGGGCAACAATGCAAAGTTCGAAGGGTCAGGTGGAACCAAGTCCGATCCGATTCCATGCAATGCAAATGGCAAACGTTCACGCTATCTGGATGGGCGTCTTACCATGTTCACCGAATGCTGCAGCAAGTGATACATTGTTACCTACAGTCTTCGAGTAAAGGAATCAAGTGCGTACCTGCGTGTTCGCTCATCGCAGCCCGCGGTTGTGATGAGGTCGGAGGCAAACGAGAGTGGTCCTGCTGCGGCAGGGCCCAGACTGTCCATGCCAACAACTGCCAGAAGTAACTGTGCATAGTGAGCGGGACTAGGCTGTCTGAACTCTCATGTTACTATACTTATTGCTAACACTATGTATTCTTACAAACGTGATTTATCAGTCGCACTACTGTATTATTGGTTTTTGTAATTAAGCTGCTGGCATCTGCAAACACTCTGCCCACCAAGAGCAGCTCCTTGCGGACCTGCAGCGGCAGCCTCAACGGTAGACAGGGTTGGTTAGAGTCTAGGGTCTATAGGTTTTAGGGATTTACGTGCTGTGATTGTGGTTTGCAGACTTGCCTGCGAAAGTATCGTCTCAGCTCGCTTCTACCAACCAAGCTCAAAATCTGCAACAACGCTTCGTGCAAGCCACAACTGATCTGATGATGGTGAACGAAAACGACAGCAGGTGCAAGACGCGTACATGAGTTCCATGAACATAATCGTCATCACCATCGTCCTCACTAGCAGCTTGTTCATCCTGACAATAGTAATATTAATCTTGATCGCCATCATCTATACTAATCATGGGCCTTCTGCGAACCAGCAGAATGCATAAAAGGAGCTTCATTATCGAATCCCCATCGCGTGGCTTCGAAGAGGCCATCAGGGCCATCTAAAGCAGGATCCCATAACGCGTAAGGGCAACCAGGTCTGACAGCCATTATAGTTACAGTATGCCTTATAATCTAATATATGAAAGGGTACCTATATTCTGCTAATCATCATGGTATCCCTCTAAGTAGAGTAGGCCTTACAGGATGACCCGCGCCTCGTCTCGCTGTACGGGCGGCATGAACTGCCTAGGCGATGCTGAATGTGATGTCATGGTAATACCTATAGTCTCCATTGTAGTTCCTTTTTTTCTTATCCAATTTTATGGTTAGGACCCTAAAATAGAGATTTTGGTTAACCAAAAAAAGGAACTACAATGGAGACTATAGGTACTACTCACGTTCCATGGCCGTGCCGACCTCTGCCATGATTCCAAGAATGTGTGTGGATTCGCGCTTGGTGCTGTTCCCGTTGCGGATACTTTAGAAGCTGCCCCCACCCTGTAATAGTGACTATATTAGGGCCCTAATATAATCCTTATAGTCACTATTACAGGGTGGGGGCAGCTTCTAACGGATACTGCTGACAAGCTATGTCGCTGTGGCAAGCACACGCCTTCAAAATTGTGCTGGACATGCTACATCACGGAAGTGCTTGTGTGCACTCAACGCGTGCTTGCAGGTTTGATAGATAGAACCTGGTGGTAGCCAGGAGGCTCTGATACCAGGCTTTAGGTTCTCCAACACAGAGTGCTGAGCTCAGCACGAGTCTGCGTACTTGTTTTGGTCCTCCAGGCCTTTACTTCCAGCCGGCTGTGGTTGCTGAGATAGCCTTATGTCATATCGCTGGAGTAGCTAGCAAGACCCGGAAGCAATGAGCATATATCATTATCGTACCCCCTTTAAGGTAAATTATAGGGGATCCTACCATTAATCCATATTCCAACTTTCTGGAGTTCCCTTTAGGACCAAGAGAGCAGGGAAGAAGCTGAGAACTGTCAAGGGCCCCTGTGTTTGTTCCTCCTGCAAAACAAAACCTTTGACGGTAATATGCGGGCCTAAACAGTTAGACTAGGCTTGTGGGCAATACTAACGCATAAGTAAGAATAGGAACTTTGGGGGGCTTCCTTCTTATAACATAGTATACAGCGGTATACCCCAAAGCCCTAGTTTCAATTACAGAGGTCCCCCCCATAGTACAGCAAAGGGAGCTTCTTGCTCCACCCTCTAGGAGCCTGATCTGGATGGCACTTCGGGTGATAACTTAGAAGGGGCCCCCACCCTGTTATAGTGGTATAATAGGAATATAGTAGGGCCCTAATATAATCCTTATAGTCACTATTACAGGGTGGGGGCAGCTTCTAAGTGATAACCATGGAGGCTCTTGGGGCCGAGGGTTTTGGGTTTGGGGTAGGGGTTTTCGGGATGTGGCAGAATCCCCTCAGGAAGAACTCGCAAACCCTTTTCAACTGCCCTGCATTCTCGAACTTTCTGAAACGATCTCGTGCTGTGGGATCTTGATAATAAGAGTCCTCTTGTTTATTGACCCCTCTTTGAAACTTGTGGAATGCGAACCCTGCAACCTCACAAGTCTGCAGCCCTAAAACAAGGGAAGCCACACGACTCTCAGCTCACAGGGCCTGCAATCAAGCTCCGAAAAGCCCCAAAACAAGACTGACACTAAACATATTGGGGAACAAATATTTTTACCCTAAACATATTGGGGAAAATATTTTTTCCCCAATATGTTTAGTGCTTTTGCCGTGTTTTGTATTTAAGGTGTCTCCACGCAAAACCCTGAACTACACTACACCTTCTTGCCTGACGCTACAACCTGGCCACTCTCCGCATGAGAACCAGGCCTGTAGCCGTGGACGCGATCTGCGCCCACTCTGGAGACGTACGCGTCAGGATCGGTGCCAATCTTGTTCGACGGTGCTGGGTCGGTTTAGGGCTTCGGGGTTTAAGCTGAAAGGGTTTCTAAAACTAGTGCAGATGTAGCATTGACATGGGACATGTGCCGATGTCGGATACAAGGTCCGGCACAAAAACAGCTGATGCCAGACTGGGAGTATCAAACGCCCTTAAAAAAAGGCTGGAAGTAGAAGAGCTATTTCTTGCTCACAAGTGGGTAGTTCTCTAAATTAGGATCCCTTTTGCGGGTCCCCAATATACTGCGGCAGCCTGAATAACATGGACCCCTTACGAAGGGACCCAAATTTGGAGAGCTACCCTTGTAGTACCTTTGTAGAAACCCTATAGAATCAAAGAACCCGTTTTCCTGCGCAGCCCGTATAAAAAAGGACCCCTAATCCCTAGACTCTTATAAACAGGACCCCCTAAACCCTGATATAAAAGGACCCTGAAACCCTAAACTCTTCTGCCTATGTAAATCCGCTTACAAACGGGACCTCTACTTCCTAAACACAGAGGGTCCAAGTACCCAAATTGTAGGGTTTTAGGTCCCAAAAACCATACTCTGAATGGTTTTTGGACTTTGAAACCCTACTATTTGGGTACTTGGCCCCTTTCGGAAACCCTAAACCCTGAGCCCTACCTAGAGTCTCCATTGTAGTTCCTTTTTTGGTTAACCAGTTTTATGGTTAGGATCCTATAATAGAGATTTTGGTCAACCAATTAAAGGAACTACAATGGAGACTATAGGTAAACCCTTAGTGACAAGGACCCCTAGTTCTCATCCTCTCGAGCAGCAGATCGGGGCCCCCCGCATCCACGCCGGACCCACACCGAAGAAGCCGAGCATCGCCTGAGAAGGCTGGGCTTGGGGTTTCGGAATGTCGGAATTTAAGGGTTCAGGGTTAAGAGTTTAGGGTTTCGGAATTTCGGAATTCAAGGGTTTAGGGTTCAGGGCTTAGAATTCAGGGTTTCGGAACTTCGGAGTTTAAGGGTTGAGGGTTCAGGGCTTGGAGTTCAGGGTTTAGGAATTTCGGAATCTAGGGTCCAGGGTTTAGAGTTCAGGGTTTAGGGTTTCGGAACTTCGGAATTTGGGGTTTAGGGTTCAGGGTTGAGGGTGTCTTCTTGCGCAGTGGCTGGTAACCCATGCTAGGATGGTGCCACCTGACACCAGGGTTTGTGGGTGGCGGCATATCACGCGTCAAGTGCATGTGTCATAGAAGCCTGAAGTGCCCAAACGAGTGGGCTGGGCTGGGGCTGGGGCTGGGACTGGCGGGCTGCGGGAAGGGCAAGGGCAAGGGCAGGGCAGTATGGGCATACAAGTTCAATTTATCCTGCTCTTGTGGGTTGAGGGTTCTGGGTTTACAGGGCTTAGGAGGAAGAAGGACTCGAGGCTTCGAAAGGGGGTTTCAGAATTCATAATACGATTTTTTTTATAATCTTGGTATTGTTCAGTTATTGGTCCGACTATAAAAAAACTGATAATTCATTTTTGATAGTACCCGAATTCAGAACCCCAAACCCATGGGCCATAACCAGAGACCCTTCAACCTGAAAACTCTCAAACCCCAGAACCTGCAAGCCCTAAAAAGCCCTCAAACCCTTAAGCCCCACAGCCCGAAAACCTAAAAACCCTAGAGCCTATACACCCTAACACCCTATAAAGCAATAAAACTTCAAAAGCCATGTTACAAGAACCCCTGGTCTTTACGCCTGAGCTCGGGGCTCCTGACAGGGCTCCAAGAAGTACAAACCTCCGTGCATTTTTCTGCTTGATGTTTTGGTTGGCTTGGGGTGTTTGAGGGTTTAGGGTTTTCTCTTAGGGGTTTAGGGTCTCGGGGTTTAGGGTGCGAAGAATGTCCATTCAATAGAAGTCCACGACACAGTGTGCCTACACGGGATAACAGTTGGTATAGAGGGTCTTTTATAGTATAGAGGTTACATGCGATTCTATACAGGTTCTGTTGGCGGGACACAGTGGCTGAGAGTGGCGGGTTTAGCGTGGCGTGGTATGGACCTGATAAATGCTTGCACTTCAGTGTTCGAAGGGGATTTCGTAAGGTTTTTATATTCGGGTGTATATGCGGTTGTATACAGGCTTGGTGGCGTACGTGAATCTTCATACCCTCATCCCCCTCAGCCCTAAACTCCCTGAATCCCTAAATTCTCAAAACGCCTCCTGAGCTGGTCCACCGGGGTGTTGTCGTGCTCCAGGATCAGCCTCAGGGTCTCGATAGGCTTCGTTTCAAGGATTTAGGGCTTCGGGTTTGGATGCTTTTCTCGGCGCTCGCAACTGAACAGGGCCTGGGGGTACATTACACTGTAAATACAAAAGCAAACAAACCGGGGATTGCATGGGTGCGGGCAGGCTCGCATGAGATGTTATGCTGTTGTTCAAGACACCCGAGGCCCTCAGGAACAGTGTTACAAGGTGCTAAGGCTTGTATAGCAGGGTTTACGGCTTTGAATTCACTTCTTGGTGCTGGCCCTGCCTTAACTTAGTTATCGGGGTCTCGGGGGCTAGGGGAGCTGCTTTCCTGACAAATCTTTTTCTCGTGATTATTGGTAATGTCATGATCGTGCGTGCTATCATCACTACAGTAGCACGAGGTTCCCCAGTGACCCCTTCATAGTTTGAAGGTACCCTAAATTCAAAACCAAATGGTATTCCAAAGCCGTCTGACTTCGTTCTTCGAAGGATTGGGTCCCCGAAGACGCGTTCAAGGACCCGATTCGAGCGCCGCTCGCGGGACTCCGAGTTCTCCATGTCTTCGGGACGTTTAGACTGGTTTAGGGTTTAGGGACTCTTAACCCTAAACCCTAAACCCTGCATTTTAGGGTGTTCAGACTTGGCCCTGCCGCTTAGTTACAAGGCCTTGCCTTCCTGAGATCGGATTTAAGCTTCGAGGTTGTATAGTTTGAGAGGCCTTATTATTGGAATAGGGTTTTTGGGGCGCGTTATACTATAATTCCAATAATGAACCCCCCCCAAAATAGTATGTATTTCCTATACTAGTGACATCGACGACGATGATGCAAAGGTGAAGTCATGAAGATGCGTCACCATCATCTCCATACCGGAAGCCCAGAAAGCCAAACCATGTCGCAACCCTCAAGCATCCCGGCCAACTTGACTAGGTCAGAGCCTGAAGCGCGAAACTCAAGCATGCCCTAGTTACCCTGGCTTCTTAAAGCAGATTGTGTACCCACCCCAAGATCCTAAATTGACACCCCCTCCTACCCCTGACGTTGTTGCACAAAAAGATGACGAAGATCTTCACGTGTTTTGGTGTTCGAGTGACGTCTTCACTTCGCCTCACGGTTACCCGGGTTTGGGGTATAAAGTTCAAGGCCATGTCCAGTGCTTGTTCCGGCTTACAGATGCAGTTCGCACAAGCTTTCGGCTGATGAGAACCCAAGATTTTGCACCGTGGCCCACATCTCACTTTAAGGTGAACCGTGTCAGCCGGGACGACATTAACATGTGAGCAGAGTGCTCCTGAAATCCTGAGGCGATATCCATCCCCAAGGCACCGCTCAATGCATGACACGGCATCCACTCAGCTTTCTGCAGCAAGGTAGCACGTGACATCCCCATTCCATCTATGAGTTTTGAGAGTCACGACTTTGGAAAAGACCACGCAGGCTTTCCGACATCTGTCTTAACCAACCTGCCTTCCTTCAGAAGGGCATAAAGCGTAGGATTCACGTCGGAGGCCCTCTCCAGGCCACACCGCCGTGCGAGGCTGATAGCGGTCAGTGGAACACCTTCTTTAGCAAGGATGGTCAGAATGTTTTTCACCAGGGGACTGTCCGTGGCTTTGACCATGGCATTGTCACTGCGCCGCACCTCTTCTGGCACACTTGCATCGGGCAGCATGGAACCACGATGCCCCTGCGTTCGCTGCGTTGGCTGTGGCTTTGCCGATGCTAGCTGCCACAAATTCTGCCCATCATTCCAGATTCTGTCGACTTTTCCAGCAGCCTCTAGACGGTAGAGTGTCGGGTTCACATCCTTGGACATCGTCAGCGCGCACTGCCGTGCTACAGCGATAGGAGTCACCGGCCCTACGGCCTTATCCAGAACTCGAAGGATCCGCTCAGCAAGCTCGTCTGCAACAGCCTCCGAGACCTCACCCAAGCTGTCCGTGGCAGCGTAGGGCAAGCTGCTCTCAGTTTCCACTTCTTCCACTCCTCAGGGCTCATACATATATATAAATATATATATATATATGTATATATATGTTTATGTATGGTATGTATAAGCTGTTTATAATAAAAGGTTAAGAGCATTGGGACACAGAAGACTATATGTGATATCTTAGAACAATACAAAAAGAGTAGGCGAGACCGAACCCGTATTTCATGCATCCCAGCCACACACCAGATGGTTGTTCCCAAAACCCTAAACTCTATCCTGCGACTTCCCCGAAACTCGAGCATGCTCGAGCCGCGGAAGCTTCTCAAACTCTTATACCCTGATCCCCCACACTAAACCGACCTTCATGTATCACGGAAATCATAATAAGGAACCCCCAAAAATGTGGGAAATGTTGGGGCTCAGAGTAAACCCAGAAAGCCCGAAGCTGCATCTCCAAACCCCATGAGCTCCCTGTTCGCCTGGGGTTTCTCCACATAAGGGGCAAGGGCCCCAGGCACAGTCCCGGCACATTGCGTAGTAACCTTCGAGGCCTGCGCACAAAGCTGATCCGCATGTCCGCCTGAAGGGCACTCCTAAAGGTTTCGGGCACGATGTAGGGGGTTCAATGATTATAGCATGGCTTTTGGGACCTATTCTGCTATGATTCTAGAAGCTCGCAACGAATAACTATTGCTACTATCCAGACCTCTATGTCTATGGCAGGGCTGGGGGTTGTTGGGTTTGTAGGCCCTAGGCTTTGGGATGAAAGGTGGGCAATACTGAAGCTCCACCAGGAGTGTCATCAGTGTCATCCCTAAGCCGTAAACTACACCCATCCCTAAAGCCTAAACCGTCGTACCCAGGGTCTTCAAACCTGTATATATCCATGCTTTCGGTTTTCCATTGTGGTGGGGCTTAGTAGGGAGTTTAGGCTTGCTTCAGTTTCCGGCTTCTGACTCAGTAGACTTCAGCTTTGTTTCAGCTTCGGGCTCATGGATAAGACTTCTGAGGTTTCAATTTGGGGCTGATGGCTTCCGCCTCAGCTGCTTCGGTGGTCTAAAGACCAAACCCTAAGGGTCCAAGTACCTAACCATCATATGCTCTCCAAAATAGTAACCTACATAACTACCATCCCAAACCCCAAATACCTTACTATAGGGTCCTTTGGACCCTTAGGGAAAACGTTCATGCAACTTGGCAGTAGACGTAGCACCAACCCTCGACTGCAGGGCGCCGTTGCCAAAGCACGCAGAGCTCAAATGGGAGTTTCCGAAAAAGGGGAACTCTCATATACTGCCCTGAATAATTAGGATCCTTATTTGAAGGACCTCAAAATACGGCACCCCTAATGTTTGGAAATTCCCAAATGTTTATGGGTAACGTAAACCCCTGAATGGCAAAGCGCTGTCCCTTACTCTAGTAGACGCTATATACAGGCGACAGGGCAGCTTTGAATTTAGACACTCTGCCTTTGGACGGCTCTTTTGGGGCATCGGAAGCAGGCCACAAAGCCGTCGAGCGTCCGCTTGTTGGACATGTGGTGATCTCTGAAACCGAAAGACCTTCACGCCTTCCCCTAGAAGCTGCAATTATTTAGCTATACAGTGGAGGGCTGCTGCTTCAGCCATATTCGAGCTTGCCTGTGCATTAATGATTGTCGGTCAGTCTTTGTCAGTCAGTCAGTCTGCCTGTCTGTCTTTGTGTCTGCATACATGCATGCATCTATGTATCTATGTGTTTCTGTATGTTTGTATGTACCCATCTAGACCCAAGAGTAACCTAGGAACAAAAAGGGTGCCTTTTTTTGGTTTGAAGGGGCTTATAAGGGAACCTGAACCCTACAAAATGGGAACAAGGGCCTACTCTAGGTCCTAGCCATTAAGAAGCACCAGTCAACAAAAGCGAGCTCCGATTTCGGTTCATAGTAGTCTCAGTGAGAGCCTCAGAGGCGCAGCGGGAAATTTCAGGACAACGAAGAGTCCGAAAGACCAATGTGGGAGTTTCCGAAAATAGGGGACTCAAATATAGTATCCTAAATCGTAGGATCCTTATTATAAGGACCCCCCAAAGTAAGGTACCCTAATTTTCGGAAACTCCCATGTAGTGGAAAGTGGGGTTTCTAGCAGGAACTACTACTGTGGTTTAGGTAACTGTCCCCCTATCGGCCACGTCGGGGAGGCGCTTGCTACAACTGCAGCTTGAAACTGCAAACCTTCTACTTAGAGGATCATGGGACTTAGTAAGTAAGGTTATAAGTCCCCTAATTGGGGTTGTAAGTAATTATAAGTATAGTTACCTTATTTATAACCCTAGTTACTAAGTCCCATGAGCCTTTAAGTAGCCTTCGTCCATACCCTGCGCCGGGAATGGAACCAACTGGTAACATAACAACACGCGTACATAAGTTCCGAACATAGACAGCATAAGCCCGAAACTAGCACCCTCGAAACAAAAGCAAATCCGTACGAAGCTAGTTAACTCAACCTCAGACCCTCAAGGCTGAACCCCAAGTCCTAAACCCTAACACCGCCCTTGAAGCCCACTTAATAGAACCGAACCCCCGTACTGTCAGAAAATACACCCTAACGTCCACCTTTGTCTCAATGTGCCAGGAAACCACCCGAAATCCGATCTCGAACCCCCCAACTACGAACCCCAAAACCCAAACTCCTGAAGCCTGCACTCTGAACCCAAACCCTCTTAGGGTTAGGGTTTAGGGTTTCTAAACCCGACATCTGGAACCCTAACCCTAAAATCTATACCCTACAACCCGGCCTAAAACCCTAAACCCTAAACCCCTAAACCCTAAACTCTATACCCTCCTCAGGACCGGGCTTCGCTACGTCCTCCTCCGTGCGCGGGAGGTTGCCCGGGCCCAGGACGGGGCCTGGCTGCTTCGAGTTTTGGGAAGTCGGCTTAGGATTTAGGGTTTAGGGTTTAGTTGCGGTTTAGGGAAAGGTTTCATGTTGCTTTCGATGGGTTCTCGGGATAAAGTTGGGTGTTTGTTGAGGGGTGGGCGTCAGGGTTGAATTCAATTAACTTTAGCCAGGATAGGGTGTAGGGTAGACAGCTTATGGTTCAGGGTGTATCAAAAGCTGTAGCGTGACCTGAAATGGGGCGGACAAACCAGAACTGCATTCTTGAACAATGACATGACTGTAGCCAAAATATAAAGACTTGGCGAATAATTTCGGCACCTGGAACATCAGCGTGCTTAGCGCTAAGGACTACGGTCAACGGAACGAAACCAGCACTTAATCCACTCAGCTGCTGGATCCATAACCGCTAAACCGTCTGTAAAGGAACTTGAAAGCCTATCCCCGAGTACACGAAACCCGGAAGCCAACGGCCAAACTTCCGCGTCCAAAACCATGCCGAACAAGATCTTCGATAGCCTAAACCCTAAACACGTATAGAGTCCCAAAAGCCATTAAAGCAAAACCCCCATGCAGCCCAAACCCAAAGACTGAATGATCTCAAACCTTAAACCCTAAACCATCCTAAACCCGTGACGAGCCCAAGAACCTTAAAGCCTAAACCTCTATACAAACCCTGAAGTCTTAGCCATAAAATAAAAAAACCGCTGCAAACCCTACATACGCCCTCAACCAATACCCTAAACCAAACCCTCTCTCTCTCTTTATATATATATATATATATGTGTATATACATATAAATATATATATATATATATATATATATATATATGTATATATACACCCTAAACTCGTAAACACAAAATCCCTTAAATAGTACAGTAAACCCCAAACCCCTGAACCCTAAACCCCTAAAGCCCTATAAACCCTGAAACCCCTTTACACCCTCAAAGGGGACCTATAAACCCTGAACTCCTCAATCCTAAATCCCTTAAACCCCAAAACTCCTGATCCCTAAACCCCTAAAAACACCAGAAAAAGGAAACCCCTATACACCCTCGAAGAACGAGGCTAAATCCCGGAAATATTACAGTAAACCCCAAACCCCTGAACCCTAAAACCCCTATAAACCCTGAAGCCCCCTTTACACCCTCAACCCCTAAACCCCTAAAACCCTAAAACAAAGGAAACCCCTTTACACCCTCAAAGAAAGAGGAGCCTGCGACTGCGAGGGGCTCGGATGGCCGAGGCACCCGCACGCTCCCCCCGGAGGTCACGACCTGGAAGGGTTTAGGGTGTCAGGGTTTAGGGGTGTAGTGTTTTAGGGTTTTAGGGTGTTAGGGTTTAGGGGTTTAGGGTTGAGGGTTTTAGGGTGTTACTGGTAACCCCATGGAGCCCTATGTTTTATACAACAGGCCCCCATCTCAATAACAAGCATAAGAACCGAGTTTCAATGCAAGAACATCTACTAGTCGTAGCTGTGTTCGACGTGAGCTGATACTTCAACAGAGCCGCCGTTGCAGATAAACCCGGCGGTCAAACGTCAGAAAGAAAGCAAACCAACTCAACCCAATCAGAGTGTTTTTGTTAGATGGCCACTGCTGTGGTCAGCGCCCAAGCTGTGATCCACAATCTAACATCAAAGAATCGTTACCGCTTAGAAAAGCGCTTCGCTGCACATTACTTTGCTATTGTAGAAAGGAGCAGAAGTGACACTTTGGTTAAATCTTTCGACCCCTATGTTGCATGATCCCCTGAGTAAGTCTGTCTGCTGCCGGGATGCGACGGCGGCGTTTTGCCCCTCCACCAGTTCCTGCCCAAGCCGGTGCTTTAGTTCCTCAGGGGTTTAGGGTTCAGGGCCAGGAAGGGCTGACGATGTTCAAGGTTTGTTTTGGGCATGTGTAGCTTGCCGGCTTGGGGCTTCGAGCCCGGGTGCCTTTAGGGTTTGGGCTCGGCGAGCTGGGAGTTAAAGCGGGGATGACGTGGTTTCATCAGGCTGATGACCATCTCACAAAGTCTTCCGATCCTTTGAGGATTCCCTTCAAGCTCCACTTCGGGTCTCACCGGCTGAATTATGTCGCCGGGGTTCTCCTGCGGTGACGCTCATTTCCCAGCATGCATTTAAAAGAACCCTTATGATATCTTTATATACACCTCCTGAGATCCCCCAACCACCCTTCTACAAACCCATTAAACCTTGAAGTCTAGTTATACACACCCTAACCCTGAATTCTAGCCATAAACATCCTAAAAACCCTGAACCCTTAGCGGGGAGTCAAGTCCATTTGGCCAGAAAGATCGGGTTAGTGGGTCAATTCGGTTAACGGGTTGGGGCCTCTCAAGTCCATTCGGCCAGGATGATTGGGTGAATGGTTTAATGGGTCAATGGATTGATGATGTTCATGGATTAATAGCTCAATGGGTTAACGGGCTTAACGGCTTGGGGCTACAGCCTACTCCCAGGTCCAGGAGGTCAAAATGCTGGAGCTAATGGGTTGATGGGTTGGGGCTACAGACAACTTCAAAGTCCGTTTGTCCTTGACCAGAACTTTTAGGGAAATGGGAAAATGGATAAACGGGTTAACTGCAAACCTAAGCTCTAATCACTAGTCCTTATTCTACCTGGTGGGTCAGGCAGGCAGATGTTTCGATACATACAGAGTGTGTTTCCAAGCGCACACCTGCTCGTACCCCGCTTCAGGGCAACCATTACATAAACAATAGCTATTTCAGAGAGACGTGCGTATATGATATGTGCTCAGGCCCGGCTGTGCACCCTGAATCCTCACAGACTCAAACCGCACCCCAACCCCGAAACCGTGAACCACAAAACCCTAAACCCGAAACCCTATACCCCCCCTACCCTAAAAATGCCTAAAGTCCCAAGCCCCAAACTCGTACTGTAGAGGCCTTACTAACAATTAGACTTGGGTTTTGGAGCCCATTCTATTACAATTATAAGAAGGACCCCCAAAATAGTATAGGTATTTATTAAGGCCCCTACATTAGCCACTTTTTTGGGGGCTGAGCGCCTCCAGGTCCCTGTCGCTTCGCTTCCCCAGCTCAAGAACCTCCGAGTGGGTCCGTGGGTCCAAGGCTCTGCCATCGGGTTCCTTGAAGGTGATCTCCAGGACTCTAGGACTTTAGGATTATGGGCCATAAGTTATGGCCCCTTCAAGATTAAGAGTTCCATCAGCGTTCCTTTACGGGCCATGTCAAGCTTACTTAAAAGCTTCTGCAAGTGTTGCTGACGTTATGGTTTGCGGCTATGGTTGAGGATTGGGGGGCTGAGGGGCTTGAGGTCCGGGGTTTCTACAGTTTGGGTCTTGTTGAAGTTTAGGCCTTGCAGGGTTTACAGGCATGTTGCTGTTTCGGGATCGCAAACCGTAGATATTTGTGGCATTTAGGGAATCCGCGATTTCAGGGCGTGCTGCCGTGCTAAGACGTGTTCGGTTGATTAGGTTTGGGGCTCAGGGCTGCTTGGTTCCAGGCTTCGGGTTTTGTCCTGTATTCCACGGCGAAGAGATGCTCGATGATCGTTTGTGCGACAGCTTCGACGAAGTTAGGAAACACATCGGTTTTGGAAAATGGCAAGACCTCACACTCCTTCTCCAAAAAAAGAAGCGAGCCCAGACCGAGGACTTCAAACGCAGAGGTACCTGGACCCAAAGGAGCGGGCCATAATTGTCCAAATGGCTTTTGCTTTACTTAAATTCCCGACGACCCACCGCATGAAACATGCAATGAGTTATACCAATATCATACTAAGACTTGTAAAGTTCAATATCGAAATATCATATGGTCACAAACCCCTTCACTGAAGATCCTTCACAAAGTCTGCCCTCCACACGAAGAGACGTGCCGGCAAAGTTGCTCATTTTCGTGATTGACTTATGCATTGGCAGGACGATGCAATAGCTTCAAGCCCTTGGCAGACTGGCTCTTGGATGGCATCGCGATAGCAGGGGGTCCATGCTGTTGGGCTGAAATCTACGACTTGGCAAAACATCCGACCACAGTCTGCGGTTCGAGCATTCCGACGCTCTGCTCATCTCTGCGAGTCCTTGCTTTCTTTGCTTTGTGTTGGAAGTCATCAGAAATAAACTATCTTCCTGCAGAGATGAACAGTGCACTCAGGCTTCCTCAGTTGAGTCTTTGTCAAAGCCGAAGCCGAGTCCAAATAGATGATCAGACACCTGTCGCACAAGCAGGGCAGGAATGATTCGGTGCAGTTACTGGGATTGAGATGCCACAGTATGGTTGCTTCTTATTTAAATCATCTGTCGCTATCGTGACATCCATGCCGGCATGCATCCGCGCTCCGTGTTCGCATCGCAACTCTCTTGGAACCATCGCTGAAACTTCGTGATGTCTCTATGGGTGCCTTGGCAAGAGATAGATAGACCGACCGAGGAACTCCACAAGCGGACAGCCAGTTACACAAACGGGCAACAGGACTTGCGTAAATCGCCCCCTTCTGTTCCCCTCTAGATTCGTGGACCGAACCCGATGCCCCAACCTTGGAGGAACAACTGCAAAAGCCCAAACATATGGCGACGCAAATCCACGAGCAATCGCAGACACCCGCCTTGGTAGCGTCGTAGCAATATCCAAGCTTTCCCGAGAAGCCACCTGCTGCTTGATCACCACCAGCGAGACCTCGCATCTTCCGCGGGCGACGGCAGCAAAGTTGATTCTGCTTACTGCTGGGTCTCATCGGCAAACGAACCCTCACTGTTGGGGTTGTGTTTGCAGAACCTGTGTCGGGCTGGAATTTTTGGACCGTGCTGAAGCTTTGACTAAGGCATGAGTACACGCTTTTACTCACGGATGAGGGCACAGCTGCTCTCGATAGCGTTTATGCACTTCGTGGGGTGCATGAATAGAACAAGCCTTATGGTGGAGCCATTTTATGCCTCGGACTACGATTGAAAGCGATTGAAGGCCTCGGTCTGCTTCTGGCTTTTTTGGAGAGAGTGAAAGAGCACGAGGTCTTCAATCGCGAGTAGGGTGCCAACACCGGAAGAAGAGCCATTAGCAGGTCGATTCATGAGAGTATTGCTATTTGCAACGCTGCAGGGTTGCTTTGCTATCATTGTCCTCACTTCTGTCCTGCTGCTGCCTTGTAGTCCTTATGTCTTGTCTCTATCCTCTTGGCATGCCCGCCTCCGGGAATCGGCACCAGCGCGATGTCAATTAAGTGCTGAGTCTTTGCCGGAAACTCAAAAGGGTGCCATGAGAGCTTAGCCAATCCGGGCTTCAGGGCCTGGAGCCGGGAGCTCCTAGAGACCTTTGGGAAGGGGCGCCAGGAGGGTTGAAGCTGATGCCCAAACGATGACCGAGCATCTCTTCGGCCCAAGACGGAGCTCAACACTTCGAGCACCAATCTGCTAACGGATGCTCACGTTCCACGAAGGTCCCTCTTTTGCTCCCTAACGAGCCTCTCAACACGAAAGCCTGAACTCAATCAACTCCCAAACCTCAAATCAGAAACACCCTTAGTCAATTTGCTGGCCAGTTTCGCTTCGTATATCCCGAAAAGTCAGGGGAACCTACCCACCCTGAACTTCCGGACAACACCCGAAACCTTGCAGCAGCAGCCCGAAGCCAAATCAACCCCCAAACGACAACCCCTAAGAGCCCCCTAAACCCCAAACCCCTGTGGGAGTGATATGCCGGGGCGCTGTTGAAAGCCGACTCCGAGGGCTCGTAGTAGTCCTTCCATATGGGTGCCTGGGTCTTGCCCGAGGACGACCTCAGATAGGGTGTAAAGGGGTTAGAGTTTAGGGGGGGGCAGCTTTGTGGAGTAGGGTTGATTTAAGCTTTCTGAATACTTGGACATTAATCATCCGTAAAGAGGGTGCATTTCTTCACCTGTGGTCTGCACTATCTGGTACGACGGGTGCAGCGACAGCACTGCCTAAGAAGTGATTGGCTTAAGAACTAGAGGCTTCGACCAGCCGCATGATACGCATGTGATATGAGATTCCCCCTACTGCGCACATTCAATCGTATCAAACGAGGGCACCTGACACTTGGTTGCCAATTTCCAGTTTTGCTCTTCTGGAGTCTTGTTTATTTTCCTCTCTTCCACCCAACAAGCTGAGGGACTCAACATACAGTTTGAGAAAGCGAGCTATCAAAAAATCACCCGAGGCCCACCCAACAAAGCCGAATAACAACTGCATGCAACAATGAAGCTTGAGCAATAAATTTCGCCCCCTCGTTTTTCGTCGAGTTTGTCAATTAAGATGCATTGGGCGCAGCACTCCCATGGCTTCCTTCCGGCATTTTCCCAAACTGACTGACTAGCCTTGGTGGAGCTGAAATGAGCTGAACATCAGTGCAATAAGGCTTCGGAACAGTCTAATCAAGGTTCGATAGCGATCTTACTACGGGCTAAACATTGCCAAGGAAGGAATAATGAGGTTAGTAAGGTTAATACGAGTTTGATCTTGCAAAGGGTTGCAACGGCCTCGTCTTCGCATGGAGCTGGCAACGGCTTCACAAGGGCGCCATAACGGTGCCTTGGCTGTCGCGACTCATTTGGTTCACTTAGGGTCATCGGCACAGTATTCAACAATCGGTCTGCAGCTGCGCATGCCTCCAAACTTGTGCCAAGGGGCTTTTTGCCCCCTCGCCTTGCATCAGGCGTTTACGGAGGACGACGACAGCAACGAGGATGACGACTGCGACCATGGCTACGACCATGGAATCGAAGACGACGGAAGGTATTCCGTGTTGTTTGGGGAAACGCAAAGTCTAAAACCGTGGAAAGCTCAGCCACTATATTATATAGAAATCATGAAATGCTCACCCGCTAGATAGTGACTATGGTGGGCAACCTTTGTATGTTTTCATAATTAACCACCGAACCATGAGTGCCCAAACCATGCATCCCACCGACCACTTGACGCCGAAGCGCCTCACCAGGTTTTTGGTTGGTGAACTGGGTGGTTGCTGATCGGGCCAACTGGGTGGTTCTTGAACAGCTAACTGGATGATGAAGGAACCGCTAGCTCGGTGGTTATTGAGCAACAAACTAGGCGGCTACTGAACAGGCCGTCGGCAACTGAGCCTTTAACTGGTTGGTTGCCTCAGTTTCCACGGCCAAGTTGGGTTCGAGGACTCCCAGGGTGAGCCCTCACCCAACAGCCAACGGAGTCCGAGGTGTTCAAAAAGCTACAGTATCAAGCTTTCAATAACGCCCGAGGTCTTCAACATCCGCTGGAGTGAGTGTTCATTCAAGGGCCCGACGTGTTCTGATTTGTAGGCTACGCTACAAAGCTTTCTCTTGTATAAACAGAGCAGTCAAATCATGCTTGGAGGAACCCATAGCTAGATCCACAATCAGAGGATCCATGGTCATGCGGTTCCCTGCAGGGCCTGCAGTGAGGGCTCATTCATGCTTTTCAGCCGAGATGCCGTCCGCGCGACCGTTTTTGGCCGCTCGGTCCTCGCAAATGCTGCTACTGTTGCTGCTGCTAGTAGCGCTAGTCAATACCGTCTAAGGTTTGTAGGGTTTACTGTTACGATTTCTCAATTCCTGTTCGGGTTTGTTTACGAAGGCCCACGGTTTACGTGGGGAGTTTTGCTCTTTAAGGCTGTCCGTCTAAAGGACACAATCGTAAGGGGTTTAGAAGAATTGTTCTGTAGGTTAATATTGGGGAGAGTATATGAGTTTTCAGGTACATGGACACTTAGGGCTTTGGGTTTACAGGGGTGTATGTTCAGAGTTTAAGGATTTTCTTGTTGATGAGCATTCGCGGGATTAAGGCTTAGGCAGTAAGAAGGTTTAAGGGTTCTTAGTCAGAGGGATTCGTAAAAGTGCTTTGGAGTTGAAGATTTCAATCGAGTTTATACAGTAAGGATGCTACTATTTAAGGTGCTATATTTTGGTACCCTATCTTCGGAAACTCCCATACGGGAGTTCCGAAGCGCCGAAACCCTTTTTCTATATTTCCTTTACTTCCAGCCCTGGCCCCTAGGTCTTTCTACCCATGAGCCTTTTACCGGCGGCTGGAAAAAAAGAGCTGTACTGAATGATCAACCGTAAAAGGCAAGGGACTTTCAAGCCCCTAAGCCGCGAGTCCGATTCAAACATAGACGCGCTAAACTAGGCCTTCAACCCTAAACCGCTAAACTAGGCCTTCATAGGCTCGTTGGGTTTCAGGGCCCCCTAAACCCAACCTATCTAGGCCATTGTAGTTCCATTTTTTGGTTAACCAGTTTTATGCTTGGGAAGCAACAGAAGGAACGACAATGGAGACCATAGGTAGAGTGTTAAAACTCTTAACCCTAAAACCTTAAACCGTCCGAATAAAAAACCCTGCCTGCCTTGTGCGAGTCTGCGCGTCGAAACCGTTCCAAGGCCATGAAGAGCTGTCCCACCTCGACTGCGCTCCTCAGCTCGCTTTGATCTCCAGCAGCTTCTTGGGGTTTAGGGCTCCGTAGTAGAGTAGGGTAACCTTAAACCCTTTGTGCGGTAAAAAGGTTGACATTCCCAGAGGCTCCATATATAGTACCATTATGGAATCAGGTCTCGAAAGACAATCCAAATCATGGCTTTGGGGGCCTGATTCCATAATAGTAGTTTAGTATATACGCAGCCTCTAGGATTGAGTTTATGGGATACTGGACAAGTAGCGTTTAGGGCATACGGTTTTGCGGTGGTTTGGGTTTCTGAATACAGGCGGTATTATAGGGGCCTTCATAATTGCCTAGATTATTTTGGGGTTTCCTTATTATAGTGCAGTATAATGGGCACCACAACCCTATTCTAATTATTAAGGCCCCTAGAGCAAGTCATGCCCCCGAGTCTGAAAAATCTCTGACATCTTCTAAACGCAAAACCGAGCCTGTCATGATGCCTAGGTATGCTTAGGGCCTAGGCCCCAAACCTAAACCCTGAACCCCCTGTAAGCCTATAAGCCTTAATCCTGAACCCTATCCCAGGCTCCGAAGCGCCCGCGCCAATGGCCTGACACATAATACCAAGTCGCTCGGCGGCATTTTTTGCCTGAAACAAAGACAAAAGCCCCCTCCCCCCAACCGAAGCTGGGGGAAGGGAGATCACACATAAGAAGGCCCGAAGGCATTTTCATTCCCGCCTCCTCGTTTGCCGCGGGGCCTGGAAAAAAGGCACAATCCTGCAGCCAGGTCACGTAGGAGAATCAAACATGTTCAGTCCAAGCGGCTTTGTCCGCTTGTCGTACCGTCCTGAAGTTTCAAGGGTTTGGGGTCCGGCTAGACACTCAACGCCAGGTTATGAATATGTACAATGTACATCCCCCGAAAAAGCTACAGTTTGTTAGCATTGGCACCAACATCGCCGATTTGGAAGAATGGGGCACGGGCCAATGGCCTTCGTCTACTAGGCCCAGGGGTTGTCGCGCAGGCACACCCCTGAATCCGACAGCTTAAACCCCAAACATCCCCTCAACACTGACCTACTGTTTCAGAGACTTTATGCTACATCATCTACTATGGAGTCATAATCTGTCACCTTGTAGGCTCGGGGATGAAAAGTAAACCTGAATCCGAAACTGCCAGGCGCGCCCCCCCGCTCCCGTTCCCCAATCAAATCTCGAAAAAGTGCTCTTATGTCACACTTTGGGGATCTTGCTCTTGCTCCTGCACCTGCTTTAGCTGCTCCTGCTCTTGCGCCTAAACCTCGCTGATCCACAATTGGTTTTAGAGGGATGGGGCCGAACAACCTTAGCACTAGGAGCTGTGAACTGCCCTCGTCTCACCCTGCAATTGACTCATGCACCCCGGGCCTCATGCCCCAAACAAGCTGCAGTTCCCCCGTTTTGTTACCATGCGTTTTAAATGTAGCTCATAGCTCACTAATTCGGAGTCACTCGTCTTGTTGAGGTTTCTGCCCACTTGCGAAAGGATCGGCCAATTTGCAGGGTAGGACTTAGGCTGGGAAGTGTCATGCATGGAGATTGAGGATTTAGGTTACGTTTTGATTTGGGTCTTCTGTTGCGGCGGGTCTTCAGTATGCGGTGGCTGTCTGGCATGCATCGGATGTCGGTGCCTCTCGGACTGCTTTGAGGGCTTTGCATTGCAGCGAGAGGTCGCTATAGATACTTCGCGGTCCAGCACTCTAAGAGGATGAACCCTGAACCCCGAAGGATCTCGCAAAAGCCTATTTTTCGCCTTGTGAAGCCCCATTGAAAACCCTCCCTATAGAAAGAAACTCCCGAAAACAGTATGCATCCGAGCTTCGGCGGATAAGGCGGAATCGTTGCAGAAACCGCCCCATGGCTCTCTGTGGATAAAATGTCAACAGTACCGGTAATGAGGGGTGGACTTTGGAGGTCTGGGTTTACTGTTTCGGGGTTTAGGGTTTAGGGTTATAGGGGAGTTTCCGAAAGCTACTGGTAATGAGACCACCACGACTCGGTCCCGCTGCAGGAGCTTTTAAGCAAGGACACAGCTGCTGTCACGGAGAAAGCCCCAACTGCAAGCAGGATTCCTTAAATCCAGCGGTAATCCCCAGACCCAAGCCATCGCTCCTGTAATTGACCCGACATATCCCGTAATTGTAGCTTCCAAAGTCTTAGGGTCAAGTTCAACTTTAAACGGCCAGTCTCCAAGCCTAGGGCCCCACTTGACCAAAGCCAGGCCCAAACCATCCCAACACACGAAATGTCGACACCGTGGCCCGTGCCGTTTGATCGCGCCATGACATGAAACCGGCACAGAAGATCATCAACCTGCGAAGTTCCAAGGCAGTGCAATGGTACATGGGGCTTGAGGTTTACGGTGCCATGATGCTACACCGAGCAAAATGCAGTTGCTACAAACATGCCACATGGTCAACAAAGCACTGCTGTGAAGCAGGTCGAGCTGGGCACAAACCGTGCTCCCTGAATTCGAACCCGAAACACACACACAGACACACACACACACACACACATGCCCACACACGCGCACACACACGCACGCACACGCACACCTGCACACCGGCACACCTGCACACCTGCACACCTGCACACCTGCACACCTGCACACCTGCACACCTACACACCTACACACCTACACCTACCTATATGTGTATATAGGTACTTATCCTCCCCCCTTCTGTTTCTGGTGTCGCACAGACTGCAACTTTCTACGATGCTGATGTGTCTTGGTCTGTTTCAAATCTCCGTGTCACACCCCGGTAACCCCAACACATTAACCCATGCACCCCAATCCTCCTGGCCCACCGGACAGGTGAGCCACAACTCATGAACCCATTGACCGATTAAACCCTAAACCCTAAACCCTAAACCCCAATCCCTAAACCCTAAACCCTAAACCCTAAAACCTAAAACCTAAACCCTAAACCCTAAACCCCTAAACCCTAAACCCGAATTAACCCTAAACAGTCTGCCAAATGGACTTGGGAGGCTCCGACCCATCAACCCATCACAGTAGAAGCCAGAAAGTTGGAACATGGCTTCAGGAGGATTAGTGCTAGGATGCCTTATACCTTACCTTCAGGACATGAGGATAATGATGTTCCAACCATTGACCCATGGACCCATTAACCCATTAACCCAGTCATTCTGGCCAAATCCATACTGACCTTAGAACCCTAGCAAAAATTATAATTTTAGCTGTTTCTTAGGGGCTATAGTAACCAAAAAATAGAAAATATTTCTAAGTACCCATAAGAAATGGACGTGGGAGCGGGCTGCAGCCCCAACGCATTAACCCGTTAACCCGTCGACCCATTAGCCCAATAAGTTTCCCTAGTGGGGAGTCCAGTCCATTTGGCCAGAAAGATCGGGTTAGTGGGTCAATTCGGTTAACGGGTTGGGGCCTCTCAAGTCCATTCGGCCAGCATGATTGGGTGAATGGTTTAATGGGTCAATGGATTAATGATGTTATGGATTAATGGCTCAATGGGTTAAAGGGCTTAACGGCTTGGGGCTACAGCCTACTCCCAGGTCCAGGTGGCCAAAATGCTGGAGCTAATGGGTTGATGGGTTGGGGCTACAGAACTTTTAGGGAAATGGGAAATGGATAAATGGGTTAACTGTAAACCTAAGCTCTAATCACTAGTCCTTATTCTACCTGGTGGGTCAGGCAGGCAGATGTTTCGAAACATACAGTGTGTGTTTCCAAGCGCACACCTGCTCGTACCCCGCTTCAGGGCAACGATTACATAAACAATAGCTATTTCAGAGAGACGTGCGTATATGTGCTCAGGCCCCTGGCCTTGCAGGTGTCAGAACAAACAGCAAATCATGTTGATGCTCTGTTGGGTAGACCAACTTCTTCAACAAGGTCCTCAAGAGCCCAAGCTCCGAAAAGCCACAAACCCAGTAACAACTGTAGCATATATGAGAGAATACAGCGCTATGTCGCCAATTACATCTTATATATTGCGACAGACTCTTTATGACTTTTGATATATGTCACGAGTTCACAGTGTATTTCTTGTATGTCAGAACATGCAGCGAAGCAAGGACTCGGTGCTTTATTCGGTTCACAAAGATCTTTGAGAGTAGAGGCTTCCATACAAAAGAGCCAGTAAGACCCTTGGTTCATGTTGTCTTGTACGATGTCATCTTACACTGTGTTGACTTTAATTACGTACTGTTTGAGATCTCCGCTCCTTATTATGGTATTGATTTTACAACTGTATTGGCTGTGTTATGCCATACTGTGCGATACTTTACTATGTCATGCGATGGACTATACTGTAGACTCTACTTATGGACTACACTGTTGACCATATCACAGACTACACTATCGTCCTACTATCGATAACGTATCATATACTACTCCATACCATACCATATACTCTACTATATACCATACTTCATACTCTCCTCATACCATACTTCATACTGTCCTCTGTGTTCTCGCAAAACAGTATATACTTGCCACTCTACGGTATACTATTAATGCTACAGACGATACCAAAACTATGTTTATCTTGTACGACATACTCTACTTTGCATCACACTGTATATGTTTCTTTAATCTTTCCTTTGTACTAGAATATATCTTGCTCTGCATCCAACACTGTATACTACAACAAACAGTATCCAGCCATGCTGTACTCTGATCTACTATACTACACTACTGTGGTATACCATATTCTGACGCATATCACAAGCAGGCCCACTGTACGGCAGTGTAGTCTGCAATATTTCATAATGTCATTGCGCGTAATATTCCGTACTCTTACAAAGACTGTTTAATCATTGGCTTGGCCACATTAGGTATCTTGAGATAGACATGAGATATTACAGGTCTGATGCTTCACGATCTATGAAATACGCCATATTGAATGACATATTCAGTTGTGTGTTATTTCATCTATTTAAACTCATTATGTCATACTAGATGATACAAAACATAGAAACATGAGCATGACAAGAAACGAGTCGTCAGATAATCTACCCTCTTATCCTTCATCTTACAGTATTAGCTTATGGTACGCTGCAGTACCTTCAACACCATGTTATGACTCTTTCTGGTTTTTGGTTTTGACGCAATCCTGCCATCTTAGTTTAGGCTATGTTGCAGTATTTTGAGTATCATGTTATGACTCGTTCTGATTGTTATGCTTGCATAAGCCTTTGCCGAGTATCGCGAAACATAGTATGACATGTAATTTTTTTACTTGATGATTTTCGACTGGACTATGTCATGGTAGAGTATACATTTGGTTGTTTGTTCTATCGTTTTATGAAATCTCATGCATGAAATGTATACTATACAATGTCATGTTATAGCATACTGTACTGGGGCAGATTAGGCTGTATCATAAGGTGCGGTATATGGTTTTTTACGATGCTATATTAGTTGAAAACCTGTTTCGCTAATTACGGAGCTGTAAAGTTCTAAAGATGTTGTAGCGCACCGTAATGGAAGACGTTAGTTCGCATTCTGTCATATTTCCTTGTCTTACATTACATGCTAACATTACATACTATACAGCTTCACGCAGTATGCTAAGTACAGAAAGGACTGCTGCGAGGGCCCTGTCTTTGGCCCCAACCCACCTGTCTTGCAACAATTTGTCGGCCCTCCCCCCAGAAAGTATTGTACGTTATATACGTATGTATATGTATATATATATATATGTATAGTGTGTGTGTATTGTTTGCTGTGCAATGAACTATGAAACACACGAGTTTATGTTATATTTTACGGCATTGTTCTGCCCTTTGCTATCGTATCATGTCTCGTCTTATTATTTTATGTCACATCGACCCCTGTTATTATATCTCATATGTTTGTGTATTGGATCATATGTTTACGTTTGTAATTAAGGGTTCAGGGTTATATACTCACTAGTTTTCTGCACAAATTCGGTTCCCTGTAGCAAGTTGGAATTCCCCAATGCCTTGCCACAAACGGCAGCCCTAGAAATTGCGATTCCCCAGTAATTCGCTTGCTCCAATCACCGCCTCAGAGTTTCAAAAAATGCGATTCTACGGGTCCGCACTTCATCGGTGGTGGGGAGATGCTAAAACGCAGGGGGGATAACCACACGCCCATATATGCACCGCCGGGGTTGTCGCATATGCACTTACATTTGTACATCACGCAGAAAGCGATATGTGTACATAATGTATATATGTACATTATGATATCTATAATCAAAATCGCAATCAACCCCCGCCGCGCAAACATCCAGCGCAAGAAGCGGAGAGGAGAATCCTCCGCCCTCGACGCGGTTGCTAGCTCTGCTGTTACGGCCGGCTTTTTGTTCAGCAGAAAGGACGCCACCTAGGCAATTAATGATCCGTATGAGATGTGGGGATCGCACGTTCTAGCTGGGGCATATAGTGGCTGTGTCCAGGCCAACGTCATATGCCCCGAAGATGACGCACCAAGGGGCTTAAAAGCCTCTTCATACAGGTACAGGGATTTCGGGTTGCGCGATGCTTCTTCAATTTATGTGTGGTTGCTTTAGCAGTCGGCTTTGCGCTGCTCAGACACCATAGATGTCCCCTCGCCTTCTCAGCAAGTACTGTAGGACCCTACGTAACTTGCAAAACGACCCAGATCGACCCAGACCCCTAAACCCTGAACCCTAAACCCTAAGCCCTAGCTGCACTGGGCTCCCGAGCAGGCCGTTCAACCGCCGCAGGCGGCTGTAGCTCGTCTTTGCTGAGAGCGCCTAGGAAGGTGGAGGCAGTTAAGCATGTTGGCGGTGATGATTACAACGAACTTTGAAGCTGGACATTAGGATGGCGACGATGCTGCTGATGATGATGGTGATGGTGATGATGGTGATGATATCACGATGGGGCTGATAGTTTGTAATACGGCTCTCTTGGTAGAATGCTGCGAGAGTTGTCGGCTCCGGTGACGCAGCGAACGTAAATAAGAAAACGGGGTTTCGGCTGAACACGCCGCGAACAATATTATGAAGCTGCAGGACGCCTTTGTTGCGTTTACACAGGTAAAGAGCAGATCTAGGTGACCAGCCCTACATTCTTCCCTGAAGGCTTCATTACCGCATAAAACTACACAGCTGCCATCCTCGATCTTACTACTATCCTCAACCCAAGGACCTCGTTATTGCGCCCTCTGAAATTTGAAACCGCCGTTGCACCCTGCAAACCATGATTCCAGAACCCTTCTAATGATACAAATCCAAAACCCCAAACCAATATCGGGGCCTGGTTAGTTAGAGTACTCTGTATATCAGCACAAAGGACAAGGGAACACGAACAACTAGAGAGTCGAACTTCCCGAAAGCGTTTAACGACCCGAGATTAAACACGGATGTTTAAGAGAAGATCGAATACAGAACTTCATGCATGTATATGCATGTCGTGTGTACAGGTATATTATATGACGGTTAGACAACAGCAACAACAACATCAACAACAACATCATCAACAACAACATTCATTCACATGCAGCGGGAGAGTAGACTGTCCTGGCGAAACGTATGTCCTCGCTTTGCGAGTGATCGACCTTTCATGCTCTATATATACTTAACTTTATTTATAAACCTACATAAACCGATACTAAACTTACATAAACTTAGACTATTTCATATAAAGCTATACTATGATCGATAGTTGAACCGATGCATTCGGCGAAGACCGCCACATAAGAACCCGAGCTGACGCGTTCGGGAATTATTCGGGCTTCCATAGTTACAATCATAGTTATACTTGTCATAACAATAAACATGATCAAGATAACAGTAAGAATACTAACTAACTGTAAGTACATGTACCCCTCTAGCATACCTCGACTATTGGGTCGGTTGGACCCTCAAGGTGCAGACCGCGAAGGGCTTTCAATTTAAACTCCAACCCCTAAACCTCTACGCCCTAGGCCCCTAAACGCTGAAACCTCTGAACCTTGAAACCCCTAAATCCTGAAACCCCAAACCCTAAACCCTGAAAATCCCTGAACCCCAAAGCCCTGAACCCCAAACCCTGATCCCGTAAACCTTGAAACCCTAAACTCTGAGCTACAAACCCTCAGATCCGAGCTCCCGGCGGCCGCACCCAAGGCAGTGATCGTGCCGGAGGCCGCCAGAGCTGCACAGCAGTGGAGTGCTGTAAGGACAAGCACCCCCTGTTTTCAGGGTTTAAGAGTTTAGGCTTATACTTATAAAATACGGGTATAGGGTTTCACGATTCTTTGGCGGGAGGTTGACAGGATTTGGGGGTTTGAAAGTTTGGAATTTATGGTTTTAAGAGATTAAGATAGTAGGGGTTGGGATCGAGGTTTCTGCGACAAAGCGATCTCTGAGTTAAACTTCTAAGGTGGTAGAATGAAGCTCAATAGGCTGATCTTTGCCAAAAGGTTGTTGTGCAGTTCTTAATAGGTCCAGCAGGCAAGCTCAGAGTTGAAGCTCCTTAGACACTGTCCAACATCCTGAACTCTGAACCTCGATCTTAAACTCCGAAAAACCATACGACCTCTTAGAGGTCAAAACCCAGCAACACATCATCCGAAGCCTAGCATACCGTTCACGTCGACGAGCTGATGAAGGTTGTCTTCGGAAAAGGGCTCCTCAGGCACTGCTGGCGGGCTGGCAGGGTATCTAGGCACCAGATTTCAAGTTTAGGGTTGAGGATTGTCTATTCGACCGCTGAACAAAAACTATCAGCCGTTTGTTACCTCTTCTTGTTGCAGAGTCCGGCTTTATAGGCACTTGGGCATACCGAGGCGTGGCGTCCCAGAAGAAGCTGACAGCCAGAGAACTGAGGCTGCGGACAGACGGATCGGCAGCATAGAAGGCCACAGACCTTAGACATTCTGGAGGTGCTAGGGCAAGCAGGCAATCCCAGGCACGGTACATATGTATACACATTCATCCATCCATCCATCCATCCATCCATCATATGCAAGCGTGCACGTATGTAAGTAGACTAGCAAAAAGCTGAGTGGACGGCATCCCTTGTCGAATAGCGACACCGAAGACGGTGCTACCGCAGGCTGCCTCCAACCGTCACCAGAATAAGGGCTAAGGGTTTGGGCATGAGGGCTTCTCCGTTCTGCTATTCCAGATGTCTGGTATTCGGCTCCGGTGCATACTGCCATATCTTGTAAACATGGTGCTTGATCCGTAGATAGATAGATAGATAGATAGATAGATAGGTAGGTAGGTAGACAGGCAGAGAGAGAGAGAGAGAGAGAGAGAGAGACAGACAGAGAGACAGAGAGACAGAGAGACATATACATACATATATATATATATATATATATATATTATATATATATATATATAGATAGATAGATAGATAGATAGATAGATAGACAGATAGATAGATAGATAGATAGATACGGACAATTTACGGGAGCTACAAGCACAAGGGAACGACATCAATGCTTCTGTGATTTCTTTGCATACACAACCCTAAATACTCAACCCTAAGAGCATTGAAGGCCCTAAACCCTGCAACCTACACCCTAAGACCTAAGCCCTACATCCTACACCCAACCTTAACCCAAAGCCCTGCACCCAGAATCTCGCAAGCTCCGAACTCGGAACTGCAACATCCTTTGAACTTGTAGCACCGCAGGGCTCCAGTTATCCAAATAGCAGCTTACTAAGCATGCAAAGTATAAACCAGTAACCCAGCCAGTCCTTGGGTAATTGCAGCCCTGGAGAAGCCTGAACCCTAATACCTTCCTGAAGCGCCAACTTCGAGTAGCCTTTCGAATCATGACCCTAAACCCCTGATACGCGCTGGATGGGTTGAAATGCCCGACATCGTATACCCTAATTGTACAACCTCCATCAACCAAGAACCCTAACCACCTGACTCTAAGCCCTGAGATGCACTTCGTTTTCGTTTTTGCTCGGCAGGTGGAAGGCAGCTTCGGGCGCTTCTGCAACACAGGCCGTGTCTCCCGGAGAAGCCTGGCCGGCGGCTTAGGATAAGGTTTGAGGGTTTGCGTGTACAGGCTTCTTCCAGGGTTTTACAAGGGTTGTTATAGAGCTTGGAGTTTCAGCACAGGCTTGGGACACTTCCGTAATCTGGATGTGGGAGGGGCTCCAGCTAGTGTGCATTGAAGCCGGCTAGTGTAGGGGCCTTGACATAACTATCGCGAATTTATGGTATCATATACCCCCAAGCCCTATTCTAATTATCAAGGCCCCAACATGATATAAACGAGACCGCGAAGCCTGCAGGGGCTTTATGTTACTATTCAAGCTCTCACTGAATCATTCCAGGTTTTGGGGCTTTGGGTGTAGGTAGGGGCCTTGAAGGCTTAGAGTCGCGAGGCTTCGGTTTGGAAAGGGCCCAAGGGGCTCGGTGGGCTGAGCCTCTGAACCCCAAACCCCTAAAATGCTAAACCCATGTCTCTCCGGCTTGTGTCGCGCATTCGATGGTTCAACAGGGCTCAGGGTTTAGGGATTCTGGAGGAATAGGGCTGCCAAATCCTGCTTACGGTTAAATTAAATACCAGGATGCAACGACACTACAGCAAGCCTAGACCCAATTCGTATTGAGTGAGCATGTTCAGTTCCATCAGACACGGGGGATAGGTCAGCCCACAATGCAGGTTTGGAGAAACATCTTGCTTCGACACCATCCCGTTCAGCCAAGAAGCTCTCGACAAATGGAGAAAGTCAGAGACATTGAAGCCCACGGTGCATGTGTTGACCTCAGGTGGGTGGTTGTCAAAATTATGGTCCCTTTTTGGGTCCTTATTCTAATACGGCACCTAATTTTTAGGGTACCCAAAAACGGGCCATAATTTTGACAACTACCCAGGTGAAAGGTCAAATGAAGGGAACTTCGCAAGCTGTTGGCCGAACCACGAAACGGCACGCAAAAAGCCACGGCTGGAAGTACGTTTGATGACATAAATCCTGCATTAACCCATAATAAGAAATAGACCGTAGATCCCATAATTTAGGGTCCTTAAGGTAATACTACCCTCACGTTGCTAGATTATGGTACTATGGTGATCATCTGACCGCTGCACAGTACGTGTTCTCTGAGAAAACGCTGCTCAACTCGCACTACCACAACTTTCAAAGTTGCTGTTGTTGGAACACAAAAACTTTCATCATGCTCACGCAGCAACCGGGCCGTTTTGCAACCAGAGCGAACATCCTTACGACCAAACCCCAAAACCAAAACCCCAACCACTCCATGGCCATGATAGAATAACCATAGGCAGCAAAGCAGTCATGGAAACAAAAAAACAACAATAATCCTAGACCCTCCATCTACCCTCTATTAGACCCTAAATGCCCACTACTTGGGACCATATACCCCTATTCGAGGGTAAAAGGAGGGTCCTGGATAGAAATAAGACGCCCGAAACCTCAGATCCTCTACGACTACGGCACTTGCAGCACGAGCTTCGTCTGTCGTTGCCAGATCGTCAAGCGAAACCTCAGGTGGAGTCATGATCACCTGGCACCTGGTCGGTCGCCGAGGGAACTCCCTAATGTAGGGGTCTTAATGATTAGAATAGGGTTAGGGTTCCCTTAAAGTGGTCTATAAGGGTTAGTATACGGGATCTATAAGGGTACTGTAATCCCGGGGCCTTATAATAATTAGAACGGGGTTTAGGGGCCCATTTTACTAGATTCATAATAAGGAGCACCCACAAAATTAGTAATTATTTTGGCCCCTACATTACCCTATATTAACCCCTCAACTTCAGAGTTAGCGAGGTTTATAGGGTTCGGGGAACAAGGTCTCCCTGCAGCCTCGTCTGTGGGTTTGGGGATCCCGGAGGAAAGAGTGGGTCCCCGATACAAGAAGTAATCTGAGGAGCTCACGATGGCTTTAGCAAGGCCGACTCAACGAATCCCGAACTCTGGGGATACCTTTCAGATTAGAATGAAACTCCTCCCTCCAGGCCAACAGAATCTCCCAACACTCCACCTATAACAACTCACAGCCTACAGTAAAGCCCTTTGCAACCCACAACCTTTGCGTAACAGCCCCCTATACCCACCACAAGAGACAACCTTCAGTATCCCTCCAAAAATACCTCCACCCAACGCAACAGGGCCTCCAACAAACCCACCCAAAGCCCAAACCCTGAACCCCCCCTTCTCACACAACACAAAGCCTGAATCCTCCAAAGTACCACAAAAACATAAACTTAAACTTGGGTCTACCCCGCTTTGAAATCAACTAAACCCTACGACCCCTAAGACGCCCCCAAAACCCCTGAACCCTAAAACCTTCCTAAAACCCTTAGCCCTAAACACTAAAACCCTACAACCCTAAACCATATACCCTAAACCCTTATCCCTAAACCCTAACCCTAAACCCTTCTCTCTAAACCCTACACCCCGAAGCCCCCCCCCTTATCAGCCCCCGCCTGCCCTTCAGCTCCCGCAACTCTGTGAGGCCAATTCGGCCCCGCGGGTCCGGGAAGTCCAGGATGAAGAGCTTCTCCAGGACCTGCGGTTCACGGGACTTCCTTTAAAGGATGCCTTTAAAGGATTCCTTAGAGGATCCCTTTAAAGGATCCCTTAAAGGATTCCTTGAAGGGTTCCTTAAAGGATCCCTTAAATGAAGGGTCGCTATGAGGCTTCCTTTAAAGGCGTCTTTGTGGGACTTGACCTTCGGGTAAGGGGAAGCTCGAGGAGTTGGGCCCTGGGGGTTCCCTTGGGATTGTAGGGTTTACCTCGAGGCTCCATAGTAGCTCCTTTTTGGGGTGCACATTTAGAATCCTATAAGGTAGTCCCAAAAAGGAACTACTATGGAGCCTATGGGTAGGGCTCTGTGGATGTTTACATAAGCGCGGTCGAGGGACAGTTCTGCGCAGAAGAATTTCAGCGAAAGCTTCACTCTGTGCAGGACGCTGAACCCAAAACCTGAAGCCCCAGGGAATCAAGGGGCCTCGTTGTTCCGTGGGGACGCACCCCCACCGAAGCAGTTCTTGGCCTCAGCTGCACACCCGCTCAGAATGTCTTCTTGTTTGGGCTATGCGGACTGTTGCTACGTTACTGGCCATCAGTTACCAGTGCTGGTGTCAGCAGTGGCGGCGATTGTGCTTCTGGAGGTATGGATGGGCCATGGTGGCGGTATTGGGTACTGCTTCTGGCCACAGAGAGAGGGAGCAGGTTTAAGATCGCTGTGGCTGTGGTTGCCGTTTGCTCAAGATGTAGCACAACATCTGAACAGTAATGCATGTTAACAGTGAGATAAGCTACCATCATCGCGCCATGCCCCACCAGCGCCACATTGAGCTCTGGAGCCTGACAGCGAAGGTCGTAGGGAAGGTAATCCAGGTCTCTGTGATGGTGATTGATCTTGCATGACGGGACACGATAACTGAACCGTGGTACTGTGCCGCATGGCATGGACTTTTCTTACATACTCTAGTTCAGCTGCGCCCTTGCCTCCAACGGCCAGGTATGTCAAAATAAACCTTCCACCCGCAGAACTTTGGCTCCACCCTATACATGAACATACTGGAACCTGTTTCTGCGGTGGTGCTACTGAAACTTCTGATGCGAGGGTTTACCGTCGGATCCGAGAAAAGCCAGATTCCAGTGCATCAAGGCATCTGCGACCTCGCAAAACCTCTAAGCACAGGAATCACAATAATGTGGAGGTCGGTTTAGGAATATAGGCTCCTTTAATGCGTCACGGCCGGGGCTAATTCCGAACACCACCAAAAATTCCGGGGTTCTAATTAATGCGTTTTTTTTTGGCTGGGGGATTTTTTGGTGGTGGGCTGTGCTGTTTGCTGATGGTCAATCTTAAGGCAGCCACGACCTGAAGCCCCCACCCAAACCCCCACCCAACCCTAAAACCCTGGCCCTGAAGCCCGAAAATCTACCCTAGCTCAAAAGAGGCCTCTCCAGTACTAAAGTTTGTATAAAAAATGAAGTTTTGGGTCGAATCTGGACCGACCCCCCTTTGGAAAGGTTTAGGGCTTAGGGTTTAGGGTTTGTTATAGGGTTTAGGAGATTAGGATTCGTTAGGGTTTAGGGTTTGTTAAGGTTTAGGGTCTTTGCTTATTGGGGGAATGTGCTCACTGGCTTTATGCTTTGCTTATTGGTACTATTTCTGTACTATTACTGTATTACTACTGTACTACTGTACTACTGTTGTACTACTACTGTACTACTAGTGTACTACTGTACTACTATTGTACGACTACTGTACTATTACTGTACTACTATTGTACTACTGTACTATTATCGTACTACTACTGTACTACTATTGTACTACCACTGTACTACTGTTGTATTACTATTGTACTACTGCACTATTATTGTACTACTACTGTACTACTACTGTACTACTACTGTACTACGGTACTATAACCGTACTACTACTGTACTACTATTGTGCTACTATTGTACTACTGTACTATTCTTGTACTACTACTGTACTACTATTGTACTACCACTGTACTACTGTTGTATTACTATTGTACTACTGCACTATTATTATACTACTACTGTACTACTACTGTATTACTATTCTACTATACCTTGATTATTGGGGGGGCTGCTAGGGTGAACCGCCGAATCGGGGATTGGACCCTAGCTCAAAAGAGGCCTCTCCAGTACTAAAGTTTGTATGAAAAATTAAGTTTTGGGTCGAATCTGGACCGACCCCCCTTTGGAAGGGTTTAGGGCTTAGGGTTTAGGGTTTGTTATAGGGTTTAGGAGTTTAGGATTCGTTAGGGTTTAGGGTTCAGGGTTTAGGGTTTCAGGCGCTGGCCCAGACCCCCCCGACCCCCGACCGCGCAGTCGCGCAGACCCTGCACCCAAGCCAGCCCCCAAACCCCGGCACCTCCCAATTCCCTGCCACTCAGACCCCTGACCCCTGTCCGGGGCTACCGGTTCCGTATTAAATAGAATTTTTATTTTTGGTCGGGGGGGGGGGTACCCTACTATTAAACCGACCGCCACATTACTAACCAAAAGCATCCCAAACCCTCTAACCGTAAATGGAACTCCGGATCCTAAACCTAACCTGTATTACCTGCACACCCCATCCCTACACCTGATTGCCATGATGATGGTTGTTAGTCTCCGCGCTCGTAATGCAGCTCCTGTGAACCGTAATCTGCCGCCATCATCTGGATTTAGGGTTTGGGGCTTGCGGCAGGCTCATCCGGGCTATCTGGCAAAGACTCGTCTGTGGCCTCAGTGGCATCGTAGGTGGCGCGGTCGAAATGCGGCCCGACACCTTCCAGGAGATCGGAAAGAGGGTTTAGGTTTTAGGGTTAACAAGCGCGAACGCACAAACAACGGAAGATTCGCACGCCCCTAAACCCTATACCCCAAACCCTGAAGCCCTCAAGCTGCAACCCAAAGCCCTCAAACCTGAAGCCCAACAAAAGTCGCATCACTTCGTCGTCTTCAATCGCAAATATTGGGGACACATGGGCAGGCTTCCTGGTGGTGGGGCAGCTCTGAATATGAGATTTGGGCTTTAATGATTAGAATAATGTGCTGGGATATGTTAAAGCATAGTTTGATAACTATCAGGCAGTGTTGACTGCTCCGATATTGGGCTGCTTACACTTACGGGTGCCTTAGTGATCCTACCGATCCTCCTATCTGTGGGTCTGTGAGGGCCGCCTTATTTGCCGAAACTCCGATCTTGCACCCGTACAACGCGTCATAGCAACCCTTCAGCCTTCAAATCATTGCGAAAACCTCCATATCAGCTCTTGGCAGGCTGCTTGCAAAGTTCTTGAAGTGAGCCGCCATCACTATCAAACGACTGACTGACCCTAAACCCTAAACCCGCGAGAATGCTACATCGCAAAAGGCATCCGAGGTACGGTATGCACCGCCAGGCAGCTGCAGCACCCTGAAATCACCTTAGCTGGGAGATGCTGCAAGAAAACAGGAGTCTGGAGGTTTAGGGTTTAGGGTTTAGGGTTTTGGGTTTAGGGTTTTGGGTTTTGGGTTTAGGGTTTAGGGTTTTGGGTTTAGGGTTTTGGGTTTAGGGTTTAGGGTTTGGAAGGTGGGCCGCAAACGAGCAGAACGCAGCTGCTTTTGATCTTTAGCCGAAACGACCCTGCACCCACTTGACCCACAACCGTGGTCGGGACACCTACATTTCTTCGCCAATGCAGCCAAGTCTAAGTGCAGCTGCCGCAAGTGCTTGTAAGATACAGTCTAGTTCAAATTAACACGATTAGAACCCCAAGGAGTGAAATCTAGTAACTGTTCAGTCAGGCTTCTATATCATACACCCTAAACCCAAGGGTTGCTCTCCCGCAATGCACGAAAAAAGCGACGACCCAAAGACTGTCGCACCTGCAGCGAAGAGGCCGGGCTCTGCACCCTGCACAGGGCTCGGTCAGCTTTTCTTAGCAGGAGAACATACAGCATACAGTATAGCATAATGTCGTAAAGTATAGGAGAGGAGTATAGAACAGTCCGCTAGTACGATCTAGTATTATGTACATAGTACAGGAATTTTGTGATAGTATAGAAAAGTATAGAAGTATGGAGCAGTATAGACTGGTAAAGAAGAGTACAGTATAATGCAGGCCCTAAACCCAATCGTGAGACTTGAAACTCTAGAAGCCCAAAATTGAATCTTAGCCCCTTACCTTATACGCCCATTACCTTATACCACGACTCAACATCCCACACTAGCAATCGCTTCTGGTGAATCCCTAAACCTAAACCCTAAGGCAACATCTCTGAATCCTAAACCCTACAGCATAACAACTCTTAACCCCTAAACTCTAAACCCTATCCTAAACCCTACAACATACCAACTCTTAACCGTCTTAACCCCTAAATTCCAAACCCTAAACACCGAGCTCGGGTGCCTCTAAGGCCTCGCGCGCACCGGGCGTCGACCGTCGCGGCGAGAGCAGCGCGGGGACGAGGACCAACCTCTCGAAGCACCGGGTTGCCTAGGGGCCTAATGTAGGGTTTAGGGGTTTAGGGGCTTTTGAGGGTTTAGGGGCTTTTGAGGGTTTAGGGGTAGTTTAGGGGCTTTTGAGGGTTTAGGGGTAGTTTAGGGGCTTTTGAGGGTTTAGGGGCTTTTGAGGGTTTAGGGGTAGTTTAGGGGCTTTTGAGGGTTTAGGGGTAGTTTAGGGGCTTTCGAGGGTTTAGGGGCTTTTGAGGGTTTAGGGGTAGTTTAGGGGCTTTTGAGGGTTTAGGGGTAGTTTAGGGGCTTTCGAGGGTTTAGGGGCTTTTGAGGGTTTAGGGGTAGTTTAGGGGCTTTTGAGGGTTTAGGGGTAGTTTAGGGGCTTTCGAGGGTTTAGGGGTTTTGGAGTTTTGAGGGTTTAGGGGTAGTTTAGCGGCTTTTGAGGGTTTAGGGGTAGTTTAGGGGCTTTCGAGGGTTTAGGGTAGTTTAAGGGCTTTTGAAGGTTTCGGGTAGTTTAGTGGTGTTGAGGGTTTAGGGTAGTTTAGGGGCTTTTGAGGGTTTAGGAGTAGTTTAGGGGTTTAGGGTTAGGGTTTGTGTAAGGGAACGTAAATACTTTCTCATAGTGTACTGTTGTTACAAGGAACCCTGAGGTGGGGTCCATACCTCGATCGCCTCATCTCGGGGAGATTTGGGGCAAGCTCAGGAACTAGATTATACCTGGGCTACATCGCTAGCATAAGCAATTTGGGTTTCGATTGTGAGGCTCAAAAGCCCGAACCAACTCTACTCCTTAAGCCGTATGCCCGATAAACATTGCAACCTACTACGCTATAAGGCGTAAGACATCCTAAACCCCTCACGACCTTGAACCCTAAACCCACAAAACCTCTCTGATCTCGCCCCTTCCTGCCGAGCCACGCTAGGAAGGCCTTGAACTCCTGATACCTGGCTTGAGGATTTTCAGGCTAGTCGCTTAGATTTATGCATACCGTAAAGGTTGACCGAAGGGTTAGGTTTCAGGATTTTGCCGCAGTTTATGGCTTGGGATGGCTTAGAGCTTCGGGCGAAACTTCGGAAGGCATGTGATCCACTTAGGGGTACCTTATTGTAGGGTCCTTATAATCAGGATCCGACTGTTTAGGGTGCTACATTCGAGTCCCCCATTTGCATCATGTTTCATCTCCCTGGCGGCTAGCAGGAATGGTGTGGTATGGGGACTACTATTGGGGAATATATAGGGACTACTATGAGGATCTAACTAAGCACCAGGGAGTCATGGCGAGTGTAGACGGCTAGTAGAGGGCCCAATGGATTCGCGACGGGGTGTGCAAGGATAAACTATGGGTGGCGTGACGTGGAGAAAAGCGTGAGCGGGGCTTAGGGTATCGAATGCACTTTCCCGAGAGCTCCCATCTGCTCCAGGTTGCTGTTGCGCCAATCTGGGCCAGCGCCGTACCTGAGGGTTGGGGCTTAGTGTTTATAGGTTTTTGTTTAAGTGCAATGGCTTCTTTCTGTGCTGCGCGAACGAAGTTTACAGGGTTTAGGGCTTGGGTCCAGGGTTTCGGGATTTGGGATTTATAGGGTTTGATTTTTGGTTTTGGGCCGTTTAGGGCTCACGGTGTAGGGTTCATAAGAGAAGGTGTAGGGCTTGTAGGGTGTAGGGTTTGGGGTTTAGGGTTTCAAAAATGGTTGAAACAAGGTTCATGTGGAATTTAAGCCAAGTGACGAGCTTGGTTTGACTGAGCATTCAGAGCCTATGGGATTGTAGATGTCCAGTGCTGAGTTGACCATCTACTCGTAGCTCGCTAGATTGCCAGTAACCCTTTAAGGGTCCATGTACCCAAATAGTATATACTTTGGCCCCAATGTACCTATATAGAGACTACTTCAAGGCCAATGTATATACTATTTAGGTACATGGACCCTCGGGGGTAATGTCGAGTGGTGAGGTGGGCAGGTTGGCAGGGAGGCAGACAGCCAGGGCATATATGAGTGGTTGTCGAAATTAGGGTCCCTTTTTGTCCTTATTATAGTACGGCACCTAATATTTAGGGTTCCCAAAAAGGGACCCTAATTTTGACAACCGCCCATATGTACACGGAAAGAACCCAAGCAGACGTGAGTTCTTCCACCTCGCTCAAAAGTTTACTGAACCTAGAACCCTAACAAAAATTATGATTTTAGCTGTTTAGGGATTGTAATGACCAAAAATTAAAGAATATTTCTAAACACCCTAAGAAAAACTTAGAGTGCGGGATTCAAGGGTTTGAGATCCCGGAGCTCCCTAGGCCCATGCCCAGATCAGCGGTCGCGCAGTTTGGACTATCTTATACTATAACCACAATGTGGAGCCCCCCAAACCCACCTCTAATCATTAAGGCCCCTACATTATGCCATGAACTCTTCAACTGCTTGCAGTTAATCTTCCTTCACGCTCAGTCTGATCCGTACCGGTTGTGCTGTAACTGATGACATTTCCTCGAACAAGTAATTTTGCAGACAGCTTGCTTTAAGCTGGGGTCCGTCAGTCCACGCTACATGCTGCTATCAATCTAGACTCTTGATTCGAAGAGTCTGCACTAGAAAATGCCGCGTCTGCCGGACCTAGACCACCGCCTTTGTCCAGTGCCGGTCAATACAATACAACGAGGCTACATGAGCTGAATCCGATCCCCGAAGCTCTCAGCACGCTGGGGGGCTGTTGGGTTTTTGTACTATACATGGGAGTTTCCGAAAATTAGGGTACCTTATTTGAGGGTCACGATTTAGGGTACTTTATCAGGGTCCCCTGTTTTCGGAAACTCCCACATGGGTGATTGTCAAAATGATGGTCCCTTCTTGGGTCCCTATTGTAATACGGCACCTAGTATTTAGGGTACCCAAAAAGGGACCATAATTTTGACAACCACCCACGTGAATAAGGGCACCCCGGAATCCTGAATCCCAAAGATGACTTCGAGCTCTGGTGCGAAGCGATCGTCCATGATGTCGTGGGAGTACAGGCTGCGAAGTACGTCCTGGCAAATTCTGCGAGAGAGGACCAAAGTAGTGTATTGTAGGGGAATCCCAGATTTTGAGCAACAGTACTTCTCATCTATGTTAAGGTCCATGTGCTTGCTTTTTGAGGAATATGGCGCAACGTTCTTCGATCCAATAATCATCACCCAATAAATAACTCTTTGATTGTGTCAGGTTCATCGTCCCTTACAAGCGTTCTACAAGAAGATGTCCCCATATACCCCAAAAGCCCTGAACAGAACTCCAAACCCCGAGCCCTAACCCGCAAAGACCCAAAATCCTACACCCCAGACCCCCATGCTAAGCGTGTCACCCGGACCTTCGGAGATTGGGCCATGCTTCGTCACCGGGATGTTGCAACTAATGTTTGGGCCTTGATGATTGAACGATTTTGCTTTGACGGGGGGATATTATACTACAGATACTGCGAGGAACCCTGGAAATAACATGATTTAGGCTTCCAGAATATACTGAAAATATGCATTGAAGCTTTCTTGCTGCAAAACTTCCTTCCGAAAGGCCGCCAAAAAGATGCACATCGTTGAGGGGAGTGAAAGACCCTGGACCCTATAACCCCAAGCTCGACAAACCCAAACCTGTGAACACCCGCCCCAAAACCCTATATATATATATATATATATATATATATATATACATACATACATCCATACAACCCCACGAGCCGAAACCAAAAAACACATGCTAAACCCAACAACTCGAAAACCTTGACAAGCAAGAGCAACGCAGACCTAGTTTCCAATGCAAAGTCTTGTAGCCAGCCTTCTGCATCGACAAGGGTGCTGGGAGGTTGTCTGCCTGCCAGCGGGTGCAAAGCTGATCCCTTATGGTTCCGCAAGGGTTACTAAGCTACTTTAACTAAAGGATGCTAAAGTGGCTATTTTGCGAGTTCAGCCTAGGGCCCCTTCTTCCGCCTGGGACACCGGGAACAAAAACTGATATCGTATTCTCGTATACGAGACAACTTGCGTCAGACTACATGAGGAACTGCCGGCATACTCCAAAGAAAGCTTGGCCCTACCTCTTGTGAGGCTTTTCGGGTTTAGGGTTTAAGGGCTTATGGTTCAGTGAGTTTGCAGCTTTACGTTGGTTCTTTCAAGCTTGAGAAGCTCTTGCAGGCAGCTGCACCAAATTCCTGATCCAGTAGTCCCTAAGACCCCAAGCCCGCGCACCCGCAGCCTTGACTCCATTCCTCAGTGACGAATATAGGAGCCTTAAGAATTCGAGCACGACTTTGGGGCATACTATCGCATCACTACTTGGGGACATGAATTGGCGACTATAAGGAAACCCTAAACCTTAACCCTATCACCCCTAGCCCTAGCCTCAACCGTGAAAGCCTACAAGGACACCCTAAACCGTAAAACCCTAAAACTCTAGAGACTGGTACGCCGTGGCGGCGTGTATTTTCGAGGAATCCTGTGTTTTTTCTCGAGTTTTGGTATATGGATTTATAGCTACGGAGGGTTACTGGTAAACCAGACCTTTTGGTCTTTGGTTCAGGCTATCTAATGTTACACACATGTGTTACCTTTGCAAAATTTTATACCTTTGCCATTGTTGGTGCTGTTTCCTGCTCGGATGTGTTTCTCGTGTCGATACGACATGTGGTGTACATGCAATCGGAGACTAATCACTTATGGTACTTGTCATAGTGTACGACGGCTCTGATATGGCTACGATCGCAGTGATGAAACGGGTATTTGCCATTCTACTACCGTGCAAATGCTGTTAAAGCGACATATCCATGTCAGGCTTTGGATGTATCAGGGTGTCCAATCACCTCCTATCGAGGCTGTGGGTTTGGAGCTCTTTTTCCGATTATAGCTTTCTGTTGACGCCATATCCTGTTTGATGGTACCACATTGATATCCTTTCGGGTTTAGGTCTGTTGGAGCTTGAAACGTTTCTGAGCTAGTGGGGTTTGTTGGATGTTTTATCCGCAATCTGCCCCTAAGGATGAGCATATTGGACACGCCACCCATGTATCCTGATCGGAATTTAACATGCTTTGTAATCTGCTACCATTCTTCGGGAGGACGAATTGAATCCCATCATCTCCTTTGAGTTTTTTTGGGCTTGCCACCCAACTTGTCCAATATGATGGATTGTTGGAATCCAATCGTGATGTTAGTGTTTGAGATGCATCATCTCTTTCATATATCATAGTTCAAGAGTAGGCATATATATCTGTTAAATATGCTCACATTTATAATGCATCATATCTATTGGACAACCTTCCAGCATGTCCACATGTATTTGGAAAGTTTCGTTTCTCGAACCACTCTTCCATTCTAGCCCTTGGAATTCGCACCAGTCTTCCAGATTGTGATCTTGTCTATGTCTGCGCAATGTGGATCCATTAGCTTCATTCCTAAGGATGAAGATTTGGCCACCCGCCCATTGCTCTTATTCATATCTTGCTGAGGCTGTGGTTTCGAATGCATAAGGCAATCCCTTATAGGAGCACGGGGGGGGTCCCGCCTATCCGCTCCGCAGGTTGAACCGTGGTTATGTGAACGAGCGATTGGGTTTGTCATCTATCATCTCGTATCAAGGCCTACGCATCTGTTGGGGAATGCATGCATCATTTCTGGTCATGTAATTTTCCATCACCCAGTAAAAAGCAGTAACAAACACGAGAAATACGAGTGTTTCACACAAAAAACACAACATTGTGAAAATGTTGCAGAAGAGCCTTCAATTTTCTAAACCTCAAGGCCGCAATGAATTCGCGTGTGTGTATACATATATATACACATGCCAAATCGATTGTTGAACTATCCCTATCAACTTGCGTATTTGTCACTATCATACAAGTTTTTTAAAAACGTTGTAGACCTAACATGATAACACATACGCAGTTAGACATGAACCAAGAATGCCATTAAGAATGGAGCTTTCAACGATCTGGTTTCAATCATTTTTGTGTGATACTCATAGGTAAAACATACTTAGACATACATGTCCTGTTACATATATATTCATATATATAAACACATATTCGCACAGATTCACGAAAAACATATGCATGCTTCCTCTCTTTATATGTGTATACATGTAGACACAAACACATATGCGATGTCATGCGATTTGTGAAGTTGTATGATTACATAGAGACCCGGACACCCGTATCTACAAACATACCCAGGAAGGCATGGACAAGGTCTACATATGGCTCATACAAGAGGTGATACCTTATTATAAAGTCTATAACCCTACATTACAAGCTCATAGGGGTGGATGATAGAGATGAAGATCTTTATGAGGTTTCTCCTCGGTCCTGAGTTTTAGGTGTATTTATGTTCTTGTTCCTTGGCCTGAGGCCTGAAGGCTTTACAGATGTGTCTAAATACTGAAACTTGCTGGTTTGGTCTGTAGGCCTGGCTATAGGCTCAGACGGATTGCACTTTGAGGTCCCTGGACTGCGGGGCCGGGGGGGGGGGCGCAAAAAAAAAAAAAAAAAATTCTCATACATGTATATGTAATTTTTTTTTTTTTTTTTGCCCCCCCCCCCTCCCCCCTCCCCCTCCCCCAGGGCCAGGGCCACGGACTCCAGGCCTTTTGGCCCTTTGGTTTAGGCTATCTTCGGCCCCTGTCCTTTATTCCCGACCTCTCAGTCCCTTTACCTCTGGAGCTACAGAGTATTTCTGGATCTAATACACATACTGGAGCACTATCCATAGCAAACCCATCCAGGTTAGAAGAAAGAATTAGCTAAAAGCATCTTAAACTGCTTATACCAAGAAACTGCTTCCTCGAAAATACACGCCGCCAGGGCGTACCATACTGAAACTCTAAGACTCTAAAACCCTGGAACCCTAAAACTCTAAAACCCTAAAACCTGGAACAATAAAACCCTAAAAGCTTAAACTTAGCTCTGACCGTCAGTAGCTCTCAGGGGCCTGGAGCGGCTGTCTGGAGGCGGAGCGCTCCGCCACGTAGGGCAAGGGTGAGACCGTCCTAGGTAATAACAATAATAACTAACAAGTAGTAACTCGAACAGTAACGCAACAAAGGCAAAGAGTGAGAAGAGAACAGTAGTAACAATCATCAGTACGAACCAAAGCAATAATGATGAAGCTTGAGACATCTTGGGGTTTAAGTCTCTGGGCGTGAAGCGGTTTCGGGGTGAGGCTTTATGGGCGCGGATCGTGGGGGCTCCTCAAGCTGAGGCTGTCAAGGTTGGAGCCAGGCTTGGGCTGCTTTTAAATACTGTAGGGGCCTTTAGAAGCAGAATAGGTTTGAGGGCCCAATATTCTATGATGATAATAAGGAATCCCCACAATAGTATTAGTTATAATTTCGGCCCTGATTATTCGGACACCTACCCTAAAGCTAAGGCTATATTTCGCAGATCAGACGGGCGTGGTATATCGAAATGCTGCATGGTTGCCGCATGTTCCGGTGGAGTACGTTGCGGTGGCGTCTAACTAGATCTGACATGTGTCACAGCCTTGCAACAATGGACAATTAGAGAACTGTGTTGATCTTCTACCATATACCGGCTTCTCAACCTATTGCACTAGTTTGAAATTAATTCAGGTAGCAGCGAACTATGGTGCAGCTATGGTCTTGACTTGCTCCTATTGCATTCTGATGCCTGCCGGGTCGTTGTCCGAAAGTCCCGAACCTAGGCTTTAAGAAACCGAAACAAAGCCGTCATCGAAGATCCAAAAGCACACACCCGGAAACCCGCAACACCAACTTGTCCTGTCGAACCCTCCGACTCCGAAGACCCCGAGGCATCGAACTTTCACATGGGTAGTTGTCAAAATTAGGGCCCCTTTTTGGGTACCCTAAATATTAGGTGCCGCATTATATTAAGGACCCAAAAAGGGACCATAATTTTGACAACCACCCACATCTAAACCCTCTACTCGAAAGCCGCAAGTCCCAAGCCCTGGCCCCTGAACCTACCATAAGATCCTTCTGCCTGGCGACAGATTCCCCACCAGCACATCGCAGGTTTCGCCGCCATTTTGGCACGGCTCCACGAACATGTGGTGTGCAGTCCTTGTGGACTTTGCGAGTCTTGAGGAGCTTTAGGAACTTATCACACAGAGTGACACCTGACGTCTGAGGACATGAGGTCCTCGGTCACGACAACATTGTTCCGGCGAGTTGTGAACTGCTGGCCACACCGAAACGATAGTTCACTGACTTCGAACCAGCTTCTGCGGGGTGTAGCTATAAGAAAGAACAGAAAAGGCTACACCATCACACTTGCGGCCCCACACCACTCATTTTCGAATTCGTTGAGCTGACTATATATGTGGGACATGCCTTCATGTCGTATACGTGCACTACAACGCAAAAAATCCCATCATTGTAAAATGCGGTGACTACAGTGCGACGAAAACTATTCACTAGCATGCGGCACGGCTGACAACTCCAGAAGAACGTTCAAGATGGCAGGCGTCTGGATGGCCCTCAGCAGTGTGCTGGATGCGATGAAATGGAGACCTCGAAAACGGGAGCTCGAGCGTTACCCCACACATCCCACAACCCTGATCCCTGCTGCTCAAGTTGCCTATAAGCCCCAAAAGCAGATGGGGCCGAGGACTCCTCGAAGTCAGGGATTCCCTGTTAGAGCCTACCATCTGTGGTCGACAGCACTTGTGAAAAGTCACATCATGGCATAACAGGACCAGCTCGGATTCCTAAATCCACATGAACCTACCGACGATCTTGCAAGTCATCACAACCCTTGATTCCCTAGATCTCTGCACGAGCAGCGGATGTTCCGCTCCGCCAGCCATCTGAGAAAGGCACGCCCTGCCTGGATGGCTCCGGCTTCTCTAGGAGTTCTTTCTTTTTCAACCGGTCTTTGCGACTTGAAATGGAGCTCGACCGCGACAAGTACATGAGTCTCCTGCTTCTTGATCTAGTAATAGCTCAGACTGTGCGTAGATGAGCGTTGACAGTGAGCTTTTATATCATGCAAGCCTCGATCACCAGAAGCATCTGACATTCCAACTTCTTCGATCACTGTGGCAAGCTTCGGCGAGGCAGGATGCCTGAACCCGTTCCTCTACATTGCCCTACATGCCTCGAACAAAACCGATGACACTTGCGGACTACAGCCAAAATGTGGTAAGACCCGCAAGAAGTCGAGAGGTTGCGACTTGAAGTAGCCGAGAAGGACTTCAAACCAGCCGCATTCCCTGACTGCTTCATGGAGCAGTCCGTGATGAGCGGGTCGAGAAGCAGATGATGCAGTTTGGTCTCCTCAGATTGCCGTGGTGGGCTTCAGGGGTTCGCAGGGCTTGAAATATACCTGTAAGTAGCCCCAAACCCTCCTAGGACCATGAAACCTGACTGTACTTCTAGGGTGCAGCCCTCAAACAAGAAAGTATTGGATCCCCGGGTAGCATTCTGGGTTATTGGACTCCTTCAGGTAACTGCGAATCGTTAGCCTGCCAAGGTTCTGGGGTTTCCACATTTCAGGGCATTCACTGTAGGAGCCTTAGTAATTAGAATAATAAGGTTGTGGTTTAAGATATGAATAGTGCAATATACCCCCCAGACCCTATTCGAATTGAAAAAGGTTGGGGTTTGGTGCGTTGGGGTTTTGGGCCCTTAGGATTGTAGGGCGAATCAACACTAGCAGCAAAGTTGCCTGGAGTCACACGGTTGATGATATAAATCCTGCATTACCTTGAGGACCCTAAAAAATGGGAATTATGGCATATTCCTTATTCTGGGTAATGCAGGATTTATATCATCAACAGCTTGTTGAACTCCAGACAGTCGGAACAGGGATGCAAGATGATTCTTGCTGGGACTCCCTCCACTGTACCTTCGGGGCATGAGAATAAGGATGTTCCAACTTCCTGGGTGATATAAGAAAGAGAGAGTTGGGATTTAGGGTTTATGGTTAATACTAAAATAGTTACTACAAGGGTGATTAGGCGGGCTACTACATAGGTATTTGAGACCCTTTGAAACACTTCTACCATGAGGCTTACCCAGGGCAGCCCCAAAACCCTTTAGGCTCAAGACACTGTGTTGGGACGATATAAAGGTTTTGCGTCACAACCCCAACTTAAGTCTTTGGGTTCTCCAGGCGTCCAGGACCCCCAAACATCCCTTTAATAGAGCCCTTATATGATCCTTGAGGGTGGTATTTATTTGGGGTAAAATAGACTAATAGAGGGTAGTTGGGGGTTCTAGCCTCTGGGGTCGTCTTCAGAACTTCGCAAGGCTGCAAACTCATCAACTGCCACCCTTGGCCAAGGCTCGAAAGAGCTGCCGTTTGAAAGGCGCACCTGCAGGCCGCGTCGGATTTTCGGTGGTTCGGTTGTTACGAGTACAAATATTAGTCTTATTGTGTTTACTAGCCAAATTGCCATGATTAGTACAAATATTCCTATGCTTGGGCATCTTACGTGTTCCACAAAACATGGAGATGCTACTGCCATCGTCAACCAGTTCGCTGCTTGCAGCACGTGAGAAGTGCTCAAGCTTGGACATGTTGAAGGATAGGTTTCCGAAATGCTGTGCACGGGATGTGCAATATAGGGGCCTTAATGATCAAAGTAGGGTTTGCGGAGTATTTTATACTATAATTTCTAAATTAAGGAACCCCAAAATACTAAGGCCTCCATATTACCCAGTTCACAATCTTGGGTGTTCTTGCCTTTGATTCCGAGACTACCAGGTCGAGCCTGTCGACATGAAAGTGCTTGATGGTCTCTTCTTCGATGCAACGACTGGGGAGGACGGGGCTGGGTGTCGATTGCGGCATTCTAAACCCTAAAAGCCATGAAAAAAAAAAAAAAACATTCCAGGCCTTCACCTTGCAGTCCTTGCCGTCTGGAGGTCCTCGGGAGACAGCGCTTACCTTCATCAATACATAAATAACTCAAAACATAAGTAAATATACCTATATATATACACACATCTGCACATACATAGACGAAGACACAAGACGCACACAGGGAGAGAGAGAGAGAGAGCACGAACGAGAGCGAGAGCGAGCGTGAGAGACACATACCAACAAGAAATAGTGAGCTAGGGAGAGAGATAGATAGATAGAAAGATGGCCAGATAGATAGGTGGCTAGAAGGACAGCTGGATAGATAAATAACAGATATGCCGAACCACTGGCTCGAGGAAGCTGCAGTCCAGCGGCGGGAACGGATGCCGAAGCTGGTGTCCAAAGTCGCATCGGACGCATCGGGCAGCACGTACTTTGGCCTGAGCGCTCGCAGGTAAGATTCGGAACAAAGGAGCCTTCATAATCAGATTCGGACACCCTTGATAAGGGTTCTGTCAAGGGTTTGTACAGGGGGAGGCGCATTTACTACTTACCGATGCCCGTTAGGGGGCTCCTTATCGTTGCAAAATTCCACCCCGTCTTCTATGTGACTATTGAAGCCCCTAACACTAAGACCCCATAATGCTCCTTATAGTAATCCTTGTATAGACCCCTTGCAAGGAACCCTATTCTAAGTATACCTCTTTGGGGGCGGACCGAGGCTTATCAGCCAAGCCAAGGCCGAGAAGATGGGAACATTTCCGCTGACTCTCAGATGCTCAAGCAGATTTGCGAAGGGAGTTTAGGCTTTTAGGTCTTTAGGGGTTTAAGGGAGTTTAGGGTTTTGGGGATTTAGAGGGGCTTAGGGTTACGGGGTTTCTGGGTTCAGGGTTATGGGGTTTAGGGTTTTAAGGTGTGGGGTTCAGGGTTGTGGGGGGGAGCTCTCATTGAAGAGGCAGCGATAAAAGAAGCAGAAGGCCTGAATTCTGGAGGGCTGACGACCTGCATCCTCCTGAAACCCTCCAACTCAAACATGAACCCAAAAGCCCCAATGTAGGGGCCTCAATAATTTCTAGATAGTAGTTTGGTGGTTCCTTGATATAACTACAGCATTAGGGCCCCAAAACCCTATTCGAATTATTAAGGCCCCCTGTGTTAAACCCCCAACCCTAAACTCCCTAAGCGGTAAGCCCTACTCGATCCCAAGCCCTCGCTCGCAAAAAGGGACCCTTCGCGACTCAAGCTAAGTGCGACTCAGTCACAGGGCTTGCCTCAGCATGCAAACCGGAAGGTTGTCGCTAGGGTTCGGGTTCTTTGCACACATGCAAAAACCTGGACAAGCTTGCACCGTTAAATCCCGTGGGATCTACAAAGCCCAGAACAATTTACTGCAATGTAAAATCGATCCCGCCACGCGGCAGAACTGTCTGTCACCTTCCGAAAGACTAGTCAAGACCCTTCTTCAGAAACCACCCGCACCCTGTAGAACTTTATGCCACCTTCCGAAGGACTAGTCAAGAGTTCTTCTTAAGAAACCACCGAACCCCCCTGTGTTTCGGACTTCCAGGCCAAGCAACAGTGCTGCCTCGAGTTCTCGCATCAGTTCAGCCTGGGAGTTCACCCACCAAATCTAGGGGCCACATTTCCAATTAGAAAAAGGGTTTTGAGGTATAATATACTATATACTATAAATATAGGCATCATAGTAAGGAGCCCCCAAGCAGTGTAGGTAAATAGTAATATAGGGCCTCATGAGTTAGAATAGGGTTTCGAGGTTCATGCGGACAGAAGTCTGAGGTGAGTGCAGCTGAGGATGTCTTGTGCATCTTGCAATCATCTAGCTTCGCTTTGAGCTAGGCCTCCCAACTAAGCTTTGGTTTTGAGGTATATTATACGATAGAAGTATGATAAGGAACCCCCGAAACAGAGTAGGTAATTATCAAGGCCCGTATAGTAGTAACCATGAGAACTGGGTTTGGTGTTTCTGCGCCAGACTCTGCCAACTAGTCTGCCTGATTGGTCTCAGCGATATTGAGGTCTGAAGAACTCGAGGGTTTTTGGCATTTGGCCTGTGTAGGAAGCAGAATCTTGCTGCAGCGAGACAAACCTTCCAACGTGAACCCCAAGCTCGCACCCCCCCCCCCAACGCCCCATGGTGCTTAAGACTTGTCGTGCGAGCAAACTAGAACTCGTCCCAATGGACGCTGTGCAGGGAACCTGTTCAAGGTAAACCACATTCGGGGCAAATCTATGTTGTGCGTTGGCAAAGGTGTACACATTCTTCAACAAAAAGCAACCAAATGTAGCCGTGTATGTAGGTGTGTGTGTGTATATATATATATATATATGAACATCTACCTATATTAGACCACAAAAAAGTGGTATAAACTAATAAGTGTATACATGCATGTGTATATATATATATATATATATATATATATATATTTAGATATATACATACATATATACACACACATATATATATATATATATATATATATATGCACATACATGTATATACATACAAACATGTGTGCATACACATATAGGTATATGTGCACGTGGGTGTATTTTCTAGATCTCTCTCTCTGTGTACATACATATACATATATATATATATATATATGTATATGCATATGCATTATGTGTATACATGTTATGTGCGTGTGCTTGGACCTTGAAGAAGTATGTGTGTACATATACACAGACATAAATACACACCAAAAGGGCCTCGTAGGGTCACGGGCAACAGGGTTTCTGCTTGCATCCGACAGGCATCCTCCATGCCATCCCTCCCAGCTGTGCAGGCGTTCCTCGAGTGTTGTTTGGGGCTTTAGGATTCTAGGGCTCAGTGTTTCGGAATGCCAGGGATCCGATTGCAGCCGTACTACCCCAGTGCCACCAGGATGGCTCAGAGCCTCAATCCTGCAACCACCGCGCCCAATGGGCGAAGCAACTTTCGTTCGATCTGCTTAGGAAGCTGCAATGCACTTCGGTCGGCCCTAATGTGCTGTACAGCAACCCTGTGGAAGCTGGCTTAAATTTCGGTACTACTCGGTTTAGGGTTTAGGGCATACTATATCCATTCGTCTGTATAGTAGGCATGCATGCCCATTAGTGAAGAACGCTATGCGCCCCTAATGGCCTGTATGCATGTTTAGAATTCTACACAGATATATACAGGTTGTTTCAGAAGATGTTCGCAGCTAACATGAAGAAGCACATCGGGGAGAATACAGATGAACGTATGCCCGTATGTATATAAAACACATGTAAGTATGTGTTTGTATATATATATATATACATATATGTATGTATATGTGTGTATGATCATATGTGTATATGCATATAATTATGGGGCCCCAAATATAGGCTCTGCATGGCAGGACCCTACTCAATTGCACGGACTCGTCCCCCGACAGACAAAGTACCTTCTTGCTTGTTACAAGGCCCAAACCCTCAAGCCGAACCCTAAACCGCTAAACCCTACACCCTAAACCCCTATAGTTGCCAAGGGGCAGCACATTGGCGCAAGACAGGCCATGTCGGATCCAAAAAAGGCGCAGCCGCACAGTCCTCTTCGGCCCTGCAAGAAGTCACGACGTTCCGGGTTCAAGATTTCAGGGCTCTTGTTCCAAGAATGGGTACTGGATGCGGATAACTTAAGGGTCGTAGCAAATTATTTCGGATCTGCACCAGGCGTATCTGACTCTACTGAGGGTCTGTATAAACTGGGGTCCCTTTTTCAGCACCTTTTTCCGTCTGCCTGGTCCGGTTCAGGTAAACGGCAAGCCAGGTCCAGGGTTAAGGACTTATGCTTGAAGGCTTGCGGTTTAGGCAGGCTTCGGGACTGAAGGTTAGACTTTCAGGGAATGTGGCTCTGAAATCTTAAGCTTTCAATGTGCATACAAGGAGCAAGCCCTTAACAACCTGATTCTTCGTGATAGGCTGGCTGTAATCACAGGTCTATCTACGATGGGCTTTCGCGAGCCGGTTTTTTTAGAAGAGGGCTAAAAGCATGGGAGCTGTCATGGGTTAAGCTCGGTGCGGATTGGGAAATGCACTTTGCTAGCTCCTGCTCAAGTTTCCCAAGTGGCGGCTATTGGGCGGGTACTGGATCGCGTGCCAAGTGGTGCTTGTCTAGGCTACTTTTTCTACTACTTAGGCACCTGGGGTCCAATCCTCAATGTAATGTTGATGCAGCCTGCTATAATATCCGAACAATTTTCGTCATCGTCGTCGCCCAGTATCGTGTCCTATAGTCCCGCGATCTCAGACGTGGTCATGTACTCCTGTATCAGCTGTGAATACTGCTTGTGAAGATCCTCTGTGTTTCCAGAAACCTGTGTCGTGTTTGGAATCCGCGGTTCAGAGTCACCCCACATCTTCATGCGGAGCATTTCGGCAGTCTCTTCTGCCTCTTCGAAAACCCGCTGCTTGCTTATCAGAACAGCGCCTGCACGCCGCTCTAGCCTTCGGATAGACAGCCGTAGTTCGCTTTGATCATCCCACTCGCAGAGCATCTTCACCTGCTCGCCCACCGAAAACACAGCCTTCGGCCCCCCCGAGGCCTTAAGCATGCTTCTGTTGCCCGTGAGCTGGGTATCTCCAAGGAAGAACTCAGCACCTGCTATCTCAACCGAGACTCCTTTATTCTTAATCCCCACGATCTCTGCAAGTACCACATTCCAGTCTCGAAGCTGCGTCAACAATTCTTGCATCTGCGGCCCGGCACAGCAGAGAGAGGGTCTTCCAAACAACTTCGGGTCCTCCCCAGTAAAGGAAGAGATCAAACTTTGCGCGCGTGGTGGAAAAAAGGTCCATTCAGCATCCTTCGAACTCCTGATGCCCACGACAGTAACATTCAACTCATCTCCTACGCTGGGCACATCACTCCGCAGGCCCAGAGAGCTCAAAGGAACCCAACCCAAGAGACCATCCTTGGTCAGCACATAAACGATTTCGTCCCGAACCATCGTTACTTCAACCTGGTGTGTTCCACCAGCATCGTCCTCCTCAAGCTCTTGCTGGAGCTTCTCCAGGACTGCATCGTGCTCCGGCTTGAAAACCATCCGAGAATCAACAACTTCAAACACTATTGGTTCTTCTCCCTCGATGCTCTCTTGGGGGTCGGCCACTTGCCAGAACCGTGGCCTGACCTTCTTGATGATCACAGCGGCTTTGGTGGGCCCTTTTCCACACCGGATTGCCTTGTCTTCTTCTTGCGTCTCCTGTTTGTTCTTCTTCTTCTTCTTCTTCTGCTTCTTCTTTTTCTTTCCCGTCTGGACGCTGCCAATACTGCCAAGATCTTTCGAATGGATGAAGCCGATGAGGCCGTCCTCTGTTCGCACTTCTGCGCCCCCAAGGCCTTTCTTTAACTTTGTAACGGTCACTGGCCACACATCACGCCAGTTCTGAAGCAAGTTGCACAGGCGAGGATCGAACTGAAAGCTAGAAACGGCCTTGGGACAGTCGATATCACGCTCTGATCGAATCGCTTGCTCTGATCGAATCGCTTCCTCGTCTCGACCAGCATTCATTGGTTCCAGCATGCCACTCCGACTTCCTGAACGCCGCAATAAGCCATGGAAGCTTCCACGGCGACCGAAAAGGCCGCTGAACGCACTGCTGGAGGTCAGCAGCGCGATGCCGACGATGCTCAAAAACAGCCGTGCTGAACAAGGATGCAGAGCCGCGCGTTTCCGGATGGCCATGCCCAAGAAAAGTGGGAAGCAAACGCCTGACAAGGCCTAATGTGCTTTGCAAAACATGCAGAGGACTATGATGTGGATGTTCAGGGTTCGCAATGAATGCTCCAGAGCTCGGAACTTCGTTCTTCCCTTAGACTTTCCGTGCCTGCACTCTACATATTCATCAGTGATGGCGTGGTGGAACCTGGCGACATGCTGCTTGAACACAAGAAAGACTCCGAAGGTTTAGATAGGAGATGAATCTGAGTGATGCAACACCTTCTTGCTTGCTTTGGGCCCATGAGAAACTGTTCAAGGACTACATGCCATGCTACTTCACTGTTGCATGGACTGACGTAATCAACACACAAGAGAAGAGCCCACAATGGAGTCAGACGTACTGGGATCTTGAGAGGTTGACCAAGATTTTGTGGACTGTCGTGCATGCTTCGTTTTAGTCTGTCTTATTGCCATTGATGTTTTGCACGTGTCGTTGTGGTTGCTCTTGCCTTTGCCGGTGTATTCCTATCCTTGCTAGTGATCTGTTCTGTTGTTTTGCTACCGCTGCTTGGAATGCCTTAATGCCTGTCGCCCTTGCCTTGGTATTTCCTGTTGTCGCCTTGCAGCCGTGTTCAATTTTTACAGCATTGGTGAAGTCTTTTAAGTCTGCGGTGAAGCACTGCGACTCTGTTGGCGTCTCGAGTCTCTTGTGTGTATCAGGACCATCTACGCAAACTACTATTTGTTGTCAGCTGTGTTCATTCCGTTACAAAAAGCCAGGACAAACTCTCCATACATACATACATACATACATGCATATATATATATATATGCACAATATATATATACACACACACATAGAGATTACATACATATTTAAATGTAAATGAAGATGCGAACACCGAGGAACGAAGGCACGCGCGAATAACCATTAAATACAAAGCTGCACACGAACCCAGAAAGAACAACAAGAAGCACACTGCGAGCAGGTACAGGACATGAAAGCACAAAAAAAAACCAACACACAAATAACTCAAACACAAAATATGCTAAACCTTGCACTGTGGATCCTAACTTCTGGCATTGATTGATGCTGCCAATGCTCCAGCAGGGGCAGGCTAAGTATCTCGACACGGGCGTCCTTTCACATCAGTAAACTTGGGTTTTGGGTCACATTATAGTATAACTTAAGGAGCCAAAAGGAATCATATTGATAAATACCCAGGCTTCTGCACTACCTCTCCTTGTGCTTTCAACCCTCCCGCCAGCCCCTCGAGCATGTCTCAAAGCAGAAGAGATGCTTGAATCTCGGAGCATACACTTGGAGGGTTTAGGGTTTGGGGCCAGGTTAACGGTTTGGGGTCTGGGGCCCTCACCCACAGGGTGTACTGCACTCCAGACATTATGCAGCGCTTGGAGCCTGGGCTTGGCTTGGTTTCAGCAGGAAAGCAGGAAGGAGTACTTGAGACTCCGATCTTCAAATGGGAGTTTCCGAAAATAGGGAACCCTAATATGGTACCCTAAATAGTAGGATTCTTATTATAAGGGCCCCAAAATAAGGTGCCCCCCCTATTTTCGGAAACTCCCACATCTGTCAAGCTGGCCTGGCCAGGCGCAGGAGGCGTACCTTGGACCAGATGACGGAAGCTCGAAAATGACGGTGTATGGCTGGTGTATGGTTTTACGGTTCAGGGTTTAGGGCTGCGATGAAGGATGTATACAGAACACTGTATCTGGAGGCTGACGAAAAAGCGTTGTAGGAGCCGTTCCGAACAGTGCCTCTTTCTACTGTCCTTCTTTGGCAACCTACTACCCAAAATGAATCCACTAAGGGGAATCTCGGTCCTGATTGTCATGACGTGCTACAGGAAACGGAGCCGGGGCTTCGAGGAAATTTTGGAACCGCCGCTAGGTAAGATGGCACGCAAGTGCCACCGGCAGACTTGCCAGGTCGATACCTGGGTTGCCTTGTTCCAAGAAAACCTTGTACAGATCTGCCGGGGTTTTGGGGCCATTATACTCTACGTATGATGAGGAACCTCCACAAAATGAGACCCGTATATTACCCATAACAGAGATTGGAGTTCCTCCCATGCAGCCTGCCCTTTCCTCCTTCTTGAGGTCCTTCTTCTGCTGATTATGGTAACTTAAAATAGAGCCATTAACCCCTAAGCCCTTATAGAACCCCTGAACTCTAAGGGAACCCTGAAGGGAACCCTAAAGTACGGTAACTTCAATTAAATCCCGTAACAAGAATCCAGTTCCAATGCTGATCCAGGGGACGCTGCCATGGTGCCCAGCGCCATCGCCGCCGCTGCCTGTGGCGATGAACAGTACTGAGCAGCTTGAGTCGAGTGCCGAAGCAAATGACATCTATGTATGATTAGACAGTTTGCGATGTAGAGTGCCATATGTATATATATATATATATATATATATATATGCTATATATGCTATGCTGTATGAAGGCTCCTCAGGAGCATCTCAACCCCTCAAGACCACTTGGAAGCCCCCAGTCCCAGCAGGCGAACCGTCCAGACAGCGCCGCCGCATCGTCGCCGCTCCGCCGTGAGAAGGGGCTCACGCACATTGACATGCGATCGGCCAGACATCCGGAGGTTGCAGCTTTTACGTTTTGCTGTTCAGCTTCGGGGTGCGGGGGATTAGCGATGAAAGTTTTCGGATGGGTTCACTCAAGCCGTCGATGTTTTCTGTTTGGCCATCTTATTTCTGTTTAGGATCTTATCCACGTTCTCATGAACTACATTGGAGGGTGCGTGCCTACGTCTGTCATAGCTTAGTAGTGCGTTGAACCATCCCATGACGACAACATCTTTTAGACTGTGATTGGATACAGTCATGGTATTGATAGCTGTCAGAACGAGGCAGGACGAGATACTTGGGCTCGAAACATATAGAAAGTAGAACAGAATGTCGACATCATGCGGTTCCGATAGAAGCCTACACATGCATGCAGAAACGTGCGTGCATGTGTACCTATATATCTTCATAGGTATAAGACAATTTTATAAAAATATACATATAAATATAAATGTAAGTATAAATATAAATATGAATATAAATATGTATATATATATATATATATGTATATATATATATGTATATATATATAATGTCTCAGTCTAAAGCTTTCCGAATATAAACATATATTGTATGTATGTATGTATGTATGTATGTATGTATGTATGTATGTATGTGTGTATGTATGAATGTATGTATGTATGTATGTACGTATGTGTGTAATACGTATGCTTATGTGTGTATATATCTACACTGGCAAATGTATATGTAAGTGCATGTGTATACGTGCGCTATGTATATGTACATGCACATGCATTAATGTACATGTGCATGCATACGACCGTGCCTGTGCACATATGCACGTCTGCCTCTGTGCGTGTCTGTATGTGTGTATATTTTGTATGAATGGGCGGATGTATGATTGCACGCATGCATGCATGCATGCATGCATGCATGTAAGTGTGCTTGTTTATGCGTACATATGTATGTGTGCCTATGTAGGTCTGTATGTATGAACATATGCATATCTGCATATGTTCAATGCATGTAGGCATATATGCACGTCTATGGTTGCTTGCACTGTTTGCAAGCATGCGTGCATCGTAAGATACATCCATACATACATGAATGCAAGCGAACGGACACATGTGAACATACTACATGCATACATGCACGCATGCACGTTTACATGCAGACGTACATGCATGCAACCTCATTCCCACACATGCTTGCTCAATACCAGGTCGGATCGTAGCAGTGAGAACTTTCTGTCAGCCAACGGGCCAACGGTTGTCAGGTGGTAAGACTTGGACTTCGGCTTACACCCTCGACTTCCAGGCCCTTCTAGGCCCTCCTTCATCTTGAGGCCTGGCCGAAACCGTCTGCTTGAAGTCTGAACCGCAAAGCCTTCACCCTGAATACAAATTTTGAAGATTGGCTCGCAACAACTCGAGAACGCCGCACCCCTTGCAGACTCCCCAGCTCAGGGCGTGGCTGTCTTGCGTTTCGGGCTTGAGGGTTCTGGGCTCACAGGGCTTTCAGGGTGGGCTTTATAAGTGTTCTGTACGGCTTCTGACTTGAGGCATATAAGGCGAAGGGTTGTCAAGGGGTATCCATGCAAAGCCCTTCTCACCGTGTGCAGTTGACGGGCTTTTGTTGTCACGCTGGCCGAGAAGAACAGGTGCTGACCTTAGATGTCGAGCTTGTTGAGTCTCGGGACCCATCCGTGCGCATTTGGCGTATGAGATGGAGGCATGTAGAAATGCAAGGGCCCTGCAGAACGCTTGATATAGAACCCTGTAGTACCCCAAAGGCGTACCTGTAAATACCTTTACATAGGTGGCTTTGTGGGTCTCAGGAAAATCTCCGCATGGCCGTGCCGGCTATGGGGAGTTCTTGGGACAGGCATGGCAAGGGGGCTTTTTTTTAAATATCACGGCTATAACGGCTACATTTGTAGCACTCTTGAGAAAAAAAGGTCCGGAATTGGGGACCCCATTTGGAGGGCCAACTGTTCGGGCTCGTCGATATCCATCTCCCCCCGATTTCTTTACCGTTGGATAATAGGGAATGGAGGAATGGGGTATAATTATAACTACTATTACTACCATTCTTCCATTCCCTACTAACCAACGGCAAGTTTCTAGTGAGCCATGCTTCGATCCCGATGCCCGAAGTACCAATGCAAGGAATCATGGATGCAAACTCTTGATATAGCGTCTGGTCATGGCGACGGCATTTGTGGAAAGCATGTTGCACTAAGCCGCAACACTTTGGGCACTCACTCCTCACTGAAAACGCTTCAAGCCCAGCAGTTCAGACCGGCGACTGAACATGTCTCCTCGAACACAATGCCCTGGAACCCTCTGTGGCCAGTGGCGGCCTACCGCGAGTCGTCTGCGGATTGCGAGTCGTCGCGATCCTCAGCGCTTTTTCGTGCCCAGTTTGACGGGAGCCGACTGAGATGGAGACGAGTATGAAAGCTACGTTGCTGATTTCGATTATGACAGTGCTGAGGATGACAGCGCAGGTTGTTGTGGCGATGATCACTATGCACATGTTTGATGGTGATGAAGATGATGATGATGATGATGGAGCTGTTGGTGATCATGAGGATTTTGCTGTCCATGATAGCTGCGATAGTGAAGATTGATATGCAAATGCTGATGATAAATGATAACCCTCATCATTACCACCATCGTCATCATGGTGATGCCTGCTGTGCTATGACGATGGAGAAAAGATGCTTATCGGCTGTTGCGCCTGATTTCTGCATTGGCATTGACACATGCTTTCTGGACAACTCCTGTCTGTTACCTGTTATTAATGTCGATGCTGCTGTTGTCATGGTTCTACGTCCAACATGTCGCGACTCCTTCGCACGAAGCCTGACTTCTGGAGCGCACGATCCCCCTGGTGCTTCTGAAGCAAGACTTTGGTCAACCTCCCCTCGCATCGCCCACTTGACTGCAAGCGTGTGAAACCTTTCTTCTGCGCTCGATTCTTGCCCGGGGTCGTGGTCTCTTCGGTTTCCTCCTCGCCCACCTGGGGAGGACATGATGTGGAGGGCGATCCTCGCTGTGCTGACGTTTAGACATAGCGAGCCAAGAAGTAGCTTGGAAACTCTTTGAAAGAGGCTTCAACATCTACTTCGAAGCCATCTAGACCTGCAAGAAGCCCTGAAAGTCCCCCAAATCCAGCCCAAGCTCAACAAAGTGCTTCGGTTCGGACCCGGCACGTGGAATGCGAGGGCGCGAGGACGCTCTACACAGCAAGAGTGCTCTTAGTCTTCGGGGGGCTTGAGGCTTAGGGACTTGGGCTTAGGGTGCGTTCAGGGTTTGGGGCAGAAGAATGAGAATGATTCCCCAAAAAACTCACAAGAAACCAGCTAAACAGCGCAAGAAGTCCTATCCTAATCCCCGCAACCTGCACCTTAGATTATAGTATAATTATATGTAGCGGCGATAAGGGGACAGGCTTACTGATTATTCCCTCGATTACATTGAAGCCGTAAGACCCTGTATAGAACCCTCAGGCTAACCCTTCTTAAGGGTTGCTTGCCGTATTATAAAGTATATATCAGCAGAAAACCAGACTCTCATATCACACAACCCTAAACCTACTTGAGAGAACTACCCATATAGTACCCTTATAGAAACCCTTTATAGATCCCTTTCAGGATACCTTTAAGGAACCCTAAAACGGACCCCAAAATGTCAGACTCTCATATTACGCTCTGAGCGCCTCGGGGGGCATTGCCCGTGCGGGACTCGATGGAACGCAGGAAGCCCATGACCTTCGCAGCTGGAGTTCTATAAACCCAAAACTTGAGGAAGCCCATGACCTTCAAGGTTGGGGGGTTATAGGGTTCGGGGTTGAAGGGTTATAGGGTTCATGGGTTTATAGGGTTTATAGGAATATATGGTGTAGGGTTTATAGGGTTTAGCAAGTTTAGCATTTATACGGTACAAGGCTGCGAGAATTAGAGTTCTATGATGATAAACTGAGAGTGCTGGAACTAATTAAGGTTCTGATGGACACCCGTAATGACAACAACAGTGAGGCTTCCGCAGAAGTTGCTCGAAAAACAAAAACAATATCACCCACTCCGCCTCAAAAAGGAGCCCAGGAAGCCTGATGCTGACAAATGCAGCTAGGGCGAAGGGCCAGAAAAGTGACTCCTGTCACGATGTCTCCGAGAAGATCTTGTCACACCCCTTCATTCACCCGCATTCTATGGGTCCTGACCCCACCGGCCCCCCCCACAGCACTGAGCTCACGGCGAGAGCGGAATAGTCATCTTCGCCCTGCCGGATCTAAGCCTATAGAGTCTAAGCTCAGGCCCGCTCGTTAAAAGTTTCAGATCGTCTGGTATGTAGATACTCAGTGTCGGTTCCAGGTGCCCTTACGGCTCGTGTAGCTGTAATGTGGGAGAACGGTAGCCGGTCATACTGTGACGCTTTCTTGCGCGCACATCCGCATAAGCTCGACTGGCTGTGTAGCCACATGAGCCGTTCCACTGATCGCATGCGCAACCTCTGCTCTTTCACATCCCTATACTGAACTTAGAACCCTAGTAAAAATTGTAATTTTAGCTGTTTCTTAGGGATTATAATAACCAACAATTAAAAACTATTTCTAAGTACCCCTAAGATCCAATACGCGGGCCTCTCTACCCTTCTCTGCCTTGAGTAGACAAACAAAAACCTCGTTGACAAGAGGCCAGACTCGATCGATGTACAGATGATATTTGACAGGAAGCAAATCACCAATAAAATCGAATGCTCTCCAAGTGATGCGAGGTAGGCTCAGAAAACAAGGGAAGCTAGTATAAGCCAGGATCCGCATAAAGGCCCCTATTTAAGGTACCCTGCTTTGAACAAGTGATTCCTGAAGGCAGCTGTATCTCTCTATACTCAGGCCCAGAACCATGCGGAAGAGAGCCCATTTAATTTGCTGAGAAAGCGGGCAATAAGTAAAATTATGGTAAGCCCGAACCCTCAAAATGCCAAGCCCTGAAACATGCAAATGGAAGAGCAGCCGACAAGACCGCGTTTCTCCGCATCCTCATAGTCCCTGTGTACTTCATACAAAGACATACCCCTGACCCGCATGCTGCTTATCAAGGCTCCTATAGTAGCCCGTTTCAGTACCCCTTCTAGAACCCTTTAGAGGAACCCTCCTGTGATTAACAAGGCCCCCTGTGAATTTCTAGCCTCTCTGCGCGGCCGGAAGTCTGCCAGGATGGTCGCCTCACTGTTCAGGGTTCAGGGTTTAGGGTGTTGAGGGTTTATGGCTTTTTGGGGTTTTACGCGAAGCCAATGACAAAGGCCATCGGCTGCAATCCCTCATTCCTGAACCCCAAAAACAATTCAAAACAACAACCAAATCCACAAAACCCCATATACCCTCTGAACCCAAACAACAAATCAACGCCAAAACGAAATCCACCAAAAAAACACCCTGAAACCCAACCTCTCCCCCAGAAACAATTGAACCCTCTCCCTCCCACGGCCAGTTAGCAGGTTTTCCTTATAGTCCCCATGTCCCCATACCCTTGTACTAAGACAAATATACGATCATACAGTTATACTAGAATGTATCCATACTATCACATAATTATGCCATAACATATCTACAGTATAAGTATACTCAAACATGAACATGCAATCACCTGTATAACTGTGCTATTGCAGCATGATCCTACGTAATATATACCTGTAGCCGCAAGAGATCTAACCTAATCCCTTATAGTAGGCCCCTATGGACCCCTTTAAAGGAACCTGATACTGTATAGGTACTTACTAAAGCCCCCGTATCAATCCAGCCCCCGAAAGCCCGAAGTCGGGGCCACCTGAACAGCCGGGACTGCCCTTTCGAGCACACCGAAGGCCCGGTCGTCCATCGGGTATCCTGGGCTGGAGGTTTAAGGGTTTAGGGTGTAGGATTTACAGTAGAAGCCCAAAAGTTGGAAACCCAAGAGTAATGTATAGGGAATCCCAGCACTATTTGGCCTTAATCCGGTTTCCAACTTTCTGGGGTTTACTCTAAAGCCCTAAACCCTTATAGTACCCCTATAGAGCCCTTTAAAGGAATCCCTATAATCCTTCTAATAGAGCCTACTTTATGGGTTTTTATTTGTAGGGGTTTCGGGGCTTAGTTTTGTCTTTGTCTGAAGGGCCTCTTTTGCTGCTTGAGGGGTTTAGGGCTCAGGGCTTAGAGCTTGGGGTTTACGGCATAGGTCAGGGCTGAGAGTTTGGGGATCAAGACTTTGGGGTTTTGGGCTTGGGGTTTCGGATTTAGGGTTTGGAAGGGAGCCAGGCTTTTGAACACTTTGGCAGAAGATGATGCGGCCGCGTTGGAGGTACGCCTGCCCACAGAATCCAGGGCGTGAGTTGCTGAGCAAAGCGCAATGACTGCATACACTCGGCTACACCGAAAACGTTCTCTATTTTCATACTATGAGAGTCATGTAGGTGAGACCGAAAGAAGGTCCAAGAAAAGTCGCGTGCACGGAAGTCATCCAAAGATGAAGAGCCACCTGTCAAGTCTTTGCTTCGGGGCTTACGGCGAAAGGTTCTGGAATTCTCCCAGAAAGGCCGGCTACCAGAAATGTAGTATGTGGGGGTTTCCGAAAATAGGGGACCCTAATATAGTATCCCAAATAGTAGGATCCTTATTCTAAGGACCCCTAAGGTACCCCCTATTTTCGGAAACTCCCATGTGGATGGCACCATCTGGCTGGAATGCCAGCAGCCCCAGATCTCCTCTAAATCTGAAACTCTAGGTCAACCCCAAACTTCCCTAAATCCTACACTGTGCTTCGTAGCGACACACTACAGCATAGGATGAAGTCTCTTTAGGGGCTGGGAAATGATGGGAGAAGCACAGCAGAAGACTTGGCATCACGGTGTCAGTGCATAGAAACAGAATTGGAATATGTGTATATATATATATATATGTATGTCATATTTTATTATGTGTGTATATATACAATGTTATATGTTGTATATTTTTTGTTACACATATGTATATATATATATATATATATATATATAAATATAATACTATATATTTTATTTTATTATACTGTCTTATGTTATGTTATACTATATCGGATTATATTTATTATATATTATACGCATGTAAAATATACTCTCCACTCAGACCAAACAGCATAGAACTCTAGGAAGAAAGCTCGGGACCAATCATGTCTGCGTCTTCACCCCGAGCTTCCCGTGCTTCTCCGAGGCAAAAACGGAAGTTCTGGGGGTCGCTCAAATCATGTCCATGTCGACCCATCACAACAGCGGCGTGTCCACTGATAGTACAGATCTGGTCAACTAGTTGCCCGTCTGCGTGCACTGCTTTGTCCATCTGTCTACGTGTGGATCTTTCATCTATCTGTCTATCTGTCTAGCCGTCTATCTGTCTATCTATCCATCTGTCTGCCTTGTCTTTGTATCTATCGATGTATGGATCCATCCATCCATCCATCCGTAGAATGCAGCGAACAGGAGCACCTCGCTCGCCACGTTCCTCTCCGAAGCGGCGCGGCGCTGCTCCACTCGCTTGGGTCTTCTCCACCTGACAACACAACCCTGAGTTTAGGGTAGGGTTGAGGGGCTTAGGGTTGAGGGGCTTAGGGTTGAGGGGAGCGCGACAGTTCAGAAGCCGGTGAAATTAAACTCGGATTTTGGGGGATGCTTATTGAAATTTCTTATCCTTTTGCAAAGAACTCCAGCAAACAGTATTTGCAAATACTAACAGAAGCATACACATGGGTCTGGGATGCAGAAATGCTACAATCTACAAGCGCCCGGTGCTAATCCTCTGGGAGCTCCGGGCTTTACGGCTGTAGCTGCAAAGCAGCCAAGTACTGACGCGAGCTGCACCGGTGCGGGGCTCTGGGACCTACTGATTTGGGAGATAGGGCTTGTCAGTTCAACCCAGTCAGGGTTGTGAAAAGGCCACATCGCAGAAGAAGTTGAAGCAGTTTAGGTAAGAACAGACCAAATTGAAAGCTGGTGCCTCCCAGGGCTTTTCTTGCAACCTCTGCGGCACGCCGCGGTATCATAAAGGCTTCTTGGTATGAGTCAGCTTTAGGTTTTGTTTGCTCCAGAGGTCTGAAAAAGGTTGAGCTCGGCAACCCGATCTGGTAGCCTTAACCTTGCCATGCAGACGAGGCCGGATCACAACGAAGTCCTCTGGTCTTTGTTCGCGGGATCTTCGACCGTAAGGCGCCCCGTGAGGAGAAGACGCTGATAGGTCTCAAGTCCTATGCTTTTTTTAGTAGGGCAGAATATCACCAAATCATCATTGTCAATGGTACTGTCTGTCTCTCTGGGCAGGTTTGCACGGATGTTTTCAATGTTTTGGCGTGCAGATGCATTGCCAGAGGTGCACGCGAATTTGTGCGTGGATTTTTGCCCAGTATGTTTGGGTGTGAAGGAATCTCAAGAAAACTTGCTGCAACATCGACGAGAAACGTCGCAAGAACATCCTCAAGACAACCATGCAGGGCCATGCAGACAATCAGAAATATTCGTTACCCAATCTGCCACCCTCCCAAATCCTAGCACAACAATAAACAATGGGAAAGGGTATCTCATTCTTATGTCGGTCTTCAGCAGGCTCAGCGTATGAAACCCAGGATTATAGCTAAAATGTGAATCAAAAGCAAAAGTGCCAGAAATGCGTTTTGAAAATGCGCCCTGGAAAAGCAAATGCAAAAAAAACAACAAAACACAAATAAAGCATTGTGCAAATTCAAAAACAGCAAAACAAAAGTGCCATGTCTGTATTCATTCTGTGTTCTCTTTTGGCTCCACTTTTGTCTTACTTTTTCGTGTTCCGGACGCAGCCACCATCAAAGCCTGCCATACTTGTTTGCATTTGTTTCACATTGTTTGCAAATTTCCAATTTCATCGCATTTTGCGAACCACTTTTCTAGCGCTTTTTGTCATAAAAAAAATGGTTTGGGAAATCCTAGCCTGTGCCTGAATGCCCGGCTTATCATTAGGCTGTAAGCCCTGAACCCTCAACCTTAACCACCAAAGGACCAAAGCCTCCGCACTCCCGGAATGCCTTGCGCACGAAGCTTGCAACGAGCGCCGAGTAGTCACTTTCACCTGCCGAACACGCAGCTTGCGCTTGGGTTTTAGCGTTGTAGGGTTTAGGTTTCAGGATTTAGGGCTTGTGCTTTAAGGTTGGTGGCTTAGGGACTTGACTTAGGGTTTGGGGTTAACGGTTGTGGTGGCAGGGATTCGACCCGAATTTCCATAGTCAATTTTATTTTGAGCCTGCCTATCTATGTGAAGGCTGCCAGACTAAGAACCAGAGTTCCGAACACACGAGAAGAAAAGAAGGACCAATACTCTGAAGCCTCAATCCCTAAAGCCTACCTTAACTTGAGCAAAGAACAGCAGAGTGGCTCAGGGCGGCCAGAGCGGCTTTAGGTATTCAGGATTTCAATTCTTTAAGGGACATTGGGGCTGCGGGAGTCCAGATCTTCCAGGGTTTGGCGGTCATGACTGATTGACTAGGCTGTTCCAAACCCCTGTGACAACGGGCATGCCCGATAGAAAGTGGTCTAGTGTGTATGCGTACACATTTAAATGAAGGTAGCAAGTTACAAGCCGTGACAGTACATGCGAAAACACAAAGCACGCGCAATCAAATTGAAACCCTGCCCGCCTTCGCGCTTGGGCCGGAACTGCTCCAAGACGGCTTGCTGCACGTCGCTTGTCGCCGACAGCAGCACCTCGGAGGACTCAAGGTGATGCGGTGCGTGGTCGTCGTGATAAGAGCCCAGCCACGGTACTGGTGGTGGCTGCCAAAGGTGAAAGTGCTTCCGTTGATGGCGATGGTGGCATCATACTTACATGATGCATGCAGTGTTTCGGAGAAATTACGAAGATGGCGAGTGACTTGAGTGCTGCAGCTGCTGCAGCTGCTGCTGCTGCTGCTGCTGCTAGTAGTGATACTACGACGGCATAGTGGAAAAGTGCGATTACCAATGTCAGTAGTAGCATTACCAATCATCGAACCTTTGTGGCTACCCAATCCGGCATTCACTGGTACGGCCCCGACAAACCACCTGAAGAGCATCCTCCCAAACGAAATCCTGAACCCCAAACTCACACCGTAAACCAAAACCCTAAACCATAAACTACTAAACTACCCTAAACTCTAAACCCTGGACCCCAAATCCTGAACCCTGAGCCGTAAACCAACCCTGAACCCCCCCCCCCCCACGGCACTCCAAATGCCCTGTCGTCCACAGGGTAGCGGTCCCGGAAGTCCTGAGGTCTAACTACCATGGATATAAGATAAACAAACAGAGGTGTAAAGAAAAACCAAATTAAACTCTCTCTATCTCTCCCTCTATCTATCTATCTATCTATCTGTACATATATATATATATATATATATATATATAATATGTGTATACATATACATATTCTGTATCTGCTCTTCGGGGAAAAATGTCGACTATACAGGTGCTCAGAGCTAGCTTGGGCCTCTCTCGGGCTAAATGGCTTAAGAGCGTATAGAGTTTAAACCTGTGGGTTTAAGGTTTAAGTTTTAGGGTTTGGGGTTTAGGGTTTAAGGTTTGGGGTTTGGGCTTTCTTCGTTCCTCTTGCTGAGGAAAATTAATGTAATGTCTATAATCTATAAGACTTACGGTTTAAGATTTGAGGCTTCCGGTTCCATGGCTTTGACTTCATTTGGGGTTTAGATATTGAGGGCTTCTCTACTCAGGAGTCCCCTTCCCCCAGCGGGGGTGGGGGGGGATCATGTGCCATTGCTGTGCTGACGGATCTGGTAGTTTCGGCTCGGGCTCGAGAGTCTTGGTTCTTCGGAAAGGACGGTTTAGGGCTTTGGGGTTGAGGGGTTAGGGTTTAGTTGCCACAGTGTTGAGGGCTTGTAATCTCCGGGACGTCTAGCGCTTTGGGGTTTACGGCTTCAACGGGTTTATCTTCCAACATGTAGTCAAGTTCAGCAGTCGCAACCAGCATCTGCGAGGCAAAGCGAAAGAGCAGTGGAGACTGATCTGGCGGTGAGGCTGGAAAGGCTTGAATGCCGATGTCTTTTCACCTAGTGAAAAAACCTGGCCATAAACAACTTTCAGTTGGACAGAAGTCCTGCAAGTCTTCCTGTAGGTGGCCACCATCCGACCTTGGCTGGAGCGGCTGGTGTGAAAAATCACAACCAGATGCTGCATGACAGTATTTCAGATCTGATTTCGAACAACTCTCACGTATTTGCAGCATTCCAAATTGCAGTTCAAATTTCCAAGCGCTACTGGTCTCTTTTCCCGAACATAGTCAGGAATACCTCCGCCCCTGCTCTTCTTGGCGTGGTGCCGGCCACCGCGTTCGCGCAGGGGAGATCGTGAACGGTGGTACCTCAACTGCTGCGTCCGGGCCAGCAGGAGTGTGAATTGCGGCAGATGTGGCTGCATGACTTCCACTGAAACCAGATCCTTTTCTGCATGTCCTGCTTCTCACAGTCACATGCAACTCCGACCCGGATCTTTCCATCTCAGGTCCCTGCGTCTCACGGCGAGAATCCTTCACGAGACACAAACTTCTATTACTATCTAGCCCTAGGGCTCCAGTTACCTAAATAGTAGGTTCCTGGGGTATATAATATATGGTTAGTAACCTACTATTAAGGTAACTGGAGCCCCAGGGTAGGTTGGCCTAGTATTTACATGCAGGGCGCATGGTTTAGGGTTTAACTTTCCATTTTCAAGGCCAGAAAGCCCAACACTTTCGCTCTCTGTTGTGCTTCCGGACCTACCTTTTCATTCTTTCTAAGCCATAAATCTTCGGCACATGAGGAAAGTAATAATCTAGCTTTTTTCAAATTTTGTTCTAGCTTTCTCTAGCTTTCTCTAGCTTTACCTAGCTTTCTCTAGCCGCCCTTGTCTGGCTACCTTGTTCCTGTGGCTGTGAACATGACGGCCACCATACAACCCTTCAAAGCCGGGCAAGATTCTAATTGGCCTAGACCCTCCATCTACCCTCTATTTGACCCTAAATGCCCCTTATGTGGGACCATATACCCCTATTGAGGGTACAAGGAGGGTCCCTTACATTAGCCAGAAGATGCTCTTGCAGCTGCTCGACAGTCCTCGCTGCAGCTTTCGCCACGGTGCCGGTCACGGACTGCGCGAGAGACATGTGAGGCTTGAAATATTCTGGTATCGTAAATTATTTCATGATAAATAACAGACACAAAATCTTAATTCAAACAGTATGTAGACATGAAGAAACATACATATTCATACAGGATACGCACGTACGTGTGTACATGTAGGGTAAGGGCAAGCAGTATTCTGTTTAGCTGGGGGTTGCGAGTTGAGGGCTTCGAGTCGACCTGTTCCGCCTTCAAAGGGACCATCTAGGTCGACTGTGGCACAACACAGTGGGAAGTTCAGTTCAACCTTTAGGGTTTAAGGTTTGGGGTTTAGGGTTTCGGACATGCGATATCGATGTAAGGGCAGTGGCTTGCACTGCGTGTCAAGTTGTCGGGACACGTGCTGTGCACCCCAACACAAACACTCGCAGAATCATCGTATAATACCAACTCGCAATGCCAGCATGTAATACCTGACTGTTCGGAGCATCCTTGAAATTCTCAGAATGCATCCTCTGCAAAGTTGAACCAACAGAGACAGATCGGCATCTCTCTTAGCGATGTAAGGAACGGGTCCTCTTCCTATCAGGATACGTGCCAGTGACTGCCAGTGACTATTGTAACCCCTGGTCTCTGCCGCTGTCTGCAACATTAACAAACCACACCCCCCTCGAAGCGTACAAGGCAAACCGTACATCTAGGGGAATCTAGGAGATAAGCTCCCAATTGCCAATTCCCTTTGTGATGTGGCCGTCGTCGAAAACTAGCATCAACCCAGAACCCAAAAACCTATTAAACCTGAATACTACACGATACTAAACGTTACTCAACGCTACTTCCGGAATTGCTCCAGCCTCTTCCACGTCCCTGAGCATGTCCGTTCTCACGGCGGCTCTGCTGTTCCTGTGGAAACTTTTGCTGTGCCTGCTACGACTACGGTAGGGGCCTCATTAATTAGAATAGGGCTTTGAGTATTCTGTGGTCTATGTAAGTATAGCAAGGAACCCCCAAAATAGTCTGCAACTCCGTAAGGGTCCATGTGCCCAAATACTAAGTATGTACTTTGGCTTTCAAGTAATTTCTTTTCTCGGTACTTTGGGGTCAACGTAATGCCAAGTTTGGCTACATGGACCCCTAGGGACTACTTCTACTGCGACAACAACAAGTGCTGCTGCTATTCTGGAGGAAGTACATATAGCATCAAGACAAAGCCCCTATTCAAGCATGCAGCATTATTCAACAAAAAGGTCCGGCCTTCGCATGTCTCCTCCGACGCCACTCTGCGTCGCCTCAGGTGGTGGGGCAGATTCTTACGCAGCATCTGCCACCGCTGCAAACTGGTTGAAAATGAGAAACTTCAATGTTCAACAAAAACCAAACAACAAGAACACTTACAAGAGGTGCGGCGACACAGCAGCACATAACACACACTGAGAATACAGTGGGATCAGACATAGAGCTAAAATCACACAGACTCATGAACATGGGTGATTACTTTTCCATAGGGTCGGGGCAATAACAATCAACACCATGCTCCCTACTTTTGACGTCCGCAGCAAATCGTGTCAACCGTGCTGCTCAATGGTTTGCGTGAATTGTGCATTCGTGACCAAGTCCCCTATGACTCAACCCCTCAGGGACACAGACTTTAGTTTTGCAATGCAAATTAAACACTTCCTCGCTCCTGACACTGCACAGGCCTCAGAGCGGATATGTAGCCAACTGTAGCAGCATGAACCAACCATATTCCTGCCAAAGCGCTGTCACCATCGCCTGGGCTCAACGACAAGACTACGGAGGCCAGTCTCATGTCTTGCTGCTGAATCGCTGAATGTTCTGCGGCCAGTATGAACTGATGGCCTCAAGAAAAATGAAGCAGTAGCTGCCGCGGTCGTCACTTGGCCATGCTTCTTCTGACCAACACCGTCGTCACCATCATCATCATCGCCACCACCATCATCATCATGACCGTCATGGCGGCAGTCGTCACAATCACTGCCGCCATGCTCACACGAACATGGCCACAGCCATGGTCACACCAGCATTACCATCCACGTCGCCCAAGCGAACATCACCGGCAACAGTGGAACATCAGCAATGCAGTCGATTTACCGTTGCCCGCACGCCTGTGATCCTCATGTTCTTGCTGGTCCGACCCTCATCGCGTATTGAGACCCATAGAATGTAGAAGTTCTGCAGCATCCAGGGCTTGCATCGTCTGTTGCCCCCCACCAGTGGACGAAACAGGCTTGGCTGACACAAAGGCTGCAAAGGAATACTTTCTGTTGGTTGTACAGTTGCACTGTGCTAGCGTCCCATGCCTGGGTACGGGATGGACATCTAAACTCAACACCCATGTCAAGAAGGGGATTCGATGGAATGACTTTCAACCGCCACAGCAAGGAATGAGGGCGCCTTCAACCATAATATAGGGGCCTCACTACTTCGAAATTGGTTTGGGGGTATAGTACTATGTACGTAGGACCTTTAGGGTCTATTTGGGGATGGCCTTTCGGGTATCCTTGTCTGCACAGATTGAACTTCAAATTCAAAAATTTGGAGTTCCAAGGTCCGGAGAAAATTCAAAATTTTTGAAATTTTGAAATTCTTGAATTTTTGAATTCAAGAATTCAAAATTTCAAGAATTCAAGAATTTTTTTCCTTTTAAATCAATAGAAATTCAAAAATCTTGAATTTTTGAATTCTTGAATTCAAAAATTTGGAGTTCCAAGGTCCGGAGAAATTTCAATTTTTTTGAAATTTTGAAATTCTTGAATTTTTGAATTCCGCAAATTCAAAATTTCAAGAATTCAAGAATTTTTTCCTTTTAAATCAATAGCAATTCAAAAATCTTGAATTATTGAATTCTTGAATTCAAAAATTTGGAGTTCCAAGGTCCGGAGAAATTTCAAAATTATTGAAATGTTGAAATTCTTGAATTATTCAAAAATTCAAAATTTCAATAATGCAAGAATTTTTTTCCTTTTAAATCAATAGAAATTCAAAAATATTGAATTTTTGAAAATTTTGAAATTTTGAATTCAAGAATTCAAAAATTCAAGATTGTTGAATTTCTATTGATTTAAAAGGAAAAAAAATTCTTGAATTCTTGAAATTTTGAATTTTTTGAATTCAAAAATTCAAGAATTTCAAAAATTCAAAAATTTTGAAATTTCTCCGAACCTTGGAACTCCAAATTTTTGAATTCAAGAATTCAAAAATTCAAGATTTTTGAATTTCTATTGATTTAAAAGGAAAAAATTCTTGAATTCTTGAAATTTTGAATTTTTGAATTCAAAAATTCAAGAATTTCAAAATTTCAATAATTTTGAAATTTCTCCGGACCTTGGAACTCCAAATTTTTGAATTCAAAAATTCAAAAATTCAAGGTTTTTGAATTTCTATTGATTTAAAAGGAAAAAATTCTTGAATTCTTGAAGTTTTGAATTTTTGAATTCAAGAATTCAAAAATTTCAAAATTTCAAAAATTTTGAATGTTCTCCGGACCTTGGAACTCCAAATTTTTGAATTCAAAAATTCAAAATTTCAAGAATTCAACAATTTTGAACTTTTGAACTCTTGAACTCAAAACTTCAACATTTTCAAAAATTCAAAATTTCTTAATTTCTATTAATTTAAAAGGAAAGAGCTTTTGATTTCTTGAATTCAAAAATTCAAGAATTTCAAAATTTCAACAATTTTGAATTTTCTCCGGACCTTGGAACTCCAAATTTTTGAATGTTGCAATTTGTCCATTCGCCTTCCGCTTACACTGGTTAACAAACAGACAGGTACAGAGAGAGAGAGAGAGAGAGAGAGAGAGAGAGAGAGACAACCATGTAATGAGGAAGAAACAAAAAAGCAAGAACGAAGGTATTGAAAGGGACGGCCATCTCCCCTTCACCCGGTATTTCGCTGTTCAAAGCAGGGGGGAGTTTCCTCTTGGAAAGATAGTTCCACTTTGTATTATAAGAGCAAGCTTGCTGATGTCAACATTGCTGATGAAACGGTATGGGTGCCATTGGCCGCCACTTTGACTACATCTTATCTGGCTTCCGCTTTCCAGGTGCCTTCCATTAGCACTGGTTAACAAGAAACAACGAGATAACAGAGACAGAGACAGAGAGAGAGAGAGAGAGAGAGAGAGAGAGAGAGAGAGAGAGAGAGATGAAACGAAGAAGGAGCGACAAAAGTAAGAACGAAGGTGCGATGAGGCACAGCACATCTCCCCTTCACTTTGCAATTGGTTTCCCAAAGAAGGGGAGAGTTTCGTCCTAGAAGGATAGTTCCACTTTGTATTGTCAGAGCAAGCTTGCTGATGCCAACGTTGGTGACGGAACTGCACGGCGGGCATGGCCACCACTCTGATTGCATCTTCCCCATCGCTCCTTTTAAGTAGCCACTGTGTTCGATCTTTTTTGCATCTCCCGTGTGAGTTCAATGCAGCAAAGCAGCGGAGCCGACTTTTTTTGAAATCTCTTTCCTCTGCCCATTCGCCTTCCATTCGCACTAGTTTACAAGAAACAGACAGGCACAGAGAGACAGAGAGAGAGAGAGAGAGAGAGAGAGAGAGAGAGAGAGAGAGACGGAGAGAGAGACGGGGAGAGAGACGGAGAGAGAGACGGAGAGAGGGAGAGAGAGAGAGAGAGAGAGAGAGAGAGAGAGAGAGAGAGGGAGAGAGAGAGCGACAAAGATGAAATGAAGAAGAAGCAAAAAGAGCAAGAACGAAGGTACTGAAAGGGATACGGCCATCTCTCCCTCACCCGGTAGTTCGTTTCTCAAAGAAGGCTGGGGATTCCTCTTGGGAGGATGGTTCCGCTTTGTATTATAAGAGCAAGCTTGTTGATGTCAAAGTTGGTCATGAAACGGTGCGGGTGCCATTGGCCGCCTCTTTGATTACACTCATTGATTACATCTTCCCCACGGCCCTTTACTTCGACTACCTGGCGGCCCTTGCCGTGTAGCAACGGAAGGACAGAGAGGCTTTGACTTATAGAGCACAAACAAATGAGGAAAAGGATCAAGATGACTTGCCCTTGTCGCTTCCCCTCTCCTGATCCTCGTCAGGAGGCGTGTTATGTGTTCTCCTTTGTGTCACCCATTTCTGGTAACCGAAACAAATAACGCAAACGAATGGAGGAGCACAGAGGAAAGCAGGAGAAACGGAGAGGGGAGGAGGGTTACCTTTTGGCTCTCCGCTTGTCACTTGCCTTCTCCCTTTTCTCATTACAGTCGGTACCCTCCGTGTGCCCCCTCCCATGTAAGTCGTGTCAAGCGAAGGGGAGCAGAGGAAACCACTCTGGTTTCCTCTTCCCCTTTCTTTTCTTAGACTCCTTGTTACCAGTAATGGAGAAGAAAAACAAATAGTTCGACACAGAGACTCGAAGTACGAATGAAGGAGAAGCGAGAAGAGTGAGACCAAGGGTATGGAAAGGCCAAACACAGTTTGCCAACAGATGATGAGCAGATGATCCCACCCGGATTTTCCTTTCCCGAGTTCATTCCTTCGATTCCCTTCTCCCATCTGCCGTCAAACTTTTCATGGATGCGGGAGGAGAAGAGAAGAGGAGTGTAACATGGAGCACAGGTGCTGTACTCCGCTGCGAACCATTGCACAACACAAAGAGCAAAGAAGGAGAAGTAACATAGACTTTTTGGGTAATCGGGTTATCATTGTGCTCGGTCTTCTCTTGGTGTCTTCTTGTAAGTTAAGTGCAGGAAAGCAGTGGAGTCGACTCGTTTTCTTCTAACGCTTTCCATGTTCCGTCCATTTGTGCTGGCTGACAAGAAATACCAAGATACAGAGAGGGAGAGACAGAGAGAGAGAGGGAGAGAGAGAGAGAGAGTGTGTGTGTGTGAGAGAGAGAGAGAGTAAAGGCATGACAAAACGAGATGAAGAAGAAACGAAAATAAACTAGAAGAGGGAGAGCGAAGATACTGAAAGGCATAGGGGCATCGCCCTTCACCCCGTTCCGTTTCTCGAAGACAAGGAGACTTCTTTCTAGAAGGATAGTTCCACTTTGTGTTATAAGAGCAAGCTAAGTGCAGGGGAGTCGGGGAACTGACTGTTGTTCTTCTTCCCGCTTTCCATTTGCCTTCCAGTTGCACTGGTTAACAAGAAACAGAAAGGTCACCGAGAGAGAGAGCGAGAGAGAGAGAGAGCCAGAGAGAGAGAGAGAGAGACAGAGAGAGAGAGAGAGAGTGAGTGAGATATGAAGTGAAGAAGAAGAAGCGAGTAGAGTAATAACGAAGGTACCGGAAGGTGCACTGACATCTTCCTTCAACCATGTATTTCGTTTTTCAATCAAGGAACGCGTTTGCTCTTAGAAGGATAGTTCCACTTTGTATTATAAGAGCAAGCTTGCTGAGGTCAAAGTTGACATATTGCCCATTGCTCTTTTCCTCGATTACCCCTGCGAGCCTTGTCGTGTAAAGCAACCGAAAGGCAGAGAGAGAGAGAGAGAGAGAGAGAGAGAGACAGAGAGAGACAGAGAGAGGGGGAGGAGAGAGGGAGGGAGAGAGACAAAGATGAAATGAAGAAGAAGCAAAAAGAGCAAGAACGAAGGTACTGAAAGGGATACGGCCATCTCTCCCTCACCCGGTAGTTCGTTTCTCAAAGAATGCTGGAGTTTCCTCTTGGAAGGACGGTTCCACTTTGTATTATAAGAGCAAGCTTGTTGATGTCAAAGTTGGTCATGAAACGGTGCGGGTGCCATTGGCCGCCTCTTTGATTACACTCATTGATTACATCTTCCCCACGGCCCTTTACTTCGATTACCTGGCGGCCCTTGCCGTGTAGCAACGGAAGGACAGAGAGGCTTTGACTTATAGAGCACAAACAAATGAGGAAAAGGATCAAGATGACTTGCCCTTGTCGCTTCCCCTCTCCTGATCCTCGTCAGGAGGCGTGTTATGTGTTCTCCTTTGTGTCACACATTTCTGGTAACCGAAACACATAACGCAAACGAATGGAGGAGCACAGAGGAAAGCAGGAGAAACGGAGAGGGGAGGAGAGTTACCTTTTGGCTCTCCGCTTGTCAGTTGCCTTCTCCCTTTTCTCACTACAGTCGGTACCCTCCGTGTGCCCCCTCCCATGTAAGTCGTGTCAAGCGAAGGGGAGCAGAGGAACCCACTCTGGTTTCCTCTTCCCCTTTTTTTTTCTTAGACTCCTTGTTACCAGTAAGGCAGAAGAAAAACAAATAGTTCGACACAGAGACTCGAAGTACGCAGGAAGGAGAAGCGAGAAGAGTGAGACCAAGGGTATGGAAAGGCCAAACACAGTTTGCCAACAGATGATGAGCAGATGATCCCACCCGGATTTTCCTTTCCCGAGTTCATTCCTTCGATTCCCTTCTCCCATCTGCCGTCAAACTTTTTCATGGATGCGGGAGGAGAAGAGAAGAGAAGTGTAACATGGAGCACAGGTGCTGCACCCCGCTGCGAACCATTGCACAACACAAAGAGCAAAGAAGGAGAAGTAACATAGACTTTTTGGGTAATCGGGTTATCATTGTGCTCGGTCTTCTCTTGGTGTCTTCTTGTAAGTTAAGTGCAGGAAAGCAGTGGAGTCGATTCGTTTTCTTCTAACGCTTTCCATGTTCCGTCCATTTGTGCTGGCTGACAAGAAATACCAAGGTGCGGAGAGGGAGCGGCAGAGAGAGAGAGAGAGAGTGTGTGTGAGAGAGAGATGGTAAAGGCATGACAAAACGAGATGAAGAAGAAACGAAAATAAACTAGAAGAGGGAGAGCGAAGATACTGAAAGGGATAGGGGCATCGCCCTTCACCCCGTTCCGTTTCTCGAAGACAAGGTTTTTGAAAGTGTGCAACAGAAGATGTGAGCGTTCAGTGCTCGCACGGACACAAACCACCGGACACTCCAACACATGTAGATGTAGCTAAAGTTTAGAATGACATTGCATTGTGGAATGGATATATGACACTTGAGTTGAATGTGCGGATTACGTGCATACATGTCTCATGGTTTGTTAAGCAAGCACTATCCCCAAATAAACCCTAAAGGTCCTTGCCACATAGTACTATTATACTATAGTCGTATTAAGGAACCGCTACAATATTATAGGTTATTATTTAGCCACCTATATTACACTATTAGGGACTTGAAGTAAAGAACCCAAAAGTACCCATTAAAGGGACCCTACAAGTATTATACAACTCCATAGTACCCTTGTCTGTACCTATAAGAAACCCTTTAAAGGGAACCATTCCCATCTTCCCCTTCCACACTCTTCGGAGACCCCTGAACCAACCATCGAAAACTGAAGCTAGCACTCGGAGGAATTTGTACGAGTAGGGTTTGGGGTTTAGGGGTTTAGGGTTTCACGTTCAAGGTTTTTAGTGGTTTAGGGTTCAAGGTCTTGGCTTTCGGACCTTTACGTCGAGAGGGGGTGGTTTTTGGAGAAGCCCCTCGATCAATCGATTCTCTTTCGCTCTCTTCGTCTCCGTCTCAGCTTCTCGCCATCTCTGCACGCGTGCTGCACCCCGGGAAGAACGAGGCGTCCCCGTCCCTGAAAGCTCCAGAGCGATCTTTACCGAATGAAGTCGTACCTATAGTCTCCATTGTAGTTCCCTTTTTTGGTTTAACCAATTCTATATTAGGGATCCTAAAAGGAACTCCCCAAAAAGGAACTACAATGGAGACTATAGGTACTTCTCGTATGGCAGGGGAGTACAATGTGAACTCCTCAGTTCAAAAGAAGACATCTTCCCGCACTGCGTATCATGGCCCCGACAGATAGCTTCTTGTTGCCAGATCGCTCAGCGCAGCGTGCTTCGCCGCTTGCTGCCTTTCCTGGCCCAAGGCTCTGCTGACGGGTTTAGACTTCTACGCTTGAGGGTTGATGTAGACGGATGCTCCTGGCAGGCGTGTTAGGTGGATGTGATTCGTGGAGGCCTTCCGTTACCTACAAAGTCAGCTACACTGAAGAAGTCCACGTACTGAAGAAGCTTGAATCCTAAACTCCCCTAAACCTTACGCTCCATGTCTCAAGACCCTAAACCTCAAAGCCAGAAGCCCCTTTTTTGTAGCCGGGCCTTCTCCCGCTCTTGCTCCTTGAGCTTCTCCTGAAACTCCGCGGCTGACACATCAGGGAGGGTTCCACGCTCTAGGACCCTATGGGCTTTGTACAGGAGGGGGATTTCCTTGAAGACTCTACAGTGTATATGGGGTGGGAGCGTTACCACAAAACGTGTAAAACCCTAGGCCTTAAAACTCCGTGAAAAACCCTCTGATAACAGCCTCACAAAACCCTATGACATTTTCATAAAACAAAAAAGACATTTTCATAAAACAAAAAAGGTAGGGAATCCCTCAACTGCATGAATACTTCAGAACCGAAAGCCAACCCATAATGCAAGCCACTTTCAACACATAGAAGACGAAGAGAGCCCAGCAAAGCCAGCAAAGCCCCTAAACCCCGAATCCTGAGCCCTAAACTTTATAAACCCTAACCCTAAACTACCCTAAACCGTAAACCCTAAGGTACCCTCAACCCCAAAGTACCCTAAAACCTAAACTCTAAACACTGAACCTAAACCCTAAGCACAGGCTCCTTGCGCTCGACGGCGCGCTTCTTTGTCTCCTCGGAGCTCGAGGAGAGGTTTTGCTTCGCGCGCTCCACGGCCTTCCGTGTAAAGAGGGAGATTCGTAGGGTTCTGGGTTCAAGGTTTAGGGATTAGGGTTTCGGGTTCCGGGTTTAGGGTTTTAGGGTTAGGGTTTGGAGTTCTGGGTTTAGGGGTTAGGGTTTAGGGTTCTGGGTTTGGGGTCTGTTAGGGACTTCTTTCAGGATTATTAGGAGTTCTATGATCTATAAGGGATCTCTCGGGATATGTTGGAGACTAGAAGTTTTGATATGGATTTGTTCAAGGGTTTTTGGATAAGTGATCAGGGTTCGAGAGTTCGAAACATGCTCTTCTGAGATGTGTTATAAGGCATTTCTCGAAGTCTTACACCTGAAAACCCGCAGCCCCGAATCAAGCTTAGGCTTTACAGACGCAGTGCTTCGGTTGATGATATAAATCCTGCATTACCCATAATAAGGAATATACCATAATTCCCACAGTTTAGGGTCCTTAAGGTAATGCAGGATTTATATCATCAACGGTTGCAAGTAAAATCGTACCGGCTAGGTGCTCAGATCAGGGACTATATCATTAAACCCACACGAGCTCCTGGAAAACTGGACATCAGAAAGCTGCCGACCAGCAAGAAAAGGAGTCCACGAGAAGACAGCCGGATGCCCGTTTGCCTTGAAGATATTGCGATTTTTGGACGGCCTCTTGTACATAGCCCGGCTGTAGCACCGCAGCACCCGAAATTAGGGTTTAGGGTTCGGGGTTTGAGGATTTGGGATTTCAACTTTGGAAGTTGTTTTTTCAGAATTGGGATTTCAACTTTGGAAGTTGTTTTTTCAGAAACCAAGCATACCCATACATGCCCTGATTGATTGGATTCTTATTGCACGGACCCCCCCTCCAAAAAACAGGAACCCCTAAATTTGAGCCCTAAACTAAATTCCCTGCAGAATCCCGATTCGGAGAAAACACCGACACACAGAGCCAACGAGCTTCCCATAGAACCACATGTCATACCCATTTTCTGAACCCAAATGGGTAGTTATCAAAATTATGGTCCCTCTTTGGGTACCCCAAATATAAGGTGCCGTATTATAATAGGGACCCGAAAAGGGACCATAATTTTGACAACCACCCAAACCTATCAACAGCTCTAAACCCCAAACCCATACCCTAGACCCAAGAGCAACCTAGGAAGAAAAAGGGTGCCCTTTTTGGTTTAAAGTGGGTTATAAGGGAACCTAAACCCTTAAAAAGGAATAAGGGCCTACTCTGGGTCCTAGTACCTCCTCAAGTACACTTCGTCCAGGCCTTGCGTTTCAGCTTTGCGGCCGTCTCCGCCTTCTTCTCGAGCTGGCCAGGGCAGAAAAGCTGAGAACATGACATAAGCTAAACTGGGGTCTCTGTTAGGGTTCCTTGAAGGGATCTGTCAGGGTTTCTGTAAGGGTAGTACTATATGGGCCGTTCTCCAAAGTATGGCCCCTTTCCGGGGCCCTAATTTTCAAAGCTAGCCGTATAGCTTTGCGAGGATTTTGTAAACTGCTTACTGGGCTGCAAGGGTTTTGTGGATTCTGCAAGCACAAAGATGTTACAGGAGTTGTGGGGCTGTGGCGGTTTGTGAACTTTCATTTCGTCTGGGGGCTTACAATGCAGGGTCTGGGAGATCACTAGCGCACTATGTACTGAAGAAACAAGACCAGTAAGCACTCATGAAGTGACCCACGTAACTGCTGTCTGCATTTGAGGGGAGCTTTCGTGAACGTGAGATGCTCCTGTGCCTGAACCCTCACGGTGAGCGGAGTTGCCCGTGGTGCTGTAGAGTTTGAGTTGCTTCCCCGCGAAAAGCTCCCATGCAGCCTGCCGAACGACCCACTGTGCCCGTGACACCGCATCCTGGCAAGTCTTCGACTTACAGGGTTTAGAGGTTTAGGGTTTTCGGGTTTAGGGTCTTCGGGGAGTTGTGTTTCGGGTCTCGGTGGGGTTGGAATCGCTACACGTCTCATGGCGCGAGCCCTTCGTACAGCAGCCGAGGCCTCGCTCCAGTTCTTATAAGGGGTCCTTGCAATAACACACGACCAGTATCTTGACAGCCAGCAGAAGATCATCATATTAGTACACCGAGTTACATATTACATGTTGGTAGTACTCAGTAGCACACGGTGCATGGAATACTGTATGGCTTCATGAATGGCCGAATTGCACCGGATCTAAATGGGGTTGGGGGCGCATGAGGGTTGAGGGAAGCTTTTGGATACGGGCTTTGAGAGGTTTCAGGTGTTGGATTTCGCATTGAGGAAAGTTTAAACCTTGTGTTTCACCTCTACACTGGCCACATCCGGAAACGCTCTGCCCTTTGGAACGCCCACGGATTCCAAGAAATGCAATGAGCACAAACTGCCCCTAACCCTAAATCCAAACCGTGCGAGTCCCAAACTCCAATTCTGGCTATGGATCCATGCACACGCAAAAATGGCCCTCGCCAGCTTGCTTCAGATTCAGATGTCATTAGGTCTGCTTCTAGAAACCCCTACCATCCTGCTTGTCCCGCATCCGGTTTTCACGCTCCTGCGGCCAGCGAGTTCTTGTTGATGTTAGCTTTAGGCTTCCCGGCTGATGACTGACTTGAAGTGTCTGCAACTCAAAAGATCGGGGCGCATGGCTGCAAGGAATGGCAGATCCAATTCGCTGGTCACATGCTTCATTTCATGTCCCATGATCACGGCATAACTGAAGTATCGATGATGCTCTTCTCCGTCTTCGTGCTACTCAATCTGCTGCGAATGGTTCAGCATTGTGACAAGGTCCTGCCGCGCTTCCCGCTGGATGCTCTGCACACGTGCGCGCGCTGCCTGGGGTGACTTCCCGGGTTGGTGTTGTATATTGGACTGGAACCAGAAACCTCACAAAACCGGCCCCATACAAGCTGTCACAACCGTTGTACTACCTGCGAAACCCTATAGACCTCTATCATAATCCTACAAAACTCTGATGAGATCCTACAAAAGCCCTTTAAACCCTCCCGAGAGCAAACATCGTCTCAAGCTGAGATATAGAAGCGGGTTGAGGGTTTATCTAGAGTAACCAACGTATCAAAAGCCATATGACCCGAAAAAATTGTACATTACCTGTGTTTAAAGATACCTTGGTTACTCTGGGTAGGCACATCAGTTCTAAGCTCGGAGTACCCGGCTGTCTCCACGGAAAACCACTGCTTTGGCAGATGTCGAAAACTTGCTAAACCCCAAAGCCTCAACCCTCAACCCTAAGCCAAAAACTCGAAACCCCAAAGAGCACTGTCATCCGAAACAACTCTTGTCACGCAAACTTGGCTAAAACAGTATGATAGGCACCAAACCCCAGACAGGACAGGGCACTATACGGATTACTATAAGGGCACTATGTGGGTTAGTGTAAGGGTTACTATATGGGTGCTCTAGAGATTACCATAAGGGCTCACTATAAGGAGCTGGCCTTTTCAGCTTCCCTTCTCTCCTCCTCCAGCTCATTCTCCATCTCGATGTGCAGCCTCGCCGAACTAGAAGCTTTCACTCGGAGTAGTAGCAGTATACGCAAGTCAAGGCAGGAATAGTCGTACATGCAGCTGCAGCTCTATCGGTCATGACACCTGTCCTGTGACTTATACTGCTCATGATGCTACTGGGACCGCTGATCATGGCTTGACCTGCTCGAGCTTGTTACCACTTTACAGCACTACATGTACCACAGGATATACTTGAGATGCAGATGAAACCAACCTTACCTGGGAGTACCACAGGATATACTTGAGATGCAGATGAAACCAACCTTACCTGGGAGCAGAATGACTAGTGATACTACTCCTCAGGGCTCGGCAATACCGCTGTCGTTTACAATTGACATGCTTCTGTCATATGACTCTATACATGTGTGAGTACAGATATTGTATGTATATATATATATATATATACATGTGTGTGCATGACATGTGTATATGTCAACAGCATAATGCAAGGCAAAACCCTGTTCGACAATTGCTCAACGTGATAATATGCCTCAGGGTCCGTTTTACAATTATTACATTATTATGATATGCGTGAAACTTCCCTCAAATCTCAACCGTAAAACCTTAAAGCCACATAAATGTTGCCACGACAAAGCTACTCAGGCCTGGCCTCTTTTCATATTCCCTGAGACGGGACTCGAAAGTCTGCTGTGCCCGCTCCTTCCCCCAGTATGCTTGGAGCTGACACCGAAGTCATTATTGGCGTTTAGGAGTCGATGGTTTAGAAGTAGTTGGGGTGTATAGGGATTTGACGGATGGAGCTTTGAGGATGGTATTTAGAGTTTCGGGAAGCAGGGTGTAGGGGTTCATGGAATTGGAGCTGTCAGGCTTTGAGGGTTAGGGGCTTTGGAAATTGCATCTCAAGGTTTAAAGCTTTCTTAGGGCTTGGAGCAGTAAGCTGATGGAGCTGATGGAGCTGATGTGTAAGGATGCACAGGCGCAGGGTCCATTGAGGCGGACTCTGGCTGTCACGGCTTATCCCTCACGTTTCTGTCGTATAGAGAGAGTTTTATGGGTTTAGGCTTGCTTGGCTTGATTTTGGTGTTTGTTTTTGTCTGAGCTACCACTGCAAAAGCTGCGGCTGAAGCTTGTATCGGGATTGATCCATTAATCCATCACAGGGTGTCGGGCTCAGTGAACCCCTGTCGTGTCTTCCGAGGAAAAGAGCAGAAATAAATAACATCCAGCGATGCATGTTGCCGAACCTTCATACCCTTATTGCCCTCCTTTTGTCAAGAAAATGCGACGTTTCAGCATACAGGATGGTTTCCAGCAAATCCACTCCTTGGCAGTGACAAGCGCATCTTCCACCTCCCTCTGTGCATCCTTGGTACGGAGGAATGCTCGTAAACGTGACCCTTCATGCAATCTGTATGAGAAGTATTGGAGAGGACAGCGCACAGGACCTGTCAGGTTGTCATGACAGGATTCACTCTGGTGATGACCAGAACCGGAACATGCCTACACATGTTCATGGCCAGCGACAATGTAGATGAACAGACATAGATGTGTGCATGGCTGCTTATGTAATATATCAAGCCTAGATCTACATATATGTATATATATATATATACATATATATATATATACATATGTATTGAAGTGTTTCTGTACACACACACACACATACATGTTCCCCCCCCACATTGGTGTGTCAACTTAATGGCGTGCTCATAAGATCTCGCTTTGCGGATTTTTGGGGAAGGGCTGGAGGCTCTGACGGCTGCGGGGCTCTTGGTTCGGAGGCTAGCTTATAAGGGATCAAAGGCTGAACTCCCCCGGGCTTGAAGAAAAGGATTCGATGACTGGAACTCTGGTGTCTTGTGAAACTAAGGGACCAAAAACATACATCATTTTACATGCACTACAGATCGCATGAAAACGACTCAATTCAATGTCTAGTTTCAACATCAAGAACTGACCGCGTTAAAAATCTGGCTCTAGTGTCGGGACCCGTATTGCTGCTCTTATCCGGTATCATGATTACTACTTTTGCAGTTCTGCTTGGCTTGTTGCACTCTAACCGCATCTCGTGGGCAAGCCGTTAATAGTATTATTTCAGCACCTGCAAGCAGAGCCCCAGTCTGCAAGCAAATTACAATCCAGGGCCCAAGACCTTGAAACCCGGAATGCCCCAGAACTCGAGGTAGATACCTTTAGGAACAAGGGCCTCGTTTCAAAGCTGCCCACCAAGTTATGCATGCCCTGGAAAACTGCATGTCTGTTGGCTGTGACTCACCAGTCATCCCAGGCCAACATAAGACTATAAGATAGTGCAAGCCGTTGGGCACGTGATTCGTGCTCACACTGACCCGGAAAGTAATCCAAAAACAGAAGTCCGATCTCGCTTGTGTGCACTGTATGCATGTACAGGAGGGCGCGTAAGTTCATTGGGGAAACCATGCAGATTGATGTACACTGCAGTCACAGCACGAACGACATGCAGGCACTTACAACAGTTGCGGCCCGTCGTGTAATGCAGGAGCTAGAGACAACGGTGATCTCATTCTGGTCCAAAGTGCTTGCACCATCTAACGGACAACACCTTGATGGCGGTCCACACGAACTCGGCCAATGCTCTCCAGAACATGTCGGACTTGCTCAAAGTTATGATAACATCTTTGTAAAGATGCTCCACAGGAGGTGACTCAAGTTCTACCTTAGGAGTCTCAATGTTCATGTGCCCACGGCTGCCCGCGTGCTACATGCGCAGCTTCAAGTAACCGTCGACGCTGTAACTACTTCTGCATGTGGGCCCAATCCTGAAACCTAGAAGCCTCCTAGGCTGTCGTCTTCTGCCGAAGTCTAATCGCCGATACATCCAAAAATGCACTCGACACTAGTTATTCTAGGCTACGAGGACACATGGGGTGCAGGGGTTCTACCGTACATTTTGGAGTCGAACAGAAGTCGCGCAAATTCAGCGGCATTGAGTCACATGAACTGTGCATACCCGAATGCTTATCGTGGCACGGAGACTCGAAAACACACACAATCCTGTTGCAAGATACGTAGATGCCAGCCGAACGCACATAACGAACCCAACAGCTTTGCAGGAACCTCGATTGGTCTTCATTCGTGCCTTGGGTCTTTGGTGCACGACTTGCGGAAACACATGCTGCTGTGGCTGGATGCGCTGGTAACATGGACGTTATCTAGACGGGCCGGCATGGATGCTCTGGTCAGCCCACACAGAGCATGCCGTCTTAAGTTCATACATGTGGATCTGACCTGGAGCTTTTTAGGGAGTAATTAGAGGTAGGGGTTGAAAGGTTTGAGAACCAGGAACCTTGGCCACTGTGCTTCAGTCATCCCTTGAAGTCTCAGATGAAGACCGACATCTTGATCTCGAGTCAGAAAACACACATGTACACAGGCACAGAGCCTCAGCCATTTGAGGGCATGAACAGCATAACACATTACAATTTTTAGTGCCCACCTGCATCCAAGCGTGATGCTTTAACAGAGCTGTGATCACTCTGAAATTTTCTACGTTTAGCAGAAAGCTGTGAGGTCCAGGGCTTCAGTTTAGGTCCATAAAAAGCCTTTGTGGAACAACTACTAAACGCTCATTGACCGCATGCCGTAAGCCGATACGTTCAGGTGTATATGTGTGAATGAATGTGGATTAAGTTGTATGACTGTATGAAGGTATGAGAGTATGAACGTATGAATGAATGACTGGCTGAATGTCTGTAATTATGTCTGCACATACAAGACTGTTGTCCGAGATTCGTCTTCGGCCTTGGCGATCTTCAGCCGCTCGTCATCGCGCGCCTCGGTCTCGATGCCCGCGAGCTCCTCCTAAGAGGTCTGCTTGTCTGTGGCCTAGGTGCACTATTCCTGGAAGATTATTGGGTTCGGGATTCTATGAGGGTTCTGCTTTAGGGCTGCCACAGATGTTGGATTTGCCTTAGGATTTAGGGAGTGGATGCCTGAGCAGGGCTTTTCATGAATGTTGTTAAAGCTTGAGTTTGTTGACGGCATGGGGTCTTCGATGGTTCTACCAGGAGTCAATCGCGGTGCAATGCATTCATAATGCGAGCGGAATTCCCACCTTGCTTCTTGAGATTATATGCACGGACATATGTATACGTCCAAAAATACATACAAACATACATACATACGTACGTACATACATGTACATACCATACCATACGTACATGCATACGACTGCAATACTCTAGTACCGGCAAATGCCGTCCAACAAAAGCCAAGCGCCCAATCGACACGGCCTGAATCTCGCAATGCTACAGCCACACCCAAACTCTACTGCGCCTGCAAACAGTACACTCAGTACCCGATCGGAGCCTCTACAATACTCGGTCCTGGGTAAACCCTGAAACCAGCAAAGGCAACGGAGAACGGGAAAGTCCATCGTTGTTACAACATAACGACCCTAAGAATACAAAACCCAACGAAACCTGGCAAGAACCTATCCGACTTAGAAAAGTTCTGAAAAATCTTAGTACAGCAGCCCTAGAGCCCGTTGAAACCCACAACCCTGAGCCCTAATCCCTAACCCCAAAAACCCTACGTCCCAAAGGTTGAAGCTTGCCTGCTGCGCTGCCAGGCTCGCTCTAGCCGACTCTAAGTCTGCGGACTCAGGAAGCTTCCTGGGATGTAGCTGGGTTTACGGGTTTCATTTGGGGTTTGGGTGTAATGCGGGAGGGCTCTGAGCGACTTAATTTACGGTTTTGGGAGTCTACTACGGGTGCTTAAGGCGGCACGGTCAACGATTTCGGGTCTGGGGTCTAGGGACTGGGCTTTAGGGATTACGATTCTTTAATGTTGGGGTTTGGGTTAAGGGTTTCGGAGTTTGGGTCAAGGATGTAGTGCTTGGGGATCAAGGGTGCGGGTTTGGGCCCAAGGATTGCGAGCTTTGGATTCAAGCGCCGTGCTTGCGGATTCGGATGTAGCGTTAAGGAAGGTGGGCGCGTAACGCCCTGCACTGCAGGCAATTCAGCGGGCACCAATCCAGGTGCATGTGCGTGCGTGTGTGTGTGTGTGTGGGTGTGGGTGTGGGTGTGTGTGTGTGTGTGTGTGTGTGTGTGTGTGTGTGTGTGTGTGTGTGTGTGTGTGTGGGTGCGTGTGTGTGTGTGTGTGTGTGTGTGTGTGTGTGTGCGTGCGTGTGCGCGCGTTTGTGTGTGTGTGTGTGTGCATGTGTGCGTGTACCTAAACATGTATACGCATACCTATAAACATAGGTGCAAACATATATGTATGTATACATACACACATATATATATTTATAAACATACATATATATATATATATATATATATATACATATACATATCTACATATGTGTGTATACGTACATGCCTACAAACATATGTCCAACGTACATACATGCATATCTACATGCCTACATACATCCTACATACACATTTACATACATACATGCATACGTACATACATGCATACACTTATAAAAACATACAGTGAAAATATTGTATAAGAACCCACTGTTTAAGAACCTGAGCCCCTACCCAAGGCGGAATTCACCAGGTTCAAGTTGCCTCAATATTAAGAACCTTAGGGTACCCTAGTTTTTTTGGTCAGGTTCTTATTTTTTTGGGTGCTTTCCCTCACCAAGGAAATTTAGATTCGAAAACTAAATTTCCCAACCCCCCACATCAAGAAACCCTCTGCCCGAACATATTGAACGTATAATGGCTGGGTGATGGCAGGAATGCCACAGCGCAGTGGTTGTGCATGGGTTCTGGAGACAACAGCTTTTGTTTCGAATCCCACTGGTGTCATGCACTGAAAATATTGAATTGAAATCTAAATTTTCCAAGGCACCAGGAAATATAGAATTGAAAACTAAATTTTTCCAGACTCCGAGCCCTGTGCTTCCGTGCAGTAGCAGTAGTAGCGGTAGTAGTACTACTTTTTCTTTTACGACTGCTACTACTACGACTGTACGGCTCCTCCCTCAAATTAGGGTTCAGGGGATAGGGGTGAGGGTAGGCTGATCTAGCTGTGGCATTTTGGGGCTCAAGGATTGGAGTCTGAGGGTTTAGGCTTCTGTTTAGGATTCCCGTCCCAACTAATCCGTGGAAATTCAGACTTGAAAAATATAATTTTCCACACCAGCCTCCTCCTGGCCCTTTGGTCCTTGGCCCAAGCCACACCCCCGGCACCAGGAGATTTAGAATCCAAAAGTAAATTTTCTGGAGGGACTGGCCATGCCCTCCGCCCCGAGTCCTTTCGACGAGCTGTGGAAATTTAGAATTGAAACCGAAATTTTCCAGACCCCCATGGCCCACCGCCCCCGACAAGGAAATTTAGAATCCGAAAGTAAATTTCCTGAGAGCCCTCAGTCAAGGTACCAGTCGCGGATAAGAACGTGGTTAAGAACCTGAGCCTACCCTAGCTGCTCGAACGGCAAAATCATATGTAATGGAAATTAAGAACCTTAGGGTACCCTACTCTCGCCGAACGGGGTTCTTATACAGGGTCTTCATTGTATATGCATGCATACATGCGTACATGAACAGCTGCACATGTGCAGGTATCTTATCTTCTCTCACACACATGTAGCCGTGCACCCATGCGTCCATCCATCGGTCCATCCATGGAGACTCCTTACATGGTCAAGTATGCAAAAACGAATCCATGCTACTAGTACAACGTACTTTGGATATTCCCGGTTGGCACAACCGGACACTACGTATGTCTTCGCACACACACACACACATGCATGCACGCACGTGCATAGTCACAACGATTGGACACTCTGACTGAAAGCTCCGGTGCCCCATCGAACGTACTAGTGCGGCAGCTTCGGATGGTTTCAGCAGCCCATTTATAGGAAAGCTCCCAAAAGCTGCGGTGGCCAAGCCGATTCTAGCACGCTTTTTCGTGTGTTCACTGCAGGCTCACGTAGTAGCCCAGCAACTGTCCTACAATGTCCACTGACTTCAGCAAAGGATCACATCGACAGGAGGCACCTTGGAAGCAAGGAAATGCTTCACGAGTTCCTGTCACAACCCAATTCGATTCGTTCCGCTTGCGTGTGAGAAGCAGATTCTCCGAACCAAGACCCCCACTTACTGTGCCCGCACTGAACTGGCGAGCTCGACAATCATGTGCTTTGTCATTTCCCTGATTTCCGTGCCACAGCATGACTCCTTCAACCACATGTGGGCTGTGATTCGCCAAACTGCCCACCAAACAGATCCGAAACCTACAAGCCCTAAACCCTGCAATCCCTGTAAGCCCACTTTATTGGGGTCTTGTTGAAGGATTTAGCTGAAGTTGCTATAACAAGGAAATTATAAGAATTACTATAGATCCTTATGATGGCACCTTAATTTAAATCCCTTAACAAGAACCCAGTTAACAGGCCACCAAATCACCGAGGATGACTCGGAGTCTGCGCGACGTGTCGCAGGTTCCAGCGCTGGCCGCTTCCGGCCAAAGCTGTCCTTAAAAGCTTAAGGTTTAGGGTTTAGGGTTCAAAGCTTAGGGTTTAGGGCTTAGGCTTGATTAGGGTTTAGGGTTTTGGGTGACCCTATACCTGGCCCTTTAATAGAGTCACTATGGCCCTTACTAGTCGGGATTTGGGGTTTTTGAAGTGTACTTGGGGGGTAGGACGATACGGGTTGTAGTGTATATAGGGCTGTTGTACGGGTTAACACAGAGGCCGACACTTAGACTAGGGCTTCCCAGGACTTATGAGTTATGAGTATGAACAGTTCAGAAATCCGAAGCTGCGGCAACACTACTACTTTAAGGTCATTCTGTTGCCTCTTCCTCGGCTAAAGCAGCGTATGCTGTGGAGGCTGGGTTTGAGAGCTCTGGACGATGAAATGAAGTTGCTGCTGCTGGGGGGGGGGGGTAATCATAACCTTCATCGTCATCATGCGATCATTGATCACCGTCATGTTCATGAACTGTAATTTGCTGAGCATCTGTAGGCGTGTGTTCGCTAACCTTCGTGACCATATGCCATGCCGACGGTAGCCACTTTTAACCGCGATAACATACCAAGGCCCACTAGGGGGCAAAACGGATGACACGTTCCTTCATAGTATGCCTTGTACTATGTATCAAAACTCCAGCTCCAGCTCATGAAAACCGGCTACAGCACCATGACAGACTCTGCGAGACTATGCCCCGATTCTGGCGTATCACGTATCGTTACTTTAGATGTCTTGATGGTGTCAAGCAACACACGCGATTCTAGACCATGGCAGAGCACCTTACAGTGACAAGTAAAGCCCCCCCTACAAACGCGTACATATATATATATATACCCTAAGCATCCGAAGACCTCAAATATGACCAAAGTGCTGGTTTGGTAAGCACAACAACGCAAGGCCTTGTTTTTTGTGGTTCCGGACGGAGCATGTGTGTGATGTATGAAAGTCCTAGGATTTCATATACTTTAGCCTATGGCATGCTTTCCTCTAATTACACATGCATGGTAAGATGCCATTTATAGCGAGCTTGCTTGACTTCATTGATTTTTTGAAAAAATATTAAATTCCGACACGTTGGTTGAATTGAGAAAACATTGATTTATAGATTCTTGCACGGGTTTTGCTATGTGTATCAGATATGTATATAATGTATATATATATATATATATATATATGTATATATATATGTATATATATAGGGATTTGTCCGACACAGAAGCCACCAAGCAGCATCAACAACGAAAACAAATATGTATACATATATATAAATATATATTTTTATATTTACTTTATATATATATATACATATGTATCATTCTACATATATATACATATATACATATATATATATATATGTATAAATAGATACCGATTTTTAGAGATATATATATATATATATATATATATATATCGAATCCTTGCATTAATGCACAGGCTTGGAAGTCTCCAACCACCCGCCGCTTCGCCGCCCAGGAGCATGCAGGCATACATGTACAATTAGGAAGACCATGATCCTAGATATATATAGTGCAGTCACGATTATTCAAGGAATATGTTTTTCAAATTAGGAACTGGCCAGAATTCCCCAGATGTCTCGCACTCCAGACTGCACCGAGGCCCGTATCAAACAAACACGTGTGCATACAGACGACGTAGACTGCATGCATAGCCATATATATATGACAGAAGCCTGAGCTCCCAATAATTCGTAATTCATGGTCGGTGCCCGCCAGCTGCGGCCTTCCTTTTGCCGAGGCCGGAAGCAGTGGATGGGATGAGGTTTCAGTGTTATAATATGTTTCAGCGATTTCAGGGGAGTTGTGTCTTCGGGGAAATATATTTTGTATATATATATATATATCGAATACATGGAGATGTTAATGTAGTTTTATTGATCTGGGCTTTGGCATAATGCGGGTTTCCGGTGCTGAGTGTGGAGCAGACATGTGTGCTTCTGCAGTTACAAGCATGGGCTCAGACCGCTGGGTCATGTACATGTTTAGGTTGCCTAGATTATATATATTTGTTAGTGCACAGGCATGGTCCTAGAATATGTACAACAATATATATACGGAGACTTGTAGACAGACAAGTCTCCGTTTGTCTGAGCCCTGCTTGTCGAGATCTTCCCTTCGGATCCTTGGCCGGAGCAGCTGGAAAATTAAATAGACATATATGTTATGTCACATAGTTGAATACGTATATTATATATATATATACATACATACACATACACTAGCGAGATATATACTATACGTGTGTGTAGCTTATGTATACCTATATATAATATATATATATATATATATATATATATATATATAATATACAGATTCCAAGCTGAAGCCGGCAGGGGACGGATCCGTCGAGATCTCTAATTAAGTAGATATATACGACTACTACCATATATATATATATATATGATATACATACGATACCAGGATATCTACATACATCAGCTCATGCATCATGAGCCTTAATTTATAGGCATAGCTCTAGATCTAAAGCTGCATTTTGCAGCACTTCGCCATGGCCGATCCCGCGAATGCTGGCGATGAGCAGCGGCGAGCACCTGGGTCTGGTGTCCCCCTGCTGCGGGGTCGCTGGGTGCTGTGCTTCGTCCCGGAGGTGGAGATGATGAATGTCCGCGGGTACAACCACGTCGGTGTCGACAGGTACCCCGGGCTTCCGTTTATGCCATGGCCTCCGGAGTTTCCGCCTTTTTTGGAGCCGCCTGGGTCAGTGGTGCGACCGGGCGACTTGTTGGTACCCATGGCTGCACAGTAAAGCCTTTATATACATACATATATATAAGCATATATATATATATATACATTATCTTTCTGAATATATATATATATATGTATATATATATATATGAAGATACATGTCAAGTTTTGCAGAGAACTGTTTACAGTTGATATTCGCTGCCTAGAATATATATATATATATATATATTTTTTTTTTGGTTTATGTATTTAGATATATACGTATTTAGATATATATGTATTTAGATATATATGTATGTCTTTATATACATTGGAACCAGGCTCAGCCCGGGAACCTCGGTGCTCAGCCTGGGGTCTGGCCTGGCGAACGTGCTGCCGTAGCTGTGGCGGCAGCAGTAATTCTTGGTTTTTGTTAATATCTAATCGAATTCATATGCTGGGACTTATCTTGAATCAATCGGAGGATGGACCTGCCACGACTGCCGCCCCTGAAGCTTCTCATGAAGCTGAAAGGCTTTCTGCGGTAACTGTGGCAGCACTACACAACAAATACATATGTTAACTATATGTGTATACATATATGTATATATACATATATTTTTTCCTCATTATATGTCTATAGATTATACGGTATCTCATAGTTAAATTGCACACTATATATGTATATATGTTCCTATATATATATATATATATCCAGGTCGATGCAGGAGCAGCCCAAGCACCTCCGCCTTCTCCCGTGGTGCATGCTGGGGCGAGTTTAGGATCTGAAGGAGCTGCTGCAGTAACTCTGGCAGCAAATAATAAGCTCGGCTGGCCTTTTTGTTGTTATATATACAGTACCACGTATGTTTTTGCTGAGCTCTTTTATATTTATGCAGGCCCCACGAGCAGCACCACCGCCTGCGGCTCCCAATGCACCTGGACCACCGCCTGCGGCTCCCAATGCACCTGGACCACCGCCTGCGGGTCCCAATGCACCTGGTCAAGATACTAAGGCAGTCTTAATTCACGAATTGATTTATGCACATCTGTCTACCCCTATATATTAATATATTTCGATATATTAATATAATATATAATGTATATATATATATATATGTGTGTATAGATATATATATATATATATTATGCATCATAAATGTCATGGTTGCTAGCGATTCTTCGGCAAGAGAACCACATATATACGGATGTGTTCGTGTGTATAATGTGTATAATATAGACACGATGAGCGAGCAGAGGTCACACCGGACCTGGCGACGACCCCGAAGGCTGCAGCTGCCGCTTCGCAAACAATATAGTTTACTCGCTACTGACTGATCTATAGAGCTTCTATATATATATACATATTTACATGTACATATGTATTTTTTTTAATTTTTGTAGTATACAAATTGAGCGAACAGAGGTCGCAGCGGACCTGGCGAAGAATGCCCCGAAGGCTGCAGCTGCCGCTTCGCAAACAATATAGTTTACTCGCTACTGACTGATCTAAAGAGCTTCTATATATATATATATACATACTTACATGTACATATGTATGTTTTTTTACTTTTGTAGTATACAAATGAGCGAACAGAGGTCGCACCGGACCTGCCGAAGAATGCCCCGAAGGCTGCAGCTGCCGCTTCGCAAACAATATATATATAGTTTACTCGCTACTGACTGAGATATATAGAGCTTCTATATATATATATATATATATATTTACATGTACATATGCATGTTTTTTTTGCTTTTGTAGTATACAACAAGAGGACAGAGAATAGGTCCATAGAATGACTCGGGCTGAGGGTGATGACGTCAGAGCTTCCGGACTGCCAGAAGCGATCCCTGCGAAGACAGAGGCAGTACCCGCACAAAGTTTGGAAGTGTATATGGTATATAGCGATGCATGACTTAAATCAGTTTGGCTAAACACGGCTGCACAGGAGCCGACAGCTGCAGCTCCGCCCGAGCCTTCGGAGCCGGCACCTCCTGGGCTTCCGGTGCCGCCACCACCGCCTGAGGAGCCTCAGGATGATGCAATGGCTCCAGTGACTCTGGCAGCAACAGTATTAGATATTTGTTAGTGCGGTTGTAATATAGTGATCAAGATGTGTGTATACGTATATGTATATACAAGTAGCTATATATGTATATGTTGAATAGACATGTATATATATATACACCACACATTACAAATTGATATATGTATATTTACATACATATATGTGTATGTATCTAGGCATATATATATGTATAATACGTGTATATAGCATGTTGGGATCGAGGCCGTTCCCGGCAACATGACCCCGGAGAAGAAGGATGCGGCAGCTCCTCCAGCAGCTGTGGCAGCAGGAAGACATGTACATCTGATATAGTTATGAAATAAAGAACAGCTACCGAAACGGGCGAAAGGTGACTCCACCTCGACGGGGCTCTGCAGCTGCTGCCACTGGTTCGAGACCTCGTGGCTCCCGGTCGCCAGCAGCTTGGACTGAATATATTGTGTAACTTACTATATACCTGTATCTGTAAATCTATATATATATATATATATGTATATATACACATATATATATATATGTATCTGTATATATATATATATATATACATATACACATATAATATATTATTGTAATACTTGTTATATAGTACATTTGCTCTGCAGGGGCTCGACGAAGAGCTCGAGGAGGAGGAGGTCTCCTGGAACCCTTCGGATGTCGAGGAGGCGGACAAGAGGGGGGCCAAGAGGAACGTGCAGGACATCTGGTTTCGTCCGGATGGGCAGGCTCCACAGAAGAAGGCCGCGAAGAGGGAGACTGGGGCAAGGGCGAAGAGCAAGTCGAGGCCACAGCCACGTGTGCCGAAGGTGCCGAAGGCGAAGAACGTGGTGACGAAGCCAATGCCAAAGAGGCCGGTTCCGCCCGCCTACCCGCCACCGAAGGCTGCTGGACCGAAGGCTACTGGAGCCAAGGCTGCTGGAGCCAAGGCTGCTGGACCCAAGGCTGCAGTGGAGGTTCCGCCGCCGAAGGCTTTGTTTGCCCTCTCGAGATGGAGGCCAAAAGGCAAGGTGGTGATTGGCCAGGATGGCTCTGGCTATATCGCCGGCGAGAGGTGAACCCGGGCGGCAGGGGCAGAGAAAAAGAGCGAGGGTCCTTGATCATGTAGAGGTGTGTATATATATATATATATATAAATATATATCATACATACATATACATACATACATACATGCAATGTACCTGAAAGTGTGAAGGATGCCTTGTATCTATATTTGGATACATATATACATTATGTATCTTTATATATGTATGTTGGATTGAGCTATATATATATATATATATATATATATTTTATTTATACGAATATGCACAATGGTAGGCCGAAGCCATGAACCCAATCCGCCCTTACAACTCCTACCCGAAAGTTTTTGCCAGAACCCATGCAACAACCGCTCCTGACTTAACCTCGCTTCAAACAACCGATCCACCCAGCCTGCAGCCTACTCCAAACATGAAAGCATGGCCATAGCCATAGACCTGACACACCTAAAACCCAAAACCCTAGGCCGAATCCATGAACCCAATCCGCCCTTACAACTCCTACCCGAAAGTTTTAGCCAGAAGCCATGCAACAACCGCTCCTGACTTAATCCTGCTCCAATCCGCTCCACCCAGCCTGAAACCTACTCCAAACACACACCTAAAACCCTAAACCCTAAAACCCTAAACCCTAAAACCTGAACCCTAAACCCTAAAGTACATAATTATAACCCCCACAGAATTTCCGAACCCGTGCAGGTGATCCCGCGATGGTTTCGAGATGAAGCGAGCCTTGGAAGACTTCCGGCGGCAGACCAAGCGGCAGCGAGGTGTGCCCCCCCCTGTGCTGCCTGGGTTTTAGGTTGCTAGACGAGCAACATGAATATGAATTTAATATATGTATATATATATATATATATATATGTGGAATCAGGTAGTTTAGTATAATGTATATATATACATATATATATATACATATTGATCAAGTCATCATGAGTAATCATCTTGTGACGTGCATGTGCACATGTGCACATTCGAGATGTCAAAACTTATAGCTTTATAATGTATACCCATACATTGTTTTTAGTGTGCTCATATATATATATATAGATACATACATATATATATATATATACATAGGCTACAGGCAAGACATAGACTGCGGGATTGTGCTGCAGCTTTTGCTGCTCCAGTTATTTGTGGGAGCTTCTTTTGCCAGCGATGGAGCCGGAACCCGAAGAGGTGGATGTTTCCACGCTGGGGCCAAGCCTCTCCATGAGGCTTTACGAGGCCTGTATTCGTGGAGAGATGGGTCTTGGGCTCATAGTCTTCAAGTACTCTACACAGCTACGGTCGCACGTTTCTACTCAGCAAGTTTTGAAGTGTGGGTGTATCCCCACTGGTCCATGTGTATACATATATAAATATATATGTAAACAGGTACATAGAACTACATGTATAATATATATATATATATATATATATATGTGTTTATGTATATACATATAAATATATACACATGATGACAGGCCTTGGAGAGAGGGTTTTCCTCGGTGGACTGGCCGGAGCTGCGGACGAAGGCTCCGGAAAACCGCACCCTGGTGCAGTTGTGCACCCCGAACTCGGGACTCGGCATGATCTATGAGAAGGAGGCCGGGTATTGTCCACTATGATCTATATACATAGTCAACCTGCTTATTGTTCTTTGCAGATACAACTGAACGTGAACCCGCTCATTCATCTGCATACCGAATTCACCGAGCCCAAGCTGCCGGCCCTCAGCGTCTTCCAGGCCAAGCCGCCAAAAAAATGTGGCCCCACATATATATATATATATACATACATATATACATATATATATATATACATACATATATACGTATATATATATATAAATATATATATATATATATATTTGATACCTAAGAAACATAGGTATCTAGATGTGCATTTGTAGATATATAGTTCATGAGGTATATGTGAAGATGCATAATACATATATATATATATATATATACATATACATATACAGTTGACGACATATTAATATAGACAGTGGTATATATGAAATATTACATGTATACGTAACTTAATATACAATATATATATATATATATATTCATAATATATATATATATATATATAT
>CAJNDT010000069.1:390000-540000 GCA_905221615.1 Symbiodinium sp. CCMP2592
CCGCGATGGGCAAGAAGTCCGTTATCCCCGAGTCTTTGATGGCCACGGCAGCTGCTGCCAAAGCAGCGAAAGCTGCCAAGAGTGGCCAGGAATCTGTGCCAAGCTTGCATGTTTTTGTTATTAGTACGAATACATAGGTATATATATATATATATATATATATAGCCTGTCTTAATATTTACAAAGAACATATAACTAGTTACAATTACACGAGATGATGTAATGTCATGTACCATATCTTCTATATACAGTAAGCTATGATATAACAGGAAGTTAAGTACAATGTAGTGTATATAATTACATATATATATATATATATATATATATATTATACATATAGACACATGTATAAGCATGTACATATATATATATATATATGTCGACCAGACCTTGCTAACAATCCGAGGCTACTTCGTCGTCCCAGCCGACCAAGTCGGTCGAGTCGGCCAAGCCGGCCCAGTCGGCCGAGACCCGGAAGAGATCCCGCCCGCCGAAGAAGACCGTGGCCGTGTCTGCGACCCCCACGAAGACCCAACGAAGACTCCGGACCCTAAGAAGAAAAAGGAAGACAAGCCACACCGGCTGGACAGTGCCGACACGGTGATGTCAGGCATGGATTGTGAAAAGCAGATCACAAGATATATATATATATATATGTATATATATATATGCATATATATATATGTATGTTTGTGTGATATATATATATATAGATATTGTACACACACCTATGTCTATATATATATATATATATGCAAAAATCTACATATCATAATATACACATAGACATTATCATGCCTATGGCTTGAACAGAAGATACAATAGTTAAATTTCCTCTCATGCACAGTAACTACATTAATTAGGGTTTATGATTATAATATGTATATCAGTACCTATATATGATGGACATATATTGTATGTATGTATACATATAAATCCAAACAGAAATACATTTGTACGTATCCTTGCATATATTATATATATGTATATATGAATCTCTTTGAGATGCAGACTTCCGGCATGTGGTGCATTGTAGCTTCTTCTGTCAATACATAGCTGTTTTCAGTCTCGGTCCAGGCGACAAGTCCTCTGATCTGAACAAGGAGCTGGAAAAAGTCATGTTGGAGGAACTTCCGATGGGAGTGCAAACCTGGCTAGATGATACTTAAAAGCATGCACAGAAATAGCCAATGGATGCATAAGACCCTGCAGGGAGTCGAGGAGGATCGACAGCCGGAGACCCTGCCCTACCCCATGGAACTGGACGTGCCGGACACACTGCCGAGCACACAGGTGGAGGACTGCATCCACGTGTTCCCCATTGGCCTGGACCTGGAGCTCATATATATTTATATGTGTATACTTTATATATATATAGATATAGATATAGATATATAGATAATGCATATATATGTATAGATATCCAACAATAATATACTGCTCAAACCACAAACACATAAAGACATGTGTGATAGTTACCCAGCCAGTGTAAACATGTTCCATGTCCATGGCCACAAACCCAATTTGCAGGAGCCGGAACCTGACAAGGCAGCAGGTGGCGGCGGAGCCACAGCAGTCCGAAACCCAGGTTGTGTCAGTCTGTGTGTGATCCACATATATATATGTATATGTGTATCTTTGTGTGTATAAAGAGATATATATGTCTAGCTACATATGTCTATAGGTTCATATATATATATATATATATATATAAATACATGTGTTTGTATATATATATGTTTATATGCAAACGTACACCTCAAAAATCTATTTGCTTTATAAATTATAAATAAAGTACAATACTTCACACCAAAACTGCAGGTGACGATCCCGGTGCCTGCGATCATGGACGTAGATGCCTCGCTGCAGCGGGTTGCAAGCATGGCCGAAGCCAGCCAAGAGGCTGCAAAGGCACATGAGAGAGATTATATCAAAGATACAAATATACATAGATATGAACTTTCTTTCTTATATATGTATATATTTATATGCCGATATTCATCTATATATATATATATATATATAACATATCTATACATATATCTATATATATATATAATACACCTAGATGTATAATTCTGAAAATATACATGGACTAACAATTGTAGTACCGTGACACATGTTACATATACTTGTTTCCTTCTAGAGTGAATATGACAAGACACCTGGTCTTATTCATGAGATAGGTCGTTGCCCTCGGTTAGATACACGACAACATGTAATATATATATATATATATATATATACATATATACTATAAATTCAACGGACCGAGAACACGTGCAGGCAACGGTGCCGGATTCCCTCCGCAGGGGCAAGGCGGGTGTCAAGTACTGTATATACATATCGTGTGTATGTGTCTGTATATCTATATATACAGTTATATTCATCGTTTGTATATTAAGCTTATATATATATATATATACATATATATATATATGCAGGCAACGGATTTCCGTGAGCCCACGTCTCCGAAGACTGGGGCCACTGCTGCTGAGGCACACGGCCGTATATATGGATGATTAATATAGGGGGTTTAGGGTTTAGGGTTTGGGGTTCAACATGTCTCGCATCTCTGGCCGACCAGGTCGACAACAGCGACCCGATCCCGGAGGACTACCTGGACGGCCTGATCAAGGAGCTCGACGAACAGATGGAGCAGGAGAAGAAGGATAATATGGACAAGGCCGAGAAGGAGAAGCAGGCGGGGCAGGACTGCAAGAAGGAGGTCGACGAGTTGACCCAGAAGTTTGCAGAGATGCTCCCCCCGAGCCAGGCAGAGGGACAGTGTATCCATGATTTACGATAAGTGTAAGCATGTTCTCCATATATATATGTATATATATATATATATATATGCTATATATGCTGTATATACATATATGTACTATATATATACACACATGTACACATAGATCGTCTTATAGACTTATTTCCATTCGTGTCTGATGTGCATGTATGTGTATATATATATATGTACATGTACATACATAGATCTTTATGTTATATATAGACATCTACCCAGAAGAAGTCTGGCATTAGAACATGTACTCTAGATGCATATTTACTAACAACCCTTAAAGGAGAGGAACGAGCTCTTCCACACGGGCTCCAGCCAGAGCTCGCTTGACGAAAAGCCCACCGCCTCGCCCAGCCAGGCCTCGCTAGAGGAAAAGCAATTGGAGGACCTGAGCAGGCAGGAGCTTTACGGGTTGTCCCGGGACCAGCTCTTGACCCTTGTCGGCAAGATGCGGAGCGATGACCAGAGCCAGCGGGCCAACTCGGACGGGGCCCCAGACGGAGGCAAGAAGAAGAAGGAGAAGAGCCCGGAGGAGAAGGCTGAGCATGCTGCATGGATGCGGATGACCCGTGGGCTCAAAAGCTGCTTGGCTCAGTATACATATATATATATATATATGTACATATATATATATACATATATATATATATTCAACGGTTATATATATATATATATATGTATATATATATATATATATAGATATATATAACAAACGATATATATATATATATCCCGGGTATAGTGGTTTCGGTGTTAAGGTCAAGTACATGTGTGCACAGATATGGTAGCAACATACATATAAATAAATATAAATATATATATATATATATGTTGATATAAGAATCATATATGTGTCTGTGTATTGGAAAATATCACCAGGCGGCTGCGATGTGCCGGACGAGATTACCGCCCTGGCCTTCAAGGACAACAGTCTCGAGAAGAGAGCTTTGACTGCATCCGGAGCACAGAATCCCCGAAACCCCAAACCCAAAGCCCCCCACACCAACCCACACAACCAAACCCCGAAACTACGGACCTTGTGATTGCACCTCAGGGTCCCACTCCGTGTTGCGGGACCTGTTCGAGGTCTTCTCCAGCTGCTCCGGCAACTGGCAAAGAAGCTCGTTGATGATGAGCCACAAGAGCACGACAAGCAGCGAGAGCATCGGTGTACACCAGTGGCGGACCGTGGGCTCGATCGCGAAAGAGTACTTTGCAATTGAATTGGCAAGCTTGCTATTTTCTGCTTAAGTCCCGGGTTTAGGGTTCAGGGGGTTTAGGATTTAGGGTTTCGGGTTGAGGGTTTAGGGTATGGTTGGGTCTGAGGGCTTAGGGGTCTAGGGTTTAGGGTCTTAGGGTTAGGGTTGGCTTGGAGTGACATCATTCCTCATCCGAGGCATGGCCAAGAGCATGCCGAGGAGCTCCGGGCGGTGAAAAAGTCCTTGGGAGCCAAGCACTGGCAGATCCACCCCGACTGGCCGAAGCGACAGGAGTCTACTTTTGTAGATACATAATAATTATAATAATACACACATTCATCTCTCTCTCTCTCTCTCTCTCTCTCTCTCTCCTCTCTCGATCATATGTATATATATATATGTATGTATATATATATACATGTGTATATATATATATATGTATATATATATATATGTATATGTATATATATATATATATATATATATATTATGTATACATATGTGTGTGTATCCGTACGTGTGGAGTACTATATTATATTAATATTATATTATATTATACTATATTATATTATATTATATTATATTATATTATATTATATATATTATATTATACTATATATATATATGTATTTGTATATATATATATATATATATATACGTAGTCCTATAAATCTTAGGTTATATATATAAATATATTGTAGTTGACCTATGTACATGTTTGTTTCGGTTTACATATATATATGTAATATTCAGTGTACCGTATATATAGACTATATATATATATATATTTATCCTGTAGCAGCCCTGCAGGACATGGAACTGGTGAAGGTTTGGGTGAGTGCTGAGGAGTCCCAGCGGACTTCGACCGAGTCCAAGTACGAGTTCAACATGCAGGGGAACCTCGATTGCGAGGCCACGAAGAGGCTGTTGCAGCTTGCTTGCCAGTTTATAAACAAAGCTGAGTTGAATCATCCGCCTGCTCATCCTGTCTCCGCATGAACGATGGACATAAATCAAAAACCCGACTTGGCTATATTTTACCTGGTTTGAATTTAACTTCAACTAGTCATGTATAATAAGGAAGATGCTGGTGGACTTGGAAAAGGAGGAGGTGAGCATCAAGGAGAGGCGAGAGCTGCCCGAGGACGTACTTGGCAACAAGAAAGGAGGAAAGGGCAGAGGCAAAGGAAACAAGAATAAGAAGACCGGCAAGGCGGGTCAGAATCTCAGACAAAGCCTAAACCTTAAGACCTCATCCCTATACACATATATATATATAAATAAATGCATATATATATATATATACACGTATAGCTTTAGACCCCATTCAACCCTAAACCCAATTTTGGTGATTTACTCATGTCAGGGTGGCGAGGAAACCACCACACCCGTGCCAAAGCCCAAAAGCGAGCAACAGCTCTGCCAAGCCATCCTCAACAAAGTTGCAAACAAAGTGCTCGAAGCGAAAAGCTGGCGGAAGCAGCTCGAGGATGCCGGCACGTGCCTCGGGCTTTTTCTTCTAGATATATATATATATATATATATATGTAGAACAGATATGGTTTAAGTATGCAGCCTGCCCTGCTGGTCATAGCTTCACAACGTACATATATATATATATATATTGTGTATATATATATGTGTATATATATCTATATACACGTAATAATGATATCTACATTATATATATATATATATATATAAATGTACATTTTATTGTCAGTCTTTGCATATGTATCTTCGTGCAAAGGCCCAAGAACACCCTGGACAGCTTGCTCACTGACCTGGAGCCGTTCCGCCTGGATATGGAAAAGAAGCGGTACAGCCTCGAGAATGTGTACAGCTCTCGAAGCTGGGACATGTGCACACAGCACAGGATGGCCCTCGAGCAGAGCATCAAGGAGTACATGGATGCCTGCAAGCACGTGACGATCCATACCAGGACGGCCAAGCAGAAAAAGTGAGGGCCGGCAGGCTAGATCTAGGCGGCGATGTTGATCGGTCACATCCCCAGCAGCATTGCGGATATAAAGTTAAAGCACACCGGGGCACTAGACTTTATAAACATGCATATGTATATATATATATATATATATGTGTCTGTGTCTGTGTCTGTGTCTGTGTGTGTGTGTGTGCATGTGTAGCTAATATATATATGTAGCAGATATATATATATATATATATACATGTGTGTGTGTGTCCATTATAATGAACTTCATGTTGTTACATCGGTTATTGTACTTATGTAGCACACTCAGATTTGTCGCAAAGCACTGCCGGGGCCTTTGGTGTCTGATCGCTAGTTTTGGCCGACGGAAGATCGACTCGCTGCAGCGGCAGCCATGAGGGGAAAAAGTGGGTATCCTTCAGTGCCAGATTGCAGTGTCTGCATCTGTGAGAATCCATCTTTCAATCCGACAGTATGTTTAGTGTTCCGGATTCCCCCTTCGCAGGCGACCCTATCTCGGCCATTTTGCTGGAGAAGGTGGGTGGTGGTGTGCCTTCGCTTGCAGGGGGACTAGAATACATAAGTATGTGTATAATAACATATATGGGTTTAGGGTTTGAGGTTTTAGGGTTTAGGTTATTTCTATTTAAACTGAGGATATCTCCATGGCTGCAGCGAGGGACATATGCGGAGCCATCCAGCAGGCAGCTCGCTCTAATCGGCTCGGCTGTTGCAGTTGCTCCCACAGCATCGGGTTTCAGGGTTAAGCTGGGTCGGGGAGGGCGGGAGGGCTCCGGTAGAAGCCAGGGAAACCTGCTTGCATCAGCAAGGTCTTCGACAAAGCTACACCGCCCGATGTGCTTAAACTGGCTGCTACTGGAGCTCAGGGCAAGCATGCGGGGAACATCCACAGGGATGCCTTTCGACAGTTCAAGTCGCCCGACACCTGGCTTGCATCCAATATATATATATATACATATATACACACATATATATACATACATATATATATATATATAATGACTACACATATAAGTAGATACACATACAATTAATACAGCTATGATGGCAAACATTCTGCTATCCGTTTCTACACATTAATTACACATATGTTTTATTTAAACAAGAAAATCAACGACGAGGTGCCTGTGCACTGGGTGGAAGCACCGGGCCTCGACGACCAGGGCAAGCCTACGATGCTGCACCTTGAGTGCAGGGTCACACGGAATCCTTTATCTTGGGTCTTATATTATCTATATATATATATAAGTATATATAGCTAGACAACTACATAAATATATATATATATATATAGATAGATGTGTGTGATATATATTATATATATATATAGATTGCCTAGGTGTATGCCTAACACACAATATAAGTTGATATTTATTATTTGGTGCAATGAGGCAAATTCCCTGTGTCGCCCCGCACGAACTCGTTCCGTGGCTCCACGAGCAAGGGCTAGCCCCCAAAGCAGATTCCACCAAGCGATACTGGGCCAAATTGGACACACCACATCCTGGAAAAGCTGTGGAGAGCGAGCCGTTGTTTTTGTATGGGGACTCTGCCCAGTTTACTAAATACGGCGATCATCTTCTTGGAGCTTTCATGGGATTCGTGATGTCCGAGCACAATGGTCTTGCCTACTCGAGGTTCCCTCTGTTTTTCTTGCAAGATCGGTTCAGTGCTGGCCGATCCACCGAGCAGCCGCTGTGGAGGTTCGTGGTGGAGAGCCTGCAGAAACTTGTTCGCATGCCAGGCAGTCCTATGGTGACAGAACTCCGAGGCGACTGGAAGTTTTTCGTTGATTGCCTGGGTCTGAAAGCAACACCGACGAGCAAGGAAGTGTGCTACAAGTGCAAGTGCACCCTGGCAAGTGGCCCGATGAGTTACGGCCAATTTGGCCTTTCCGCTGCCTGGATGCGAACCAGGCGGAGCAATGTGGACTTTCTGGCCAATGTGCTTCCGGTGCTGGACTCCCCGGAAAGTTCGCCGCTTATCTGGATGCCAGGTTTTAGCATGCACATTCTTAAGCAGTGCTGGATGCACACGGCCCATCTTGGAGTTGGTCTTTTTGCTAATGGTTCGGCAATGAAAGTCTTGCTGGACCGGGAAGTGTGTGGTGCCGGCCTGACCAAAGATCAGGCTCTCCGGGCATTATTCCTTAGGTTCAAAGGCTGGCAAAAGCAAGTGAAGGTCAGGGTTGCTATGCCGCGATTCAGACACTTTCTCTTGAAATCCGACCTGGAGCAGATATTTTACCAGTCCAAGGCCCACCACAGCAGAATCATCACGTCGTTTCTGGCTGCTATCCTCTCAGAGGAAAGCAAGAAAGCACCAGCTGATCTGGAGCTCCTGAGAGCGAGTCTCTGTGTGCATCTCCTGTCGGAGCTGTACAACCGTGTGGAGCAAGGCAACAGGTTCTTGACGGAGGAGGCTTCTCTGTCAAACTTTGGAATATGATATATATATATATATGTATACTCGTTATATATAGTATAAAAGATATATTACATATATATATATACATATATCTATATATTATTTAAACTATACCTTTATAGATATATGCATATATATATGATAGTGATAATGATATAATAATTATATGATAATAATGGTAATAATAATTCTGAAATAGTAATAATATATAATAAAGTACATATGCTAAATAGTATGTAATGTATAACATATGTATACATATATATATGTGTTAATATACAATAAAGTTGCATCTTAACAAATATATATATATATATATATATATATATTAAGTGCATGACACATAATATATGAATCCCCATCGATGCCGAGGAAGCCGTGGAAATCCGCAGCCTGGGCCTTCGATTCCTGGAGACCTATATGCACTGTGCAGCCACCTCCACCAACCCGCACCTGTATCAGCTGATTAATATTCTGTCTAATTCTATGTGAAAAGAGTTTTGGGTCTGTGTCTTTTTATATATTTATCTCTCTCTTTCTCTCTGTCTCTCTCCCCACATTTTTGAAGCTGGCGGTATCCATCTATTTAAAAATTTCAGTACTTCTACCCTGCCCAAGGTTTATGTGGAGCCTGAGACCGAAGCACCACATGCTGCAGCACATGGTCATGGAGCTTGCCGAGACCCGCTACGAGGATGATATATATATATATATATTACTCAAGGACAATTCCTTTCATGGTGCGACTGTTTATAAGTGATAACATATCTTGTAGCTGGTAGATACATATACATATATATATATATATATATATTCCAGCGACTACCATATATATATATATATGAGTTTGTTATATGTATTTTCAGTCCAGCTAATATGCAGCTGAGGTTATAACTTCAGGTTTTTCCATACGTATGCTGAAGAGGGGGCTCTTGGAGTGGCTGTGGATATTGCCAAATCCTCGCATCGAAGCACGGTCGAGAATCAGATCCTCTCCAAGCAGTTGCTGCGACTGCAGGCTTTGATGCAAGGTCACTGACGGCACTGGCGGGCCATGCTTGCACGTGCATGAACGAGAGCTCCGGAGCAGATAGCGAGCTCGTGAAAACAGTTCTCCTGCATCCGAGACTTCCTGAAATATATATATATATATATATATGTATATGTATATACATATATGTATCTATATATATATATATATATAGATGTAAACCCTAAACCCAAAACCCCAAACCCCTGAACCCGAAACCCTGAAGCCCTGAACCCTAAACCTTAAACCCCTGCCCGTGAATCCTAAAGCCTAAACCCCAAACCCCTCGGATGCAGTCAGTTCACTCACGGGGGGCTGCAGCAGGACTGAAGTGTCACATGCCTGCTTACATGCAAATATATGATGCTCAAGCAGTTAATTAAATTTTGGTGCCTTGAGGTTTTTCCCACTCTTACCTCTCGGCATGGCAGGGCCAACATGGATGGTGAAGATGGAGCTGCTCGGCTGGGGATCGAGAGCTGCAAAGGCGGTCAACGACCTGGAACGGCATGGCTGGGACAGGATGACAGTGTTGGTACACGGACTGCCAATTGCAGAGAAGGACCGGTTGCATTGGCTTGCCATGGGCAACTATACGCCTCACGGCAAGTGGGTGAATCGCTTCCTGACGAGAGTGACTTGCCCAACGGTGGTAGCCCTCACGGGCATGTCGAACCCAGAGAATCTGGCCAAGCACTCATATAATATATATAGATATATGAGTATAATATATATATGATTCTTTTTATATACATTAATATCAATATATATATATATATATAGAATATATAAATAAATAAATATAAATAAATAAATATATATATTTATATTTATACATATATATATATAGTATTATTATTATTAATTATACATAATATTATACATAAATATATATATATATATATATGTTGTTTGTGACCTTGTCACGTGAAATCAAACCTTTATCAATAACTATTCAACTTTCTGACATATTCTCCGTTTTGTATTTCTTGCGGGTGGAGCTTAAGATGACAAGATTTTTGTTTCTCGGCATCTGAGGACATGCGACCGCTTCATCGAATCCGCTATGGGTTATGCACTGGAGCACAAGCTATGCGACATCGTCATGGCCCTCGACGAGCTGCTGTTGTGCTTCGGGAATTTGGTCCCATACCTCTGTCGCTAGGCTGCATATATATATATATATAATAAATATATAAGAAACAGACAGATATATAAATATGTAAATACATATGCCATATGAACTGATTATAATTATAATAATAATGGTTCTTGTGAAGCCTATCTATATATATACATAGCAGGAGCTTTCGCCTTTAGCTGAATTAATTTATGTATATATAGATATATACATATATTTCCCTCGGAGCCTTATCCAAGATGACGACATCAAGAGAATGGAGGAGCCCAGCATGTCTCAACTGGATCGGCTCATCCAAGACATGCCACTCGTGAACCAGACCCAGGCCCGGCAACCCTACAGCTCTCTCTCTCTCTCTCTCTAAATAAATATATATATATATATATATATATATATGGCCTGAACCCTTCAGTCCTAAACCCTGAGCCCTGAACCTGAACACTGTACTCTCCCTGAGGTGGAGGTTTGAGCTGGCCAAAGTCTTCTTCACCAGAATTTGTGGGGCACCCACCGGGAATAAAACCCGTGCCCACGGCCTAAGGCCTACCTTCGGGTTTGCAAAGCCAGGAAAAGAAGTTCGAAAGAATGCTGGACGTTTATATATATATATATATATTGCTTCGGATATGAATAATTTCCAAAGCATTTGGGAAATAACCTTGAAACTTATTCTAGGACTGATTTTTTTACATACTTATTGATTGATTTTTCTGATCCTTTCAGCGAATCTGCATCGGATATGAATAATCTTCAAAGCATTTGGGAAAGAACTTGCAAACGTATTCTACGACTGATTCATTTTACATACTTATTTACTGATCTTTCTGATCTTTTCAGCGAATCTGCATCGGATATGAATATTTTTTAAAGCATTTCGGAAAGAACAAACAAACCTATTAACACATTTTTTGGACCATATATACTGATTGTTTGACCTGTATATCAACATATGAATATTGAGAAATACAGGGAATGACATGCATTTCCTGGATTGAATACATTTTATACATCATATATATTGACATGCATTTCATTCAACTTACATGATTGTCCAAGTCCTTGTATTTCCAGCACTTACACTAAAGGCCTTGGATTCTGAGGTCTTAGCAAACATGGTCACATTTGAGGTCTTCGGATGCTTAGGGTTTCTGGTCGGAGCCGATATCAGAGGACTGCGCTCTCGTAAGATTGGCATGGTCCGTCCAACACAGGGTTCGGATAGTTCCGAAGACCTTTCGGGTTGCTCGCTTGACTTCGAGCTGTGCGAAGGCTTCTTGAATCAGCGGGGGCCAATTTTGCTGCGCAGGGGTCAGACTCTTGGAGTGAGTCATAAGAACCTTAATCCTTGAGAGGTCCCTGCTCATTTGCACCACCGAGCCCCCTACCGCAATCCCGCTGGCGTCCGCTATCTGCTCAAGCGGGCAAGAGCCATCAGCAGCCGACGCCTCATCGAAGGCCGCCAGGCTGATATGGTGGCTCATCATCTTCTTGATGGCCTTGAAAGCCTTGCAGCCGGCAGTGGTGCCTGTCCCCAGGCCACCTTCCGGAAACTCCGCTCCCGGTTTCTGCCATTGGCCCAAAACCTTAGCAGCATGGCCATATTCCGCTGGCAGATAGCCCCGAAGCCAGTTCGCACACCCAAGGAATTGCTGGATGTGGAGCTTTTCCTTAAGCGGCGGGAAATCCACGACCGCTTGGCATCGCTCCTCGTCGGGCGCACTCCCGTGCCGCCCGATCCGGTGCCCGAGGAGCTTACCCTCTGACACACAGATCTCAGCCTTGGCGACACCAAAGGAGAACCCAAAGAGGATGCTCTTGTCGAGGAAAGCTTCCAAAGAGACCAGGTGATCGAGAAGGTGCGGGCAAGCACCCTTGTGCCTCGCACCCATATCCTCCCGCAGCTTGTCGTAGTAGTAGTCGGAGGGAGGTTCCTCGATCATCTTCTCAATGTCGGCCGATTCCACTATGTGGTACACCGGCTCGTTCCTAGTGTCCACTCTGGAACCACTAGTGACGTCTCGGCCGTGGCTTCCTCCAAGCCCCCTCGTAGCGGAACCCGCATCCCATCCTGCCCAACGCGGCCCCGTCTTCGTCCTGAAGACCGCGAGATCGGACGTGACGGGCACGGTCGACCAGTCGACAGACTCGGGCCAAAGCCTGAGGTCCCTAGTCTGCCACAACCGCCACGGGCCGCCAGAAGACTTCAAGAGGCAAGTCTCGTACGGAAGCCTTTCGACATCCGGCCGATTCTCCGGGTCACCTTCCTGGGGCCTGCCGCTCCAAAGGCCAGCCATTCCTCCCTTCGTCTGCCACCACTGGCCCTCAGTGGGGATGGAGGAGAGGAAGGACACGGCATCCGGATCCGTAACCACGGACTCCGTGGCCCAAGGCCCTCCTAGGACCGTGCTTACGGCGGCAAGGGCGAAAACCGCCCCAACCCTCAGGCCCTTACGCCAACCCCTGCTGTGCGAGCATGCGCCGCAGCCTTGCAGGCCACAGACGGCGGTCCTCTCGGTGGACCCGCACGCAAAGCATCCAGGGAAGGTCGAGTCTTCGGCAGTGCCTAATCCGCAGTTCCCACACGGGTCACCACTCGCGTCCGTAAAGAGGGTCTCAACCCCTCCGCATTCACACGCGGTGGTCTGCGCGAGCCCGGTCCGGACCTCGCCGACGACGGCACCCGGAGAGACAGTCGTGTCCTCTTCGGCTACCAGCAAGATCGAACCTTCCTCGGCTCCTGTGGGCCACAGCCCAGGCACTGCTTCGCAGTTGGCGGACTCTACCGGGAGGACAGCCTCCGTAAGGGAGCCATCCTGGCCTCCACTGCCTTCCCTCTTCACAGGTGCGATGACCCCATCTCCGGCCAAGAGCTCCAGCGGGTTCTCCCCGCTGTACCGGAGCAGGTCCCTGCCTCCGGTACCCGGCTCAAAGCACAGAGCACCGTCGAGACTAGAAAGCCTGGACTCGAAGGCGTAGGCGCGGTCCTTCCGCGACCTACTGTAGTCTTCGCACCTGGGGATCTTAATCCCAAGGGTTTCCAGGGAGTGGCAGTCAGGAAGGGGCTTGAAGCCCAAGCCCTGCCGTCCCGAGCAATCCAAGGCGCGGCCGCCAAGGATGAGCCCATGCCAATCCGAGGTTCCTTTCGCGGCTATTTTACAGCGCACGAATATCTCTGGACCCTCGCTGCAGTTGTCGGGGGAGAGCCCCTCCAGAAAGCGGACTCTCAGCACGACGGCCCCCTTCAGGGGCACCGGCTTCCCTGCAGCGATCCCATGGACGAACTCCGGATGCACCCAGCGTTCGAACTTCACGACAGGAAACCTCCGGTCCTCCGTGCCGATCCCCAAGGCAGCAGCCCGGTTGAGGATCCCACAGAGGAGTTCCTCCGTGATGTGGTTCGAGCCTGCACACCCGTCCAGCATGCATTCCACCATGCCGTCGATGACCTGCACGACTGTTCTGTACTGGTACCCCCCGACCTCGTTCTCGCAGAGGTGCCACCAGTCCTGAGGCAGCTCGTCCAACGAGCTGAACTTCGACGACGAGCTCTTGGCAAGCGGGAAAGCGGAGGAGTTCGCCGCAACAACCGTGCCAGCGCTCCCAATCTGGATGGAGAGCGTAGCGAAGGGATTCACCATCCCGGCGCCACTCGGGGCCGCCCAGTTCGAAGGCAACGCGGCTCCCCCAGTGGCGGGAAGCGAATGGACCATGTCACAGTCCGCTCCCTTACGGCACGACCCGTTCTTCTTGAAGAAAGGGCAGATAGTCCCTGGCGGCTTCGCGCCCGCCTTGGACTTCGCCTTGGGCTTGGCCTTGGCCTTGCCTTTGGGCTGCCCTCCGGGTCCACCCTTGCCCTTGCCCTTGCCCTTCCCCGGCGTTGTCGCCAGGGTGGACGCGTCCCGCTCCTTCTTGGCCGCGAGGGCCTTTTTGCGGAGCTCCTTGTCGTGCGAGTAAGGGCACGCGTCCCCTTTTGGGCAGTTCCCGTGGTCGCGGAAATGGAAACAGATAGGCTTACCTTTTCCATTTCCTTTCGGACCAGCGGCAAGCGTGGAAGAGGCGGCCGCCTTGGCCGCGGCCTTAGAAGCCTTGAGCTCCGTCCTCAGCTTCTCGACCTCCTTCCGCGCGGCGGACAGGGCTGGGTCTTCCGTCGAACCTGCGTACACGCTATTAGCCGTCACCCGATGCGCAGCCTCACGCTGCTCATATTCGAGGACGACCTTATGCGCTTCTTCCCAGGTCGAAGGGCCTCGAAGCCCTGCGGATGCGCCGTCGCTAGGCCACAACCGCTTATCACCGCGGATCTCCTTCTGGAGATGTGGAGGCATCTTGCGCAAGTAGCTTAGGAAGAGCTCCCTCGCTGTCTTGCCAAGACCCACACTCTCCAGCTCCGCGATGGAGGCCTCAAACAGGGGCTCGAACTGGTGCCCTGTGAGACGGCCCTTAGTGAGGGCGACGTGCTCCGCGTCCACCCTCATCTCCTTCTCTTCTCGGCTCTCGCCGAAGACAAGGTGCCGCTGCTTGATCCTTTCGTAAACGGCTTGGGGATTCTCAGTAACTTCCCCGGTCTTGGAGGCAGCCTTGTACACGTTAGTAAAGGTCTTAAGCCTCGAGCCGCGGCAGCGAGCACGAAGGGCGATGAGTTTCTCCCGGAAATTCATCCCCTTGCAGTTGTTGGCAAGGCCACAGACGTCCTCGAACTCTTCGTAGAACTGGACCACGTCCCGGATGTCGGAGCGATCGTCGGTGAGCGAGGGCCATTGGAGGTCCGTCTTCACGGTCGTGATCGACGTCTGACCTCCGCGAGACGCCAAGGCCTCCTTGAGCGCCTCGGTCTGGGCCGCCAAAGCTGCAGCGAGCTCTCCGGCTCCGCCGCTGGCGGAGTGAGGCTCGCCGGGCTTATCCTTCTTAAGCCCTTCGAGCTCTATCTCCAGAGCCGCAAGGCGGGACTTCAGGGGTGAGTCCCCCGGACCAGGTTGCGGATCCTCAGGGATCGCGAGCTGAAGGTCCACCGGGAGAGGCGCCGGTGCTCCGGACTTAGAGCCCGACTCCGCAACGGCGCCCGTCCGGGCCGCCAGGGCCGGGACAGAAGAAGGAGTGCTCCAAACCTTCTCGGGATCGCCGCTGCTCTTGCCTCCCAGGGCCAAGATCAGCTCGCCGAGGCACGAGATCTCCTTCTCGACCTCCTCTCGGTCTTCCGACCCAAGAGAAACCGCGGCAACGGTAAACCTGGTGCGCAGGGCCCGCACCATCCTGGCAGGGTGCCAGTCACCTCCCATTTTGCCGTATTCCTCGGCAAGGATGGTGGCCTTGGTAGTGATCTTCTCAAGATCCTCCACCGTGACCTCTGCCTGGTGCGCCTTCAAGGCCACAACCAGCCTTGAAACCCGCGTCAGGTAATCCGCGACCGGTTCCTGGTCGGGACGGTAGAGCTCCCGCAGGTCCGCCTGCAGGGTCTCCGCCGTGACGGGACCACCCGTCCCAGCAGACGAGGGAGGCCCGGAACGGGCCGGGCCGCCGGCCACCGGCGAGAGAGCAAGCGCACCAACACGGCGCGCCGTCTCGGCCACGTCCGCCGGCGCAGCGGCAGGACGCGGAGCCGGTACCCCGGCCTCCGGCAGAAGCTCTTCAGAGCTGGGGCCCGGATCGCCATCCTGAGCACCCGGGCCCGCTTCCGCAGCTGGAGCTTCCTCATCTTCCTCTTCATCTTCTTCCTCTTCCTCTTCGGCATCGAAGTTGTCGTAGAGGAATTCCATCGTCTCCTTCCACAGACGCTGTTCATCTGCTAGCGTCGTGGATCGTCCGTCCTTCTTCTTGGTGGGACGGGACCCCGTTTCCTTACGCCAACGGAGCCAGTACATAAAGGGCATCTTCTCCGGGTACTCCACTGACCCATCCTCGATGCACCTCAGCAACGTGGCTCCTTCCGGCTGACCTGCGACCTCAGCGCTCATGGTCGCCTAGCGAAGGAGAGAGCCCCGTGCCACACAGGACCACGGCCTCAAGGCGCACGACAAGCGCGCCTTCGAGGCCACGTTAAAAGATTGCGGCGCAGCAGCCGCCTGGGTGGCCGTTTCCCAGAACAGCCCCCAATTGTGGAGAACGGAAACCCAAAGGGGCAGCACGCACCCTCGTTTTCCGTCCAAGCAGAAAGTCCAACGACCGTGACAGGTCGAACGTCCGCCCAGGACGGGCTGCGCGCAATTGCGTCGCGGCAACGAGAAGCTACCAACGACACACTGCCGTGCTCACTTGAGCCAAAAATGTTATGAATACGAATTACAGAAGAGCATGCATAAAAGCATACAGCACAACAGCCAGCCCGCAGACTATGTACAGTTACAAGTACTAGTCGTCGTCGTACTAGTAGTAGTCGTAGTAGTCGTAGTAGTAGTAGTAGTAGTAGTAGCAGCAGTAGTAGTAGTAGTAGTAGTAGTAGTGGTGGTGGTGGTAGTCTTAGCAATAGTAGTAGTAGTAGTAGTAGTAGTAGCAGCAGTAGTAGTAGTAGTAGTAGTAGTAGTAGTAGTAGTAGGAGTAGTAGTAGTACTAGTATAGTAGTAGTAGTAGTAGTAGCAGTAGCAGTAGCACCTCCACTAGCACTAGCAGTAGCAGTAGTAGTAGTAGTAGTAGTAGTAGTAGTAGTAGTAGTAGTAGTAGTAGGAGTAGTAGTAGTAGTAGTAGTAGTAGTAGTAGTAGTAGTAGTAGTAGTAGTAGTGGTAGCAGAAGTAGTAGTAGTAGTAGTAGTAGTAGTAGTAGTAGTAGTAGTATTGTTTTTGTTCGTAAAAGTAGCAGTAGTAGCTGTTGTAGCAGCAGCAGGAGTAGTAGTGTAGTCGTCGTCGTCGTCTCAGTCGTAGTGGTAGTCGTAGTACTGCGGTAGCAAGTGGTATCACCGTCGTCGTCGTGCAATCGTAATCGAGTAGCGCTGCAGAATGACCCGTTCGCTGGCCCTGGTGGGTTTTGCCTGCCTCTTTAGACTCGCAACTCGGGCTGGACAAGACATGCAACGGGGAATTGGGGTCTTCATGCGTTGAAAATGCGCATGAAAGTGTGACCCTTAAATATGCACTATTCTTCCATCAATCGGGACGACAAACCGGAGCGAAGGTTTTGTTGCTTGCAGATCAGAATGCTTCACTTTGATGTCCCGCTTGCCAAGTCTGCTCGCATAGACTGGAAACAGTCAAGGCAGTGGTTGGGCTCCTGTTGCCTTGCAGATGTCCCATTGCATTTCAATGTAGATCATCCTTGATGATACCCCGAAGACGTAAATTACGCAAGCAGTTGTACAGGTCGCCTTCAACTTCGAGCTTGAACCACTTTACAATACCGGGGGGCCGATTGAGGCGAAGCCGTTTGTTGGCTTCGATCTTGGATTTGCTTGCGTCAGCAGCCAGGTGCCAACTTGACCTATCCTGGGAACAATAGACCTGGCAGAGATCTTGTTCAGGCAAGTCCCTCTCGAAAGAGAGGCCGGTGAGATATATCGAGTAGTGAACCAGCTTCCATGCAAAAGAGCCGCCCCCCGTCCGAACAGGTCGGACATTTGCGGCATGGTCCTCTGACGGGGCAAGCGCAACAGCATCAGTCATCTGAGAGTTTGAGTTTTCGTGCCCAAGAACCACGTCAATTTGCAGACCCAAGAACGGCGCACCAGGCGGAGACACTGTCCATAAGGATCTGAAAATGTCTGCGCTGTAGATGGTGTCGCTCTCGAATGGCTGCCCATGGTAAGTTACTAGGTCTTCACGTTCTCGTTCTATGCGGGTGCGTTGTCGCTGAATGACTGTCTCAAGCAGCGCCATTTCTTCGTCAGCCTGTCGCTTTTTCCACGAGTCGCGCGAGCACCAGTCGTTCATCATGACCTCGAGCTCGGAATTGCTGATGCAGAGAAGCCCAGGCTGGAGAATTTCCTCCAACAGTCCTGGGCTTATACTCGGGCATGATGTCAACGCCACTTTGGCATTGATCCATATCATCTCCAACGCCTGTCGGCGCAAGTCCGGCAGCTGGAAGTGCACGGCAGATGCCAAGACTTGGCAGGCATTCTCCGGTCCCAAGCCTTTCTGGAAGGCCTGCATGCACAGCTCCTGGAGTCTTGTAACCTGGTACTTGTCCGCGAGGGCAGCAACTTCCGCAACAAGGTCAACCAGGGAGCCCTCCACCACCCCAGAATAAAGGAAATGCAGGAAGGCTTCCACGGCCATACTGGAGAAGTCGTTGATGACCACGCGAGCTTGATGGCCCTCCATGAAGCCCTGCGAGTGTATCATCCTGTCGAATACCGGAGACCATCTGGTCAGCAATGGAGACCACACTTTGAACTCCGTCTGCTTCACTTCTGATCCAGCCTCGCCTTCCACGTGCTCCTCCACCAGCACCGTGAAGTCACCGCCATGGCCGAAGCAGTCCATTAAAATGTGTGCAACGGCGGCAGTATCCTCTTCCGCGGCCATGGCCATAGCCATGGCGATGGAAGCTTTCCTTCTATTGATTTATGATAAGCCTCGGCTTCCTACGGCCTACACATGACAGGATTCATGTGCACGTCCTGCTCCTGGCACGGGCCCTGTGGTTTCCGGTTTGCATGGCGTTCGGGGCTTACTCTATCATGCTTTTTTCTCTCTCGAAGGAGCTTGAGCGGCTTCTAACCCACGCGCACGTTGGGTAAAAGCTCCTCGTGCAGTCAGTGCCAGATCTTATAAGATCGAAAACTTCGTCAGACCCCAAAAACGCAACCTCTAATCTGGGCGCAGTAACCCGGTTAAAACCAAGATCCCCTGCATCCTGCCTCTGGACTCGGATCAATGGAAATGCCCCTCTTACCGCTCATGGAGCGGATCATGCTCACCAGCTCGTTGACGTCCACAACCTGCACAAGCATTCTTGGCGCTGTGTGAGTTTGCGCTCGCAGTGCTAGGCTCAAGACTTGTTAAATGAAGTGTGTGGGTAGGACTCCAAAAAAAACTGGTGCACAAGGCCTCGTGCGGGAACAGAGGAAGCATCCCGAAAAATCTTGCTGCCCACGACCCAACAACTAAAGAAGGACGATGACAAAAAACAACCAAACCAGAGCAGTGGTGGACTGTTGATGGCCGAGAACTGCAACCTTGAACCAACAACTGTTTAACCACAAAGGACTTCAGGCTCTTTGAACCTACTCAAGAATCTTTCCAAGCAAAATCTGTACCAAGCACTAAGGCCGAACCATTGAAAGCACCCAAAGCTTCAAAAGAAATCTGACACACTTCAAACACTGAAGCTCTAAACGGGAACAGCACCAACCCACCCCAACCACCACCACCGCCGCCGCCGCCGCCCCCGCCACCCCCGCCACCCCCGCCACCGCCCCCACCGCCCCCACCGCCCCCATCGCCCCCACCGCCCCCACCGCCCCCACCACCACCACCACCACCACCACCACCACCACCACCACCACCACCACCACCACCACCACCACCACCACCACCACCACCACCACCACCACCACCACGCGTCATCGTAAACGGTATCGGTGCAGGGCGTCCGCCCAGGTGACCTGACCTGCTCGTTCACAGGAACCTCAATCTCCCGCACTTTGATGGCATCCACGCGCTCCTGTGCTCGCTGCTCTGAAAACTCAGAAGCCACTGTGAATCTAGAGCCCTTCCTGCATTTTTGCCTCCAAGGAGTTGTTGCCGGCTTGGCATTGCCAAATAACGCTGGCGGCAAATCTCCGAGAACGAATGAAGTCTCCCTCAGCTAAGGCCTAGCTTATGAAAACTTAAGTTGTATCTAGTCTCAACCAACACATTTTCTGTAGCCAGCACCGCTTTTGCAGCACAAGAGAAACCCTCAAAGTCCCACAGAGTTGCGGAGAAATAGTGCTCGCTTGTAGCCCCTACAACGAGAAAACTCAGAACCCTACTCTAGTTTATGGCGAACCCACAAGGCCTTGGGAGTAAGATGTTGCTTCCCATCCTATGTAAGATCCCAAGAGGGTGCACAAGGCTCGAGAAAAATATTCGGGCCAAGGCAAACGTCAATTAAACACATAAGATGATTGCGATAGCAAGCTTTGAAATACGCTCTGCAACTACACTTGCTCGGGTATAGCCAGGTGACCCAAATGTGTTGACCTTGAACCTCACTCTCAGTCCACAACGCCCAGAAAGAAGAACCCCAACCTCCCTAACCCGTAAACGCCTCAAAATGCCTGATTCCTTGCCCTGAACCCTAAACCAAGCCTGCACCCTGAGCCCAAGGACCCCTCAAGCCCCGTCCTTTAGCTTCGCCAAGCCAAGTTGGACGGCCGCACCAGTGCCCATCACCCGGAACCGTGCCACATCCGAGTCCTGCCATCCCATCGACGTTTATAAGGGTCGAATTCGGCTGTACAAGGTCTTATGACACGTTATGCGGTTCTGTGTTGCTCGCTAGCCAGCGAGAGTTTCGGCGCCGCCTGCAAAAGACTTAAAATCCAAATCCTGCGATGCAGACCCCCTGATTGATGGACTCCCTACTTCGAGGTGTAGACCTGCCATCCGAAATTCAATGAAAAAGAGAGGTCTCAACAACGAGTACGACAACCCCCTTTAAAGTCCCACACATTTTTGCTTCCACAAGGCCCACACATGGCCCAAAAATCCGAATATTACTGTTATGGCCACTATATTGCGGGAACGTGCTTCGCAAATGAACTGCGATGTGGGCCTTATCGAGGTCCACACGAAGTGTTTGCCTCGATCGGGCTCAAACTCCAGGATTCTTGTGGAGGGATTGAACCCATAGTATCCATTGTAGTTCCTTTTTTCGGTTATCCAGCTTTTTATGGTTTGGATCAAATAATAGAGATTTTGGTTAACCAAAAAAAAGGAACTACAATGGAGACTATAGGAAGGTTTGAGTTTGGGGTGACTGGCATAAGGTCAAGGCAGTCACTGACTCCGGCGCAAGGCCTCGAAGACAGTATAGAAATCCCCTTATGAGTTGTTGAAGGTGTCGAGTAGCTCCGCTGGAGGTTGTGGCTTCGGGTTTTGGGCCTCCAGCGGGTGCTTTTGGCTAATCACGGGGGGCTTGGGATTTATGCGAGCTTGCGGTTGGGCCTATTAACCATGCCCAGCGTGGCAAAGAGGTCGCTCTGAATTACTTTAAACTTGCTTGTGGCACGTAACCGGTAACTGCGATATCGCGGGAAATTTCGGCAGTTAGATCGGCCTCAAGGTCAGACATCGATGTGTTAGCACAGACTAGGAGCGTGCAAGGAGCGCTCAAGTTGAATGATCCGCCCTCCGGGAACCAAAAGGAAAATCGAGCAGGCATGGCTTCAATGCGCGCAAGACTTACTAGAATCTCATCCCGGCCCCAGGCAGGACCAGTCCCTAAATTTTTCTAAATCCAAACTCACCCCTCAAATTCAGACCCGGGCCGCTAAGAAAAGAGCTTTCTGCCAAGCTTCCGCTTCTCGAGAAAGACTTCCTGTTCTGTGGGCACCTCGGCGCATGCCTCTCGCTCGACGGCGCGCAGGTCCGCGGGCCAGAACGCTCCTCCGGTACGATTTGCATGTGTTTAGCTTTGCAGCCGTTTGAGATGCTGCGTCTGGGCTTAATATATATATATATATATATATATATACAGAGTAGATATGACATTATTATAGGGTTGACAGAATTCTGGATTTGAGGCGTCGGATATTCAGGACTAAACAGGATCGTTTTGGGCCAGGACTGGCATTGACGGAAGGACTTGAGAGCAGCTTCCAAGATTTAGGATCCTCTTAGCACTTCTACAACAAGAACCTACATCATCGCGAATAATGCCATGACTTTGCTAGTAGTCTCTTACTAACTCCCAACTGAGAAGGGAGGGTGCAGTGTTATATACATGTCGTATACAGACCTGAAACTAGAAGAGATGCTGGGGCACGCACTGTAATACTCTAATCTGCTAGGCACCTGGAGTCTAGAAGGCTTATGGTTATGAACAGGTCTAAAGGCTTGTAACTGAGGGCACGTGGCCGGTTCTTCCGAAACACCGACAGGAAAAGTGTTGAAAGCAGTCTTGTTTGCGAAACTCGCGATTCCCGAACGGTCTAGTTTCGGCAGCCAGCCATGGACAACACAAGCCCTCCAATCGTATTCGGTGTTCCCTCCATGCAGCAACGAACGCCTGACCGTTGCTCGACAGAGCATGATAAAACCCAAACCAAAACATCCGCAAGGCCCTGAACTCTGTGTGCAGCGAACGGCTAGTCAAACACTGAACCTCGGCAAAAAGCGAGTCTTGTCGGGGTCCGTGTCACGATGCCTATGAATGCCGGCTGTCTACGTAACTTAAATTTAGATAACTGTGGTGTAACTGACTGTTATAATATAAACCTCAAAAAGCCGAAGGGCCTGCCACTGCTTTCGGCACCTGGATCTCGTCTGTCGTTTCGGAGTTCCTGCAGAGCGCGGATGTATGTGCACGAGGGGGGGCCACCCTGCTTTGTCAGCCTGGCTCCCGCTTTCCTGAATGCCAGCCAGACTTGTGACTCGCATGTTTGGCAGATGAGTGCTTCGGCCTTAGGTGTAGCCACTTACACCAAGGTTAGGATGTGCGGCTGTTATTGGTTCCCTGTGCGGCTATGTTATTGGTTTCCTGAACAATCTTGTACATTACGGAACCTCAAAACTGCAGGCGTAGGGTTGTGAACCCAGAACCCGCGCATCGCTACAAGGACATACATCCTGCCCTGTGGGGCCCTTCTCTGTCATGGCAGGTCTTGGGATCTTGCTGTACTGACCGGCTGCTGCTAACAACTGGCAAAACCCCAACTTACATAGAACAGTGAAAGTCTGCCGCAACTTCGCACCGAAGGCAATGCCAATCGGCGTATCTGTGTAAGATGTTTAGAACTCGCGACTGGACAGCTGGACTGTGGCACGACGACAGTGGCCCCTGAGTAAATCGTAGGCACAGGATCGTCACCTCACGGGCTGCTCGAAAGGCGAAACCGAAATACGAAACCAAACTCGTTTGTCTGTCGCCTCCTCAAACCGGACCGGTGTCCGGGACTCAGCCGGCGTTTGTGCCCCAATGTCCCCGAATCCCGCAGTTTGCAAAATCCGTCACGGTGCGAATCTCTCCGGCCTTCAACCAGTCGGGCAGAGCGCTTACACGGGTCAAAGCTCGCACATTTAAACTTTCAACATGATTCAACTCCGAACTCCGTGGTGACTCCCAGGCCTCTTCACGTATGCGTGGAGGGCTTGGGCACAAGACTCGACGGCTGCCCTGTCCAGGCTTCAGGCTGGGTTCGGCTTTGGCTTAAGTCTCAGAGCCGACAGAAAGAGCCATGCCAAACACAAACACACCTTGATCGGAAAAACAAGCCATCCACCCATCAGAGAACCCTAGTCTGAAGATCTGCATGGGGCCTTCTGACAACATGTTTGTGGAACTGCAGATAATTGCCGCCACTGCAAGACATTCCCATCCCAACCAAAGGCCGTCAACCAAAACACCTATATTATCTCAGCTAGAAATACTCCAAGGACCGCTTCTGAGACTTGACTTCCGTGTGAGCAATGGCACCCATATCGCTAGGTTCTTGTCTTCGGGGCTCACGATCTAGACGTTAGACCCACGTCTGCAGTTTAGACAAATCCAAGACCGATGATCAAACATCGAAAAGCCCAACCTTGAGAACCCCGATCCCAGCACAGGTACGACGGACATGCTGAATCACCAATGCAACCTGCGACTCCTGGTGTAGAGTTGCTACCAGGCTTGTAGGTCTACCAGAGTCCAAGAACTCAGAAGTACGACAGTTAGAGAACCTACTGAACTTTGTCAAGACATCCAGGCTTGGTTGGCCAAGCGGCATGCCTAATCCTGATGCGCCAAAACCCTGTACATAAAGTCTATAAAACAAGACAATGGGTGTGCTGAGGTCCAAGCATCTGACCCGAAATGTCCACCCTGGCGGCTTCGCAGCTAACCTTGTCTCGGTCGATATACATGACACGTTGGGTTGCTTCACCTCGTACGCTCGTGGTGTCCGGCCACACCGGAGGCTCACTATGGCGAAAACAATCGAACATCTGTATTCGGCATAAGATTCCACATACTTGCTATGCAAAGTGGTCCGCAAGCAATCGTAAGTGAAACCAGCAGCTGAATTCGCGTTTCGGCATGCAGCTGGACCGTCAAGGCTTGGGCAAGGTTTTGGGCTTTGGGGGCCGGCATGGCAGTTGGTTGTCAAAGAAACTTGACTGCGGCTTCGGTTTATGGTCTTATAGGCAGTGCAGCCTTGCACATAGACGCCTGTATATCCCGAAAAAAACCCTAAACCACCAATCCGAAACTGCCGATCGAGCCTTCACGCCGAAGGTTCGCTGAGCAGCCTGGCACCCGCGACCCACCCCTGGAACTTTTTTGCTGTATGTTGTTAGCAGAGGCCCGGGTTCACAGGATAATACGACTAGCGGCACCCATGCTCGAAAAGGCGCGCATGCTTAGTTGTCATCCGGCGGCAAGCACCTGCTGTAGAAAACCAGTTAGGTCTGAACTGCAATGTACAGAGCACAGACTCATGCTGCATCTCTCGCTCTCTCTTTCTCTCTCTCTTTTTTTTTTCTCTCTCTCTCTCTCTCTCTCTCTCTCTCTCTCTCTCTCTCTCTCTCTCTGTGGCATACGGGGCTGTCGGGGCCCCCCGAGCCGAAGGCAAGGTCGAGAAGAAAGCTTCATATATATATATATATATATATAAATAAATATCATTTCGAACATAAAATGAGGTTGCACTGTGAACTCCTCGGCCGACATGTGCTGTGTCAGCATATCTTCTCCCAGGCTGAGAGGGCGAGTTCAGCATATCTCTCTCTCTCTCTCTCTCTTTTCTCTCTCTCTCTCTCTCTCTCTCTCTCTCTCTCTCTCTCTCTCTCTCTCTCTCTCTCTCTCTCTCTCTCTCTCTCTCTCTCTCTCTCTCTCTCTCTCTCTCTCTCTCTCTCTCACTCTCATGTATGTCACTTCTGTTCCAATAGACAACCTGCATCATCATGTTAAGGATGATACAGGACCCAAACCCGGTTCTTTTGTAGCTGCGTGAGATTCACAATGAACTACCTCATCCCGTTCCTCAGATCCTCGATGAGCTGTGGAATCTCAACTGATAGTTGGATACCCCTCTGCTGCACGTCATCACTGCAAGCTCTGGCTTGTAGGGAACGGGATCTCCCACCGAAAGCCTTCCAATCCAAGCATGATGGTTTAGGAAAGAACCTACAGGCAGGGCTGCAAAGTGGCGCCTGGATCACGGAACCACCGGGACCGATAACTCGGCCCATCAAGCTATCCTAAGTTGCAGGCTGCTCTGTTAGTCTGTTTCAGGTTGAGTGCGTGTATGCATGGATGTACATATGCGTCTATATAAGAAAAATGTACATACATGTACATATATATATATATATATGTATATATAAAGGGGGCCTCAAGAAAAACTACAAGGTTAACGGTGTTGAGTGAATCACATGTTGGCTAGCACGATACCGACGTGCGCAGTGCTGCAATACAAAGTGCTGTAGATTGCTGGTTGTTAACTTGCCAAAATTTGGAAACCGTACATCTGCACTGGCTCCTTGCTGCTGCCCAGTTGCCGGCACTGCGACGGAGATCTTGCTTTCACGTGCGGGCAGCGAAGTTCGAGGACCAAGACGCCGCAAGCTAGCCCCATAGCTCAGTGCCATCGGCCGCGAGGACCTGCTGCGTCCGGCCTCCGAAGCTTGAGCACCTCCTTGGCCGGCACGCGGTCCTGCAGCACGCCTAGGATCTGCTGGAGGTCGGGGTCGGTTCAGACTCAGCGGCCCCGGGTTTGGAGCTCGCGACGTTCCAGCTGGCGCCAGAGGCCTCGGTCTTGCCGGGGCTTCTCTTTCCGACGAGGGATCTGCGAAGCCCGGCTCGTTGACTCTTCTCCTCGGAGATGCAAGTTCAAAGGCAATACACTGTCTTGAAGACAAACACAGCTCAGGGGATGGCAGTGAAAATTGACACCTTACATCGATGGAAGGAAAGGGGAAGTTTGTCTAGAAAACGAGCGCGCTCTCGCAAAGAAAAGAAAAAGGCTTCTGCTGGGCATCCCATGTTCCGTTTCGCACGCCGTGGCTCCGAGGTTCCGAGGACCTCCCCTAAGGCCTGGGCCTGAACGGGCACTGCAGATGCAGCTTCCTCCTCTTTCGGTCTGCTTGTCGCTCTTCGCCGGCGCAAGGCATCAAGGTTCTGGATGATCCCTTAGTTTTGAAACTTGGCACGTATGGCAACGCGCACACGCGCACGGAGAAAGTTGTGAAGCGTACATTTGCACAGGCTGCCAGCCTCTTTACATGACATGGGCCAATATAGGGCCTGTTGAGGCGTGCAGTCAAAAAGAATGACCACCAACGTGGGCCTTTACTGCCTATACAGATCCAGCCCCGTAGAAAGCACGTCCAAATCTTCGAGCACCAGCCAAGCTTTGAGGACGATCGAAACGCACATATGTCAACCATGACGATGATGGTCGCGCAGGAATCATTTATATCAACACAACATAGCCACCTTGACAATGATAGGCATGCCACACTCTCCAATTCAGGGCATAACTGCGAAAGCATGCTCTGTCCTGCCAACCCCATAAGGCGCCGGCAAACATTCTTCATGCATTGATCCGCCGTGAAAGTTTTTCGGCACTTGGGGCAGTCATATGTCTGACTTGACCCGAGGATCTTCTTCATCTGGGATGTGGCTTAAGGATGACGCTTTCGGTGCTATCGTTCGGTTTTTGTTTTGGGGGTTTCTGTTTAGTGAGATGCGGATCAAGATTTTAAGTTCAGTAATTGTCTGGGGCTCATGGCTTGGCGCAGAAGTTTCCGGCATTGTGGCTTGAGCACGGATACATGGTGTCACTAGCACTGGATTTCGCCGTACGGTCTGGGTGACGCTTTCACATATCCGCTAAGGCATGCCCTCGGCTTCCCGGCAATTGCAATGAACTTGTTCCAAGTTTAGAAGATGGCTGAGCTGGCGGGGTGGCGGGGTTGAGGCTTTCACCAACCTCCGCACAGGGCTTTCGGATCATAAACTGACGAGTGACTGTCATCAAACCCACATGGTGGTTGCAGGTGGCACTCCACGGCATTTCCCGGCTACAAATTGTTCGGGATAAGGCTAAAACCATGCTAAAACCGGTGGGATTATATAATGCTACAAGCTGCCACAGTACAGGTTCTATTACAGTTCTATGGAGACTGTGCGCTTAGGATGGGCTGCAGCCTCGATGCGCAGCTTTGGCAGAAGGTGTGGCCACACTTGGACAGGAACGGCGCTCGGCTGCACTCGTTGAAGGGCTCCCAGCAGATTTCGCATTCAATTGAAATCCTCATGCATTGGCCCATCTTGAACGGTTTTAAGTTCTTGAGGGGTCTCCTATTGGTCCTGCAGCCAAACTGGTCAGTCTAAGATTTTAAATGTAACCTCAGAAAAGGCCGGGGTAGACGATGCAGTGTATTTCTGGCTTACACTGTTCTGGACAATTTCGTTCGTTCACCCTTCTTGACCACAATGTGTCATGATTTCTTGGAGATGGGCTTCTAAGTCTATGTTCCGCATGCCACCGGTTTCAAATATCGCATCACCACACCACAGAATCTGAAGCCCGAAACTTTGTAGCCCTCAGTAGTCTGACCTCAGAGAAGAACCCAATCTGGCGGCCCAGATTCTGGGGCGGCACGCCATCATCCGCAGATACGGTCCTAGAAGATTTTGCCAGGGCCGCGAGGGCTCAGTCAAATCATTGCAGAGGTTTCTGTGCAACTCGAACTAAGGCTTTGCAGGATAGGTGTTCTGCATACAGCATCACTTCCACAATGACAGTCTTTGTTACCATCGTCGTCCTTATCAACCACAAAACCATCACTCTGCAATCATTATCTTGCCAAGGCTAGCCCATTATGAACTGCAGAGTTATAGTGTGCAGAAACTACTGAACACCCGAAACAGCCCACCGCATGGACACTAGTCTCGACTGCACGGCTTGTTGTATGGAAGATGCGGAATGTCTGCATGCCTGCGGAAATCAGACATGCCACCCCAGCACGAACAACACAGACACACATACAAAACAACCCCGGCCTGTTCCTGTCCCCCATGCCCGCCGTGAACCCTACTTGTCCGAAAAGCCTTCTGAGTGGGCTCGTATACGACAGCTTTGTACCGGGCTGGTAAGCTGCTATTCGATATGTAGGTAAGTGGGCTTCGAATTCTAGGCTTAGTCAGAGGAGCGCAAGGAGCGGCAGCACATCGGGATCAGCTTCGCCTGCCCAATTTCAGGGAACGCGTGGTGATGGGTGGTGTGTGTGCAGACCGAATACGCCTCTGCCTAGATGTTCGGGTCGGAACGGCAGTACCTGATAAATGAGAAGCGAAAGACAACCCAAGTCTTCCTGCAGAGAATGTACTGCATGCGTGTCAAACCAAAGGCCGACTTTGTCGAGAGGTGCAGTGCAGCGAGGGCGGTGCATCAAAACGACAGACTTGGAGGAATGGTGCTAACGACGAAACTCTGAAAAGAGTGGGAAAACCGTGTCCTTTGAGGCATGTGGACTAAAACCCCAAAAGAAAGAGGCCCGGGCAACACAGGGTGCGGCTTCACCTCCCCCCGGGAAAGGTAGGCAACGAGAAACAGTAGATATCAAGACCTTTGGGGCCTTCAGGGCGATCAGTATGCCCAAGATCCTTTCATCGCGAGCAGCTCTAACATAACGCAGACGGGTTTATATACTTTCTTGGCCATCCCAAGCTCTCAACTCCTTGTCTTAAGCACGGCTTTAGACGCTCTCCGGCTGCCGCCTCCTCTCCCTGCTGCTGCTGCTGGCGTCGGTGCGTCAACTGGCTCAGCCACCTCGCCGGGGATCCGCAAAAAGCAGATGGACATTTTGGGATCTACCAGTGCCGGGCTTCTTTGACATACGCAACCCCTGATGCGTTAATTGGGGTTCAAAGAACTGATACGGGAGTTATCTTATGATAGTGTTGGTCAGGCTGTGGCCATGACTGTGGCTCTGCCTTCAAGGCAGGTCGGCGGAAGCGATTAGGACGATGAGCTAACTATTCAGTCCTATAAGCCCAACGACATGCTACCGACGTTGGAGGCCGCCATAGGCCGCCTACCCAAATCCGACACCATAGAACCCCAGACTAGAGTCTAAATGCAGAAACCCGAAGCTCGAAAACTCCGAAACCCCGCGGAAGCCGAAAACCCCCGAAAACACAAAGGCTCAAGGCCACCCTGACACCCTATAGGGAACTCCAGAAAGTTGGAATATGGATTAATGGTAGGATCCCCTATAATTTACCTTAAAGGGGTTACGATAATGATATTCCAACTTTCTGGCTTCTACTGTAAAACCCTAGACCGCACACCCCACAACCTCAAGAGACCGACCTCGGGGTCTTCTTCTTCTGGTCTGAGTGCGCAAGCAGCCTGAAATCTAAAACAGCTCATCTTACAAGGTCTTGTAGGTATTGTTTAGGGGCCTTTAACACTTAGAGTAAGGCTTCTGGGGGATTTAATCAGTATAGTCTTCGATACGTGTGCGTAATACTCACCATTAGGAATCATAGAACAAGTAATTATGCAACATTGACTGTGTCTTCTGCGTGGGTTTGTGCTTTGTAGGTAGGTCAATGAAGCGAAGATTTCATGTTGCTGTGGGGTTTTATTCTTTTCTGGTACGGTTTTGGAGCATTAAATGTCGCTGTTTATGTGCAGGGTGCCTGGGATTCAGCTACAGGCTTGTTGTGTTTATCGCACGGTATGAACGATGATGTAGTAGGGGTGAATGTTAACTTGCCAAAGGCTGCAATGGCAATCCGCAACATAGCTGTCCAAAACGATCTTCATTTGGGATCAACAGCGTGTTAAATACCAACATCCTTCACACTTCAAATAAAGCATGCCGTGTAGCAGACTGCGCTGTGCTCGCGCGACGAAGAAGCGTCAGCTGATCCTGCCAAAACCACTACAGTACTACAGTATATGGTCCACTCCCTAAATGCACAGGCCAGCTGTGCTGCGTGGTGCGACACATGCGATGCCAGACTAGAAACCCTCAGGCCCGCCAGCGCAAAAGACCCAATCTAAATGAAGCTTCGACATGCCGAATTAACAAGCATTTCGGCCTGAAGCAAGCTGAACTTTGTAGAGATGCCAAAAAAGCTAGATTTGGACTACCATGCACAAACCCCATATCCTGCTCTCTAGTCTCTGGATGACCTCCAGCCTCAATGATATGTCTGGAGCCGCCTAGCCCCAAAACCGGGCATCTCAACCTTGCAGACCTAGCCTAACAGCCTAACAGCGACAACTGCAGCAGGAACAGCAGCAGCACGATCACCGGCATAAGCATCCTGTACAGCAAGAGCCTCAGCAGCAACGGTGAACTCGCATTCCTCCTCCGAAAACGACTTTTTGAATGAGAAACAAACACCTGCGCAGAACAGAACAATCTGGTTGGTACTGCGTAGGCCTATAAGTCCCAGGTATCGAGACGCCTGGCACACCTTCCGGAGATCCGCGTTGCTTTGGCTTTGCTCGCCGGCCTGACACCTTCAGGTTCCAGAAGCTTTGCAATGGCTTGCAATCTGCATGTATATGCATAAACATATATATATATATATATATATACATGTGTGTGTAAGATACTTCTATGTATAAGAGTTGATATATAGCTTACCCCCTTCTGAGGGATCTGTGCAGGGGTCTCTGGTTTCTGATATGCTAAACATTCAGCTCAAGAAGCCTTTTTCTACTACCCTAAATTTCTGATACATCTTTGACGGTGCGAGACACAGGACCGCCATTTCTTTGCGAGTCGAGACCGGCCCTCTCTGAAAACCGAGCTCAAATCTCGAGGACGCAAATCCCTCCACGAAGGCGATTCCCGCTTCTTGGAGCGCCTGAGGTGTGTCAAGAGCTCCTTTGCCAGAGCATGCTCCTCCTTGCTCACGGAAGCGACATAGTCCTGGCGGGAGGCTGGTAGGAATCGATGCTTTGAACAACTTTCTGAGCTCCAGGCTTCACGCTTGAGGTGCAGGACTTGTGGAACTTAGGGTTGCGCCCAAAGCCCCATCAACGCTAAATCCCCATACCCGAAAGGACACGCCAGGAGCCTTCACCCCCTGGCCAGGAAAGCGCACGTGCCAGCGGTGCACCTCACCCTTCTTCTTGTAGGGGAACCTGGGTTTAGGCATACGATGATTGAGAGGTGTAAGCAGTAAGTGCAGCAAGTGGTTTGAGGTGCAGAGCTTGCTTGAAGGGTTTGGGAGAAGTGTGGCCCTAAACCCTACACCCCTTAACCCCTACACCCAACGAAATAGCTTCGTAAAGATAAATTCATCCTGCAGGTGACCGCATTTCGAAACTGTACATGGTGTATCAAGACATACTCTAAGTGCCCCAGGCCATCTCACAAGTTGTTCCAACTGCAGAGCAACACAACATGGTACAGCAGTCTTAAGGGAGCATTCCTGACTTATTATAGTCTATTTGTTATAAGAGCTCAACTGGGCTTTAGGCTCCTAGAACCACGCATCCCCATGCAGATGGCACGTCTCCAGCTTGGTGTCCAAGACTGGAAGTTTCGACAAGCTTGGGTGCCGCATCTTGCGCTTCGGAGTTTCGGGATTGAAGGTCATAGGTTAGAAGCTGCCCCCACCCTGTAAACTATAAGGATTATATTAGGGCCCTATTATATTCCTATAATACCACTTACAGGGTGGGGGCAGCTTCTAAGTTATAGGTTTGCATAGGCCACGCGACTTAATTGGTATGCTAGCTTGGCTTGTATCTTCATGGCCTCCTTCTCCGTTGGAAGAGAGCTTACGCAGCCCCACAACGAATCCCAATCTTGTGGTCTCTTGGGCCTCCTTACTAATAGATTAAGAGATCCTTGATGAGGGAGTTTGGAGCTTCTGGGCTTTCTCTTACCCCGACGGTCATGGAAACATCCCCTTTGCATTCAGCTGGAGTGTGGCAAGGCAACAGGCAGCCGCGCTGGTCGGCCATTGCAGGCGATGCCTGCCAGAATGTCAAAATCCAAACCCAGGACCTTAGATTAAGCTTTGCAAAGCGAACGAAGTAAACGGAGCACTCGATGGCTAGATAGGTCAGACGCTTTACGACCGTGGAAATATAGCTTGGTGTGCAGAATGTCTTGTGTCTTCGAACGTGCCTCGACTAGTTCTGTAGAGAAACATTTGTAGGCATACATGGTCAGGCGTCTGGCGTTCCCAGCCCCCCCCCCGCCAATGGTATGGTCTGACAGGGGTGGGGGGGGGGGCCTGGCGTGTGCGGAAAGGGGTTGGGGGCCGTTGGAGCTGCCACTGGATGGTGGGGTGGTGCTGGCGGCCAGGGCTCACGCGCAAGCCCTTCGCAAGCAAGCCGTAAAACCCTACAACGCAGCGCATGCCCCTGTTTTGAGCAACCTTACCTTGTACTTAAAACGCTACACCCAACCCTAAACCCCACCTAACTGCAGGCTCTAAGCCTAAAGCAGAGCATACACCGCAAATCCTCCCTAAGCCCTTGTCGACTCGAAGCCTTATACCTTGTAACCGTAAACCCAAAACTCAAAAGCTTAAGCTAAACACTAAACCCCAAAACCCCACAACCGTCTCACAGGGGGAAGAGGAACCCCACGCCCCACACCACAGGGGAGGGGGGGGGCCCACCCTATATCCGGACCATTGACCTTTGGAGGGGGAGGGGGGGGGGGGCTGCGGAGCGCGTGACCATACATGCCTCTCCTTTAGTTGTATACATCTGTCTAACCCAGGCAAAAAGCCCCCAAGCCTAGAAGCTTGTATAAAGCTCAGGGCTCAGAGTTACAGCACCGACCTGGGGTTCGGCAGTCCTGTTTCAGCTGCTTAGAGACACCGAGATTAACTCGACAGTGAGCTTGTGGGTCTCTTTGAAACCGATGAAGTCAAGGGACAGAACAGCTTTTCCCTTTTCGAAGTCGAGCTTCCTAACCGCCTCAGCAAAATCATGAGCCTGTATAAGCTTTGGGGATCGAAGCTGCGGATCAGGGCTTCGTCACAGCGTGTCACCTTTCCCGACTACATGCCCAGCGCCCGACGCCCGCGCAGACCGCATGTGAATCCTGCGCCCTACATCGTGAACCCTAGTAATTAACCCTAATTACACACCCTGAGCCCCAAGCACAAGCACTAGGCACTAGAATCACAAGCCTCCGCTCAGAGAAGCTGCCTTCCTAGCGAAGCATCGATGCGTCCATCCAGGTCTCGCCCGCAGAATGCCGGCAAATCATGGCTTCCTAACCCATCAAAGCCATGAGCCCTAAGCAAGGGCCCCTTGCATGTATCATAGATATCATCGTGTTATGACGAAACCTAGGCCCGAATTGCATCTTTCAGGGAATCTCGGGAAGCCGATCCAATGATTGTGGGCTGCCTGCCAGTCTAGGTTGGCCTTGCTGGGTTCGGGAGGCACGGTATAGGGCTGACAGTTCAAGAAGGACTCGTGGGCTTTGTCTTTTCGTTTGCAGAGCCCTTTTCTACAACCGGCCCAGTTGTGCTTTTCGGAACCTTCCTGCGGGGCTCGGGTTTTAGCGAAGTCTCGTTCTTCATTGCTTTCCTTCCCTTGCTGTTGCTCTTGTGCGGCGGGAAGTGCTTGTTTGTGTCACTTCATCGTAGTCCGGGAACCCGAAAAGGGATCCTAAGTAATGGCAGCCCTCATGCGAGCTGCAACCTGGCTGCTTGAGCCTAATTCACGTTTCGACGCTCACACTCGCAAATTCACGTTTAGGGTTTAGGGTTTAGGGGGGTGTTCGGACTAAGCGGTTGCCATTCTCATGAAACCTCTCTCGCTGCCAGTACCTTCAGCATTCCCAGGAGATCACGACAGTTGTCCTCCTGGTCGTTACGAGCAATGCTGCGGCGCCAGCAATGTCTACGGCGGTGACTCATTCTTGACCCATGGTCGCATCTGCAGACTTACATTCGGCAGTGCCTAGGGCAGCCCAGCCCAGTGACTCCAAAACAGCTTCTGAAAGTGCTGGAAAGCGCCAAACCCTGCCGATGTGAATGCCGTGATGCTGCAAGAAATAGCCTGCGCACTAGAGTCGAGTTTGGAGCAGGACTAGCACTTGTTGCTAATACCAAAATCATACAAGGAACACTACTAGTGGTACTGGTCTTGCTATCACCAACATTCTGACAACTATGAAGATACATGAAGATGAAGATGGTGATGCTGCTGATGATGATAATGATTGTTTCTGTCGTTGCTACTGCTCTTCTTCTTGTCGTTACGAGTATGCTATAGTAGTGGTCGTCGTGGTGGTGGCAGTGGTACGTAGTGGTTGGAGTATTGCAGTAGCAATAGACAACACCAGCACCAACTCAACATTAAAGCATCGACCCTGGTCCTATCCTCCTATCCCACACCACGCCTCCGAACGCTTCAACTCGAACCTGGGCATGCCAACTGCTGCACGACACCATGCTGGGAGGTGGGTTTACCGAGAGTGAGGAATTGAGGTTGAGGGCTTGCAGGTCAGATTTTCAGATGTACACAACTGCATGTAGCTCCACCATCTCTTAGGATGATGATCAGGAGGAGGATTATGCTGCCGTCCATCATCTTCATCCCCATTACCATTGCCAGCATCATGTGGCATTCTTCCAGGATTCACACAGTGTCGCTACGTACAGGTTCACAGGCTAGTTTCAACAGATACACTACCTGCTTTTCGGGTTCAATGCCGTACCCAAGCCCTGAACGAGGAATCCATAAGCCATAAACGTTGCGGGATCATCCGCCCCCGGCTACCCTTGATGCTTCCTCCTGGGTGCCATGCTCAAGAAGCCGACTTGCCTGGCTTGGGGCTGTCGAGGTGGGTGCAGCCGTTGCAACCCGAGGTATCGCACTCTCGAGGCGCCAAGGTCTAAAAACTTGGAATTTTCGGGGTATTCTGTGGGTTTAGATGCTGGCTACGAGCAACGGCTTTAGCGTTCTGTTTGGCTGGTGCAAGGCCAGTGGCACCCCACCTTCAGCATCTCCACATTCAGATATGTAAACCCCAAGCCCTCCCAACCTCAAACCCTGAAGTTGCAAAGCTTAAAGCCCCCATTCCTAAATCCCAAACCCATAACCACAAAATCTAAAACTCCAGACCCTCTGCCCTGACCACACACAAAAGCCGAAACTTTCCAGAAGACCGGGAGTTTGAAGAGTACTTCTTGGTTCCCCTGCACCCGAAGCCGGAGGACTAGCCGCATTTCCTAGAAAAAAAGCCCCAAGAGCCAACTCTCCAAAGCACAGCTTGGTTTGAGATAGAGCTAGGTATCACTGTTCGTAGATTTGTAGACCGGTAGCACGTCATTTTTGATGTCGCTAGTGCTGCCGTGCGGATCATCAACATCTTCTACAACTGAAGTTTAAACCCGAGTCACCGAGCCCCCAACCCCACTTTTTGATTCCCTCAAACTCGACACCCTTCCCCCCAGCCCTAATACATCCCAAACCAGTTTGCAAAAAAACACCAAGAATCCTGAAACCAAAAATCTACACCCCAAGGGCTTCATAGATAGAACCCAGAAAGCAACCCTAGTAAGGACCCTGAAGCAGGCCCAAGGAACACAATTGAGGAGCTCTTCTTCGCCAGGCACAGCGACACCTTGGCCAGCGGCTAAGTTTGAAACGCGAACATGCGAAACTTGATCTGATATCTTCATACCCCCCATTGTCAAAGTTTGGTAGCGGAAGCCGAAACATATTGGGAGCTCTCATCACGCGCGAGCTGGCTGAGCTCAGAGCGGAAACCAACCCCCCCTCTTCGTCGTCGCTGCTACACCACCAGCACAGATACATCATACATCTCACAAACCCGGCATCCCAAAAAGCCAAAGACAACTCCCACGACAGAAGCTTCATCAACAAAATCCTCCAGCCCGAAACTTTAAAAACAATCAAGCCAAAGCCAAAACCCTGAAAGCCAGACAAAAGCAATCGAATCGCTCCTGGGTCCCACTGCTTCGAGCCTCCACCAGGGCATCTGCCAGCGCCTTTCGAAGCCCAAGCTTTGGAGTTATCGGCTTCCTTTTTTGGATTACTTTCAGGCGTCCTTTCACTCTTCAAGGACTCTCTGTGTTCTTGTGTCACCTTCTTGTCGCTCGCAGAAAGAAGGTTCGGAACTTTGCGGCTTCGCGTCGTTTGGGTTTGGGCTGGTTTCCTCGAAGTTATCTTCGCATTGTGGGGTTGTGCAGGCGGACGCGAACATTCAAGGTTTGCAGCGAGCAGTAAAGGCCAAGGGGTCAGAGTCTACCAGGATCCCCTGATCACTCATGGGGATTTGCTTCGTGTTGTTGGAGAGTTTTCCAGGTTAAGGATATACAACAAAACAGAAATTGATTTGGGTTTGGCTCTGAGGGTCTACGTAAGAGTCTAGGGTCGAGATAAAGTCAACTGGGTGCAGGTGGAATTGGGCCCGGAAGGGCTTTTGCGCATCAGACAAGCTACACGCTGTGAGCCAAAAATCTCATGGCCTCCAGCTGCTCTGGCCTGGGTTGAAACCGAATTCGGGAAGGGAGGGGGAAGTATAAATAGGGGTTACTGTACATAGATCAGGAAACCGTGAGAAGTAGGCGTAACTATTCTAACTCCCCACAGCCGGGCTAAGGCCAAAGAAAGAACATTGCGCTCCTAATCCCTACCACATCAAGCCAAAAAGAGCCTCCACCCTATCGACTCCATCCACTATGACGAATGCTATGCCAGCTTCAAGTTTGGGCAAGCTCAGCGTGTTCTTCGAATTTGTCGAACTTTTGGGTTTACGATCTAGTCTACAGAATCGACTGTAACCTTCCGGATTGATTGGCGTCTGGGGTGCAAGAGTCTGACATATACAGTCCCTCTCCCATCTGCAACGACATCTCTTCCCCTCCCCGATCCTTGATAAACGGCTTAACCCGGCCAAACACCCAACTTCGACTGCACCGAAGGCATATTTAGTTTAGCCTAGTCTGGTTTCCTTGTATCTGGTGTGTGTGTGGATCCTGCCCTAGTGAAAGACGGGCTTTGAAGTGAAGGCGGCCATCCAGCACGAATAGCTCAGAGTTGGGGCCGTGGCGCACAGCAGCCAGGCCTTGGCAACCGGTTAAGGCTTAGGGTATTTTCCCTCCTACATAGCAAGGACGAAGCCCTGCAACGTTTAGGGTTTAGGGTTGGGGGTTTAGGGTTTACGGTTTAGGGTTTTCCTGCTTGGGTTTTGTGGCTTGGGCGGTCACACTGAGAGCATGTGCTTTGACGAGCTATGAAACTCAAGCAAGGAGCTGCATTCAAAACCATGATAGGAACAAGACTCAAGACCACGGAACCTCTCCTGGGCCTGGGGCTTTGAAATTGCTACCCACCTAGCAAGGAACACCCTTGAGAGCCAAGGCCGAGCCAGTCCTGTCGCGGTTTAGGCAAAGGGGAAACAAAGGTCGGGGCCCGTTGAGACCGTCTTGCTCTGCGCTGACGACCACCACCTGGGATGCTTGATGCAACCATTCTTGAATTTCCTGAAAACTCCAAAGCACAGTGACACCTTCTTATGCTTGCTTGCACCGGCAGGCTTCCGTGAGGCATCTCGAACGAAAGCTCTGGTGATGGCTTAGGAGGCTTAGGACCTTCGGATATGACCCCACAAGCCTGTCTGCGAACTGAGATTTCCGACCAATTGTTGGGGGGATCTGCTGCACCACCGGCTCAAAAAAGAAATGGCGGACAGCTCGCCCTAGCTGCAGCAACAACACACAGCGAAGGCCCACCTCCATTGCAGCCACCTCAGGAATGCGCAGTGAGTACCGGTTAATTGCCAGGTACGGCGGTCGGCATCATTTTCAATTACTGTATTACTTGTACAACTTCTTTCATCCGAATCCAAAGTCGCATGCTGTAATCAAAATGTTTACCCAGGCATCAATATCAAAGACGGGGACAGCAACCAAAAATTCGGCTTTCTCCTTAGATCACCATCTGGTGAAACTGCCATAGCATGCCCTCACTTGTTCCATCATTTTCTAGCCTAGGGCCTCATTACCCTGCATGACATGCGAGACTCAGCATAATGTAGACATGCTCCCCACTCTCAGTTGCAGGTTCCTGCCACATGCAGATCCGCAGTGTTTAACCCTGTAAGAAAGCTTTTTCTTGTGCATCCCACCTCTCCACGAACAATCAGCCCTGAACGGAAGCACTGGATATCCTCCTGCGGTTGAATAACCGGCTATGTAATGGGCCCTGTCTTACGAAGACCAAGCTTCAAAGAGCTCTGGGCTTGTACGAACCGGGCGATGCACTGAGGCCAGCACAAGGGCATCCATCACCGCGTGGCGCTCGGCGCGCCTGTGCTGGGATTCGGAAAATCATTATGAACATCCGATGGTCAACGTATAATTGAGAGTGATCTGGGAATCTCATCCTACGCGAAGCTACCTCAAAAACTATCGAGCATGACACCGGCACAGCCGTGGGCCGTTAACTACCGCCGCTGTAGAAGCCACTATAACAGCCGGAGCAATAAACTGGCCTGAGTATTGGTCGTCGCTGCAGTACATGGTAGCAGCAGTAGTAGTACAAGCAACACCAGCGGCAGTAGCAGTAACATCAGGGGTAGCGGTAGCGGCAGCAATAGCAGCAGTAGCAGCAGTAGTAGTCGTCGTAGTAGAAGTAGAAGTAGAAGTAGTAGTAGTAGCAGTAGCAGTAGCAGTAGCAGTAGCAGTAGCAGTAGTAGTAGTAGTAGTCGTCGTAGTGGCAGTGGCAGTGGCAGTGGCAGTGGCAGTGGCAGTGGCAGTGGTAGTAGTAGTAGTAGTAGTAGTAGTAGTAGTAGTAGTAGTAGTAGTAGTAGTAGGAGTAGTAGTAGTAGTAGTAGTAGTAGTAGTAGTAGTAGTAGTAGTTTTAGTAGTAGTTTTAGTAGTAGTTTTAGTAGTAGTTTTAGTAGTAGTAGTAGTAGTAGTAGTAGTAGTAGTAGTAGTAGTAGTAGTAGTAGTAGTAGTAGCAGTGGTGGTAGTAATCAGTAGTAGTGGTGGTGGTAGGGGTGTAGCAGTAGTGGTAGTGGTAGTGGTAGTGGTAGTGGTGGTGGTGGTGGTGGTGGTGGTGGTGGTGGTGGTGGTGGTGGTGGTGGTGGTGGGGTGGTGGGGTGGTGGGGTGGTGGTGGTGGTGGTGGTGGTGGCGTGGGTGGGGGTGATGGTGGTGGTGGTTGTGCTGGTGCTGGTGGTGGTGGTGGTAGTACTAGTGCTGTCCTTCACAGCAACACAATGATGATTCCAAATGGTCTCGTTGTCGATGCACGTACCGGGCTGCAGTACGTACCGGGAATGTCCCTCACAGCAGATTTTGTTATATCGTTTCCCTAACACACGTGGTGGTAGGCCGTCGGCAGTGCCAACAAAATTAAACCACGATTTGTGAAACAGGCCACGGATGCGTGCCGGGCCAAAAGCAGGGACAGGTGCTGTGTTGCTGTTGTCGTTGTCGTTCTTGGTGGTACGTAGGATAAGAAATTACAAAAAGCAAAGAAGGTGACGGAAAATCGTAGGATCAAGAAGCAACCCTGGGCCGGTCCGTTTGGCGAGCGCCGTCTCTGCCACGACAAAGCCATCTTCCAGGCCGACGTCAATCTGCCAGGAGGTTTCGGAGTAAAACGGCTAGCAGCTCTCGAAGCTCTGCTTTGAAAGATGACATCGACGCAATCCACAGGTCTTGGGGCTTTCAGGACTCAACAGCCAGGAGGCTCAGGACAAAGACAAAGCCTAAGAATCCGTAGCCGTCTCCGCATGGTGGCAAAAGGCTTATGTGGGCTGCTGATCTCGAAGCTTCAGCTTCTGCGCTGCGAAGATTCACGGCAAACGGCCCTCATTTTGGAACAGAACAGAAGAGTCCCTGGACCAGTAGCCAGCAAAAGACGAAAGGCAGACGAAGTTTACGGGCAAAGTTTGACATGTCGAGCTGATCTAAACTCCTACGCACTGTCAACCCGATGCGACCTTACTACAGCCTTTTCTTAAACCATAATACCTTGCATTTCCGACACTGCCAAAACCAAATATATACTTCCTGAAGCCATACCATGGCTTCATCCAAAAGGCCTGACGCCCGAAGCCCAAGGCCCGCAATGCACGACCCGAATCCAAATGCCCCGAGTCTAAACCCAAAGCCGAATCTTGAACTTACGACGCCAGCCTGGGGAGCTAGCGACTGTCCCAAAACTCGCTGCGTGAGGATAGGACAGGGAACACTTCACATACACAAGAAAGTCCTCCAAAGCCCAAAACCCTCAGCCCCCAGGACCTCATGATCGAAGCCGGCAGCCCCGTACGCCGCGCGAATCGTATAAGCCCTACGAAAACCTATAATGCCTGAAGAAGATCTCGCACAACTTCTAAGACATCCTCTAAGCCTCTCTCCTGGTGCTTGAGCCTGAAACCCTAACCCCTAGACAAAAACAAATCCCTAAACTCGGGTGCTTGGGGCGGTGGCTGCTTCCAGGATCGCTTCCTGGATCTCGGCCTGGCTCTTCTCAGAGCCGACACAGAGATGTTGGGTGTCTTTACGGTGCATGCAGGGCTTCCGAGGGGGGGGCTTTGGGGTTCTAGGGTTTGGGAGTTGAGGCTTCGTGGTTTGGGGCTCGGGGCTTCAGGGACTGCGACTCTCGCACTCGCATAAGCAGGCCAGGCTCGCGACGTCATAAGTGGTACGGTGATACCAAACGCACTTCCGAAGTAACACCAGAGCCAGTGCGAAGCAACGATCCCAAATCCTCAAGCTGCAATGTCGTAGTCTCAGCCACTGGGAGTCATTGTAACCTCAACGGCCCCAAAGTGCAAACCTGAAAGGCCTCTGTTCCGTCCCTGGCCACGACCTCCATCTTAGCAGCGGCCTCTTCACGGCAGAGCCCGGTGGTTTCGCATTGTGGATCTTGTTCGAGGGCTTAGCAAGCGAATCTTTGCCTCGTGGCGTCTTGAGAGCTTAAGGCCTGGTCGAAGGGGGGGGGGACTTGAGGCTGACACCATGCGTTGTTTCTTGCACGTAATCTGGACTGTTTCGACTCGCACGCTCGCAAAAGGCAGGCACGGATTCCAGGCAACAAGTCCGAAGTAGAACACTCAGAGGGCTCAATATCGTGTGGCAGAGGTGGTTCAACAACGGAAGATCATAACATCATGTCGGAACCTAACAATTACCGCCCCACATATGACGATGCATCACGCGATAGCCCAGTGAGATCCGCACGGGAGGACTGTGCGAAGCAATAACTTAATTGACATGCTGCTATGTTTTTTCATACTAGAACAGGAAGAGCACAGTACCACCCATGGACCTCAGCAGCAGGCAAGGGACAGGATGCACTTGTGACATCCTCCAGCTCTACGACATTGCAAAAACAAAAGGCTTTTCCACTAGGGACACTGACGAATAGACTACATACATGCGAGGGACATGTAGCATTCAGAGCAGTCTCTCAGGACAACTGTTCCAGCACAAAGCTCTACGCTCCCAATGCAGCACTCCCGCAAGGATTACCTTCAGCAAATTCAGACAACGTGGGCCGCCCGCACCAACACTTTCAGCAGATCGGGTGACAATGACGCTGCCTTTGTCACTTGCGCTCACTTCTGCCACTTCCTCCATCCGCCCTGCCAGTAATAATACCAATTGCCCTTCCAAAAGGACCAGTGCCAATCGGAGTTCGAGCTGGAGCTGGAAGTCTGGCTCTGGTTGCAAATGCTGGGAACAGGCCGGCCCAGTTCTCTGGCCAGCTCTTCGAGGCAGGGCAGCAGCCGTATGTCCATGGAACTGCTTGGAGAGTCCAAGCAGGCCAACAACAGTGCCCGACTGAACGTTATGCCGGCATTGGTGTAGACTTTCTTGACCTCCGCCGCACCTTCTTCTTGGGTTGCTTGGGTGGGAGCCCGCGCAGAATCATTTCCCGACGGCATGTTAGTAGACGGGGCCACACATGGCGGATTTGCACCTGGCATTGCAGGTGCCGTGGCTCGGCTGCTTCTCGCCGCAACCGCGAGTTTTAGGTCCGCCAGCTCCTGCTGGAGTGCCGAGAGCTTCTTGTCGAGGCATGCCGTCGCGTTCTGCGTGTCCAGGAGTCGAGCATGTTGCTGCTTCTGCTTCTGCAGAATCGAGGCGAAGGCCTCGTTGAGGCTTTCCCAGCCTTTTTGGATCATGGGACCGTCCATGGCAGAAATCTCAATCATATGCCGGATCAGCTGAAGTTACTGTTTCTGATCGCTGTAATGACGAATCCTGCTAAGTGAAGCACTGCAGCTGCAACTTTGGGCGACAAAACGACATAACAGTTGCAAAGGGAGACTCGCGCACCCACTCGATGCAATCCCTGCCATATTTGTTCAATGAGTCTCGACCGTGATTTATTGCGATGGCCTGACCCTAAAGTTCCTAAAGCCCTGAGCCTCCCGTGAAGCCTGCAACCCCCAGACCAAGCCTTTTGCCGGTCTGCCAGGGTGCCGATGGATCCAGGGGCTTGGAGCCTTGTCAGACCGGGGCACTTTTTCGGGGATCTCAAGCAAAGACTTCTTTTTGCGATGTGTTCGTTGGAATCTACCAGATTCAGCCATTTTGGAAGCCTTGCCTACCATGCAAAAGTCGTTTACAGGCATGAACTTCTTGCATCAGGACTGTGCGATCGCCTTGCAGGCATGAGTAAGCCCCTCAAAAGCCTATAGCTTCTTAACCAACGAGCCGCTGTAGACCCTATGTCCTCCTACATCCTCAACATGATTCCGTTCAACCCTCAAGCTCCCACAGGACTTGGGACCCAGCTCTTGCAAAGCAACTTGCACGGCAGCCAGCCCCTGGCGGTTCGAGCAGATGGCTCTTTTGAGGGTTTGGGCGGGGCTTTAAGCTTTAAAGCTTAGAACCTATAGACATGTAATGTGTTTGCGTGTGGTTTTGCAAAGCGCCCTTGACATATGGTTCTTGCCGGTATTACCGACAGAATAAACCAGTCAAGCACTTTGCCTGGTTGGTGCCAGTGAGTTTTCACCCCTCGGGCCAAAACTGGGAACCCAACATCAGCCCAAATCCACATGGCACGTCCTCAGGTCTTTCATGGATTGAGCTGCAGTGCGGTTCATAAAGCGGGACTAGGGCTTTCCGCACTCGGGTGCTGCATACCCCGGAATCCCGAAAGCATCAAACAACCTGGCTGCCAAGAAGTCTGTGAAGCTACGTTTTGCACTTGAAAATGCATGTCAGTCAGCTTGCCGCCCATCCGCTACAAGTGCAGAAGAAACTGTTTCAAACGCTGCTTCAATCGTCTTGTCGTTGCTTGTTGAACCCAATGAAGCTAATGCCACAGAGCTGTGGAACACATCTGCGTACCATAACACTTCGAAGATACTTGCAGCCGAATTGCACTTAGCATCTATATGAAAAAGGCAGTCATGAAACCGGATCAGATCACACCGTGCGCAAGCACGCCACATAAGTTTGGGCGGAGCAAGTTCCCAGTCTCACATTCGCAGTGGCATGCCACGACACCTGTGCTGTAAGTGCGAAGGACGCCTTTTGTCTGCAGGTCCTATTAGTCGTTTGTCTTTGCTTGCGATTGTGCCCAGCATTTCGACAACAAGTTGCTGGTTCGATCAAGTAGTGAATGCTTGCGGCTCAAGGATCAGGGATGAAACGATAAGGATCATCAAGGTGTGCAGAAAAGTCACCAACAGATCAACATAACTGCTGAACATGGAAAAACAGTGAAGCAACCTCTTCATCCACGCCAGCGACCTCAGAACTGCAAGTGGTGGGATCTAACGAATCCGAAGACTTCTGGGAACTTTCCGTCGGGCTGGGCCGAGGGAATGGGAAGCGTGTTACCGCCACTGCGCCGCCTCTTAGGTCGCGCTGTTGCGCTTGCAGGTGGGCAAGATCTACAAGGCGACTCAGAAGCATGACTTAGATACTTCAGCCCCTGAGCCCTCCTGGCCCTACAGCAAAGAGCAATGCCTTCAATTCGCTCTCCTAGCAGCTTTATGCTCTGCCCGAAATTCAAACTTTGCGACGCCAGCTCTGTCGACACGAAGCTGTTCGTAGCATGATTGGTTGATTTGAGGCAGTTTGCCCAAGACAGTGTGCTCCAATCCTGCGTGACATCTGTATAGCGCTCATTGACGGAATGGGAGGGGCATTCGAAACCGTTGTGCGTCTTCATGGGATCGGGATATGCAGGGTATGATGATCACGCTGTCAAGCTCTCATCCCCAAGCCATGCTCGTCGCCTTCATCGCCTTCATCCCAGCTTGCAAGTCTTAAACGCAGTCCTTGAATCCAAGCTTCGGGTAAATAAACCCCAGCAAGAGCCATTAATCCTAAACTAAGCCTGAATCCAAGCGCTCCGGCTGAAGCTTCTTGCACTGCCTCACAAAGCTCGCAGAAGGCTTGAAGCTTTTTGTCGGGCCTGAAGATTTTAGTGGGACTTTGATTTGGTATATTACAGCCTAGTTCGACAAGGACTTCGTAGGGGGTACTATAACTAACTATCTCTCTCTCTATATATATATATATATATATATATATACGTACTTATTCAAATTACATTACGGCCCAACAAGTTTTATATGGTGCTAGAAGGGGTATAGATACAATCTAAGGGGCTTGTAGGCTCTTGCATTGACTGCTTCAAACACGACCTTCCAGCCGACCCAGAAAACTTTACAGACTCAGCCCCAAAATCATAGACGGCAACCGAAAGCAGGGTGTATCACAACCACCATGGCGGTCATCGCAGCTACGCTATATACAGATCTGCAAGCCCCAGCCCAGGGCTTTGCCTTGCCTTTCGTATCGCATCCGCATCTAAATCCATCAGGGCAGCCAGGAGCTTGCGGTGAGCTGCACCTCACACTGTCCCCAAGCTGTTTGAATTCATGCAGTAGGTTACTGGGCATGGGCAGTACCATACAGAGTTTGTCGTTTCTACAGAGACCGCATCCCGCGTGTTATCGTGTGAAAAATTCGGCACTCACACCCGGTCCAGGTAGGCAAGACCCATCCGCGGTCTGCCATGCACTTCATAGGCAGAGACGGCCGAGGTATACCTATATAGGTAGCTCCTGCAGCGCTCTGCACTTTCCATTTGCTTGCAGCTGCCGCAGCCTACGTGCCAATGAGCTGTCACAGTGGCATCATGCAAAGGTTGTCGAGCACAGCTGTCACATCCACTTGGAAGAATGCCTTGACCTCTTGCGTGACAGCACCCTCTCAAGCGTCGCGCTTTGACATTTTTGTTTCAACATCCTAGAATCCTAAGCCACAAAAGACCTCAAGCGACTTGCGAACCCAATCCCTCGAGGCTAATACCCACATGCCCTCAACTCAATCTTAAACCCTACATAATCAGGAACCCCGCCCCATCAAAAACCCTCCAAGAACACGATGTCTCGAGAGCCACGCTTCGGGGAGACTCCTGGAGAACAAATGCTTAGGAGGTTGCTTCCTCTGGTTCCCCGGGTTAGCGGCGAGTTTAAGATCTCTTGAGGCTCCTACGGGCCGGGTGAATGCCGACTCGGAATGCTGTGCGGCAGATCGCTGCTAGGCAGCCAAGAGCTTCCGAATCCAAAGATACCACGAACAGAGGCCCTTTATAGTGACTACAGATCGAAGCCAACAAAGACATCTGCTCGGTTGAAGTGGATTGAATCACAGAATCACAACTGGAATGACACCACCCTGCCAGTGCCACTGTTGTATCACGAAGGCTTTGGTATCGGATGCCACCTTTGCAAACGGAGGCCTCTGAGACTTAAAACATTGCATCGCAGTTGTCACTGTCATTCCGATGCACCCGCACTACAAAGACATCTGATCTGGTAATCTGGTAACTTAGTAACTTAGTTTCAATAAACTTCAATACCTTTAGGCTTTATTCTATGTTATTCTAAAGGACAAACAAAAGACAACACGAAGGGAAAGGATCGAAGGCAAGCCCGTCGCAAGCAAATGCTGAACTCTAAGAGCTGGCAGCCTTTCCTGGCTTGAAGCCCTCGTCATACCATCCCTCTGCTGCAAGGAAGGCGAAGGTCGCAACGGTCCTTGAGCGCCTCGGCTGCTTTGGCCTTCGGCTGGACCTTGTATGCAGGCACGGCAGAGGTTCAAGGATGTCAGCCGCAAATGGCACAGATCTGAATTCAGCGAAGGTTCAGCAAATTTCAGCAAAGATTTATTTGGCAGGGATCCCGCGGCAATGGCATCGAACCCAAATCATCAAATCCGCAAGTTTAAACTCACAGGCTGCTCAGGCCACATTGTAGAACCTATATGCATCGGGCCCCTTCGCTGGAAACCCATAATGCGGAAGCAGAAAAGGAGATCAGGGCTCAGACTGGACAGTCTTGCTAGGTAGGAGGGAAAAAAGCTGTAGGGTTTGAGTTATGTGGTTTCTGTTTGGAGGGAGGGGGAAAAGGGGGTCCTGTTTCCAGCATATCGGAAATCCGGAGGGTAGTTAGTGTTTCGGGCTATGGAGTTGCGCGCGTCAAGCATGCGCACCTGCCTCCCAAACTCAACATCGCACCGCGATCCTAAAAGGCTACCCCAGAAGTGCATGTACCTATGAAGCTTCCTCAAGCCCTACAGCCCAATAACTAACTTGCTGATAACTCCTCAGGTTTTTGCGCAATGGCCGTCAATAGCTGTCCCGCGGGGCCACAGTAGGCAATTTACTACATGCCTGACACGCTGTCTGAGCCGTCTCGTGATAGAGTCTTTTGTCGCGATGTGTATTAGTAATAGCGAAGTTTTCGATAAACTAAAGCTGACCTAGGAACAGCCACCGTCATCAAACACAGCTCTTAAATCCCCCCATAAAAATCTCCCAATGCATCCCCGGAATCTCAAAGCCCCGCAGCACCTGCCAAGTTCGGAACTCAACAAGAAATCCAACAACCCCGGCACCACGCCTTCGCTCGAGGAGAAGCAGGGGAAGGATTGGCCTGGCTGTTCTATCACGGTTGCGGACTGCGGCTCTCTGTTTGCAAGCACGAGTTCGGTTCGGTCACAGAGGTTTGTCTCTAAAGCCCAGAAGGCCTGGACTCTCAACTCTCTAGATGATACACAAGACTATAGACTATACCCATTGCGAAGATCGATGATCGCCACAGCCTCCAAGAGTCATAGAAGCATAGAAGTTTCATGCGGGGTTGCATTGACCCATCTGACATTGACATGTCCCCTTTCGAAACACGGACTCTGTCTTCTATCCACATGCATGAGCCTTGCTCTCTATTTCGATGGCTTAGTGGGCTTAGTGTCTATAAAGCAGCTCCTATGCAAGAGCCCAGTATTCGTGTGAACCGTGTCGTATAGCGCCCGACATCAGTGAGGTAACCCGCCGCTTCACTGTCAGTTCACTTCTTTTGCCCTCTGCAGCCTGCGGTTTGGGTCTGGCAAGTGCCGCCGTCGCGACCGTCGCGGCCTTGAGAGGCTTGCGGTGGCAATTACAGCTGCAACTACTAGGCTACGGCTATCTGCAAGAAGATTGCGGTCCTGAACCCTGCTACCTAAGTTAGCCATTACCCTGCCTTCTGGGCCCCAAACTCCTGCACCCTTTACTGAGTAAGGACGGACCCGGAGCCTCTGAGCGGCACCTCGACTTTGCAGGCTTACTGCTTGCTCGCAAAGCTCAGCGGGGGAATTCAACGCTCTGAAAGAACTGAGGCAAGGGTTTGGTGACACACCTGGTCGCTGAACAATCAAGTGGATAAACCCTCGGACTGTGAAAACTCGGTCATCGATCCTGCCAGAAGATGCCCACTTAGTGGCATTGCCGCCCATCTCAGAAACGATCGCCCTGGAACCTCACACCGAACAGCCAAGCACGCGACCCGCGAGATTGGACGAGCTGCCTTAGAATGTGGCGACTCGAACCGAAATTTCAGGCAGATCTCTATCTTCACGAAGAGAGCCATGGCAGCCACGGCCGACATGAGGCCGGCGCGACATTGGCATGAAGCAACTCCTCATGAGACACGAGCTTCCAACGCAACGGAACCGAGGCTCCCGGTTTGTAGGCACTGGGTTTCTGAGCAGACTCAACACAAACTTGTAGCCCCAACACACTCCCTTCAACCTATGAATCTGAATGGTGAGTTTGCGAAATCAGATGTCTTGCAAGTGTATTTTCACATGCCTGACCTCTGCGAGGCCCTAGCTACCCAAGCCCTACATCCTGGGTCCGCAATACTCAGCAAGAAACTATGCCAGTCCACCAAAAGCCTGCACGACAACAAGAACGTCGGAGCAGCTCATGGAGCGGCAAAAACGCACCAAGAACAAGACCTGGAGTACATAAGACTGTAAATACACTCTCTGTAATTCGTCAAGCCACTGGTTAAGTAGCACAGAAATAATGCAGCAGCGGGGTCCTCTTCTGCCATCGCTCGGCATGCACGAACCACCAACCATCCGACGTGGCGGGGTCGGGGGGGGGGGGGGGGGATTGGGGGTCCCTGACCCGTCTCCGGCTTCGGCTTTATAGGCGCTTCTGGTCTGGGTTTGAGGTGGGGATGCTTCCCAGAGAGGTTCAGTGGAAATGCTACGCAGGGGGGGGGGTCTTGTGATCTTCGTCAAGAAGCCTTCGCCGTTGACCTTGAGCTTAAACTTGGGCTGCGTGGCCTTCGTCAACACATCCAACAACAACCCTGGAGAAAAAGAAATCCTAAAAACTAAAAACAAAAAATATCCTACGCCAAGAGCACGATAGATTATCCTAGGTTCTAGATGCTGGGGGGGTTCGCTTCGGGCTTCATGGCTGAGTTCAGGTGTCCTGGGGAACTTGAGTTGCGGGGTTTAGGGTGCTGGGTCTCGGTTCTACGAATCCAGGTAATCAGGTAGGATTGCAGGATCTTCGAGGATCCGGAAGGACGCCAAGACCGTGACGATGACGCGGCCTGAGCTACAAGCATGGCAGCGGGGGGTGGGGAGCCAAACGGGTTCCTGTGGATCTACTCAGCCCAGCTTCGCAAGATGTGACAGCTTGGGGCTATGGCTCATCAATTTAGGTGCAGCCGCGCTCGGTTTTGTGGCATAAGAGTGCGCCGACGAACGTGTCTCGTGCAGTGCTTAACTCGACGCCTAGCTGCTAGCTCTGAGCACAGGCTGTGCGAGAGTTCAGCAGCACCTGATCCAGCCAGCAATGCTTCCGAACAGCAGAGGGTCCCTTTCAGGCTCTCGGTGCTGTTGTTTCTACTAGCTTAGCGGGCGAGCCACACCTCATGCTATGCCTTCTGCGCTTCCCTCCAACAGCCACTACTGGGAAGCGGTTACAACCGTGGGCGCCAAAAACAGCTCTCTGAATCCTTGAAAAGCTGGAGGTGCTGGTACTGTTCCTGATGCTGAACAATGGCCTAAGAATCGTGCAGCGAAACCCTGTGATTTTCTTAAGGCCAAACGGATGGCTCAACTCTAGATGAGGGTCCCTCTATAACTTGCATACAGCAGCATAGCACTACCACTTGTGCAGCATGTAGTATCATGGGTTCTACGACATGTCGAATGTGGACCCCATGCAGATCTGCTGTCCTGCGAGCTCGCCGCTCGCAGATGGCATCTGTCGGTGAGCAACGTGCTGGCTGTCCACCCCTTCGCAGAACTGGTCACAAGATGAAAAAATGAACTAAGCACTTGGAGTCCGCTTCGTGACCTTATGCTCCCAGTGGCACCAGGAAGCATGGATCGGAGATTCGACCGCATTCAATGAGAAATACCAGCAACACAGCCAGACCACAAGGTTTGGTTTCTGGAAGGGTTGCCTTTTCTTCTGGAGACTTCGCGACTTATTTACATGTCTGTATGGATATACATATGTAGATGTATATGTATATGCATATGTGTGTGTGTGTGTGTGTCTCTCCCTCTCTATCTCTATCTGTATCTCCAACTATCCGCATACATACATGATATGCGGAATCCGTGCTGACTTCTGCGAAAGGGGAACCACAAAGCCGACCAATGTGCACCACTCCCACGAAAGATGTGGCGATCGCTTGGTTCTTATTTGGTGTGTGCTGCGAGGTTTGCCAGGACCCAATCTGTGTCTGGACCTCCTGGCAAGGCGCAAGCGAAAAACCTCCAAGATGTAGGCACTTCCTAGTGTGACGTGCTTCGGTTCGGGTCTGGCCCAAGTCTCAAGGCAAAGCATCAGACATCTCCGAGCTACGGACGGCGTGGGCAAAGACTGTCCCTACTCAACCTAACAACCTAAACATCTTGAAACCTGAAAACTTACCCCGGCAATCCTCAATCTTTGGTACATTCATTGACCTACCGCTTTTCGCAAATCCCTAATTACTCCGGCCAGCTTGAGCCTTAGAGTGAGTCTTAAAAACCCTCGTTTCGCAACTAGATGTGCAAGCTCGCACAAAACCAAATCTTGGGTAATCATGCGGTGAATCCAACCAGGAACAGGTCCGATGTGGCACGTAATGCGCCGAGTATATAGTTCCACCCTCACCGTAGCAGAATGAAAAGGAGCAGTTACAAGCTGACTGGCCGGCAAGAACCACTGCAGTGCATGTGATTGTCCACCTACTATATGCCTCTCGAGTATGAACAGTAGATATAAGTGCCCGCATCGCACGACCTAACCCCACCGCTTGGCGGTGGGGGCTCGCATAGGTGCCTGCTTATTCTTGCCTCCACGGTGCCGCACCGAGCTAACTACGACAGCTTTGAAGGGGTTTTTTGGTTGCTACCCTTGGGGCCAAGCTGATCGAAGCCCTCTCGCTGCACTCGTCGTCACGGGTCCAGAACTTTTGCTTCTAGAGTTTACTTCATTTTGGCTTGGGGCTGCAGCTTTCCACGATGGGGGGACCACTTCGATTCGATCAGGACAATATGGCGAAACTGGTAGCTGCCGAACACGAACGAAAACCATCCAGATTCTGGGGGTTTCGGGCCACAGAGCCGAAAAGGGAGCCGAGCCATCCGACACGACGATTCCGGTCAAGGGTCCACCTGATTCGGTGCTATGGTCTTGGAGACTTCTGAGACTGCAAAAATCACAAGATCAGGCTGCTACGAGGGGCCTGAGCAGCCATCCTCGTACGCGGCTGAAAAGGCCCAGGTCTCTCGGGTTTTGGAGTTTCGGGTAAGGTGTACCAATGAAAAGCCGCAAAGGCGTGAACGCAGCAGGCAAGCTGCGAAAGCAACTGGAAGAGTCCATTGTGCCCACGCGGGCCACGGCGTTTGGGCGAAATCGAGCTCGAAAATGGAAGACTGCAAAGGCATATTGGGGACATCCTCGTATCACGATGGAATTTCTCTGGTTCCATTTCTTACTTCCGAGGTCAATGAGGTCAAGGAGATGCTGCTCATCTCGCCCGTCTCAGAAAGGCCATGCCTTGTGCTCGTACATAAAGCAATGCCCACTATGTGGGGCCTTGCAAGAAGTGTCCGTAACCCAGATCTTCCAAAGTGCTGCAACCAAGGTCATCCTTATACTGGTTTAAATGTTGCTGTATCATGACGGCCCTTGAGACAACATATGCCAAATTCTGCATGGAACCGTGTCAAGTCATATGAGGAGCCTCTCTCTTCGAAGATCCGGGATTTCTGAGGGCGGCTTTGCTGTCCCTAAAGAACCTAAACCCTACAAACCCGATGACCGAAACCCAATGGAGACCATGCACTTCTTAGTTTCGGGCAGGCCGGTGTCAACTCTCATCCCCAGAACCCAAGTCCCTATATCGCCCATCCATAGCCTACACAACCACCTTAACCACTTAACCTTTGGAAAGAAATCTCTTACCCATCAGAGTCCCTTCAGGAAGGTGAGGCCACCTCAGAGCGTCCTTTGGTCGGCGCCGCCCTCGGATGCCCAGCCCATAACGCCAAGAAAGCTTAGAAGGGCGTGCTGAAGCTCAGTTTGCAGGTTCCTTTCAAAAGCAAAACACAACTAAGGCCCAAGACAAGAAATCCAAACTCGCAGCAACAAAACTCGAGCGCCGAGCACAGTGACGGCAGCTCCGCCAACGACACCCTCAGGTTGACGCTTTTGCAGCTGTGGTTTAGGTTTAGGATTTGGGGCGCGTTCTTTGTGATTTCGGCGGTCTTGTCCGCTGCCTCTGGCTTCTGGTTGAACAAATCTGTACTGTGGGCCGTTTACATTGGACTCTGAACGCCGCAAACCCCAAAAATCGACACACCCCACTCGCTGCAGAGAGAAAGCAGTCAACCATGGCAGGTTATTCCCATGCAGCCATTTTGCAAGTCCTGAACAGCTACCGTAAGATGCCCCAAGGCCCCATTCGGATCTTTAGGCGCCCTCGTAGGGCGCTCTTCTTGGGGCCCGGGCCTCGCAAGGTTCTGCTCCGGACCAGGAGAGGGCTGCTAGCCATACTATGCTTATACTACACAAATAACTATATATATATATATAGAGAGAGAGAGAGAGAAACTGTAGATATATAGACTATAGATGTATATATACATATTGCAGTGTACGTGTAGGGTTGGGATTAGTCAGGGGTGTGCGAATGGATAAAACCAAAAATCCCAACTTGAGGCAGAAACTGGAGCACCCTGGATCTGCAAAGAAAATCCCAGCAACTCAGCCCTCAAACCACTACTCCAAAATGTGCAGACCTTATTCGAGAGCGTATATTTTTCAGGGTGCGTTCTAGCGCAATCAAAACACCAGGACGAGAACGGCTACAAGGAGATGCTATACGACTATATACTTAAATACATAAGATACTATAAGTAACTTTAAGCATTCACACCTCTCTATCACATCCTAAATGCTCCTACAGCGAGTATCAAGGCCTGCTCCTTCATTCCATCCTGGTTTGGCGCCACGGGACCTTGGATTCGGTGATTTCTTCTTGGTTCCGTAGGTACTAATGAGAGTGCAGAGATTATAGGATTTTGAACCTAATTAACCGAAGTTTAGGACTTGTAGGGTCCAGGGGTTGGGCCGTCTAGGGATAAGAGCTTCGGATCAACTCTGTGGGAATTCCCGGCTTCGGGCCCACATTTTCGGGCTCAGCTCCGAGCGGAGGCCTCTGTGCTGAACCTCCATCTCCACTACTGCTTGGGCTTTTTAAAAACTTGCAATGTCGCGGCTTGGACCTGGAACTGCCCAAACGTATAGGTGGTTGTCAAAATTATGGTCCCCTTTTGGGTCCCTAATATAGTACGGCACCTAATATAATGTATTTAGGGTACCCAAAAAGGGACCCTAATTTTGACAACCACCCATATGTCTGAGCAGCTTCTTCCAAGTTTAAGGGTTTAGGCCCGTTCAGGCCAGCCGAAAGTCTCCACCTCCAGGTCTTCACGAGACGAGTGCATCTGACCAAAACCCAAAGTAATGGAACCCTTGTAGGCGCCTTATACTGACTCCTCTAGAAAAGCAGCGGCACCTCTGATCTTCTGATAATCTAGGTGTTGTATTGTAGAGCTACAAATTTCTGTACAATGTAGGATCAGTAATTAGGTAGGGTCTATCGTCTATAGTGCGCTGGATGCTGTAAACGCTAAACCTTTCTGAAGTGTGGGTGTTCGAACACTTCAGCTGTGCAGGGCTTCCCGGCCTCCCGGCCGCGAGTTGTCCATAGAATTTGGGGTTTATATCGGCGTTTACTTCCAGAAGACCAGAAATCCTGCAAGACCAAACCCCACGTGGCTTTACCCAAACATCAGCCACAGTGGCTGCCAATTACAATCTGGTCGTTCTCGGAGAAGGCGGTGACAGGCCTGAGTTACGGCTTAGGTCTTGTGAAGGGTTTTAGGGTACTAAATTAGGGTTAAACCTGAACTTGCAAATCAGGGACCTTTGCTTTGAGGACTCACAATTACGACTTTCCTAAATATCCTTTCCGGTGTCGCTTCTACTCACTGTCACGGACCTATCATACCTCTGGTGATATACCTCGCCATTGAGTTCTAACGCTGCACCAAAACCTGCTCTGATGATTCAAGTGGCCATGTTCTGCTAACGCCAGACACCGGATTCTCCGGCTGTCAAGTTGAGATCAGGTCCCTGGGACTGTGGCGTTTGTTGCTTGGTATTCCGCCGCCTCATCAAATACAGAACGATCACGATGAGCACCTTAGCAAGCAAAGAACAGCATTGATCAGATGTCCAGGAAGAGTCGTCAGAGGTTCAGGGGCTTTATCGAGACCGCTGGACAATTCTTTTGTAGATGTGGCTCATCAGGTCTCAAAAGCCTAAGTAATAGTGTTGTCCTCAACCATGCACTGCAGAAGCGCGGAAAACAGCTTGTCTTCTTGCCAATGCGGTCATTGGCGGAAGCTCAAACACCATCTTGATTTCAAGGGTGACAAGGTCCCGGCTCATTTCCACTCCGTTGTTCGATGCAGTGACTCTGCAAACTCGGTTTACGAATCCACGACTCTTGCAAACTGAGGCCACTGCAATGACCAGGAGCACCGTCAAAGTGAGAAGGATGGCCTTGCTCTGCTTTCAGCAGGTGCTGCCCTTCTAAGGCCCTAAGCCATTCAACGACTCAACCGTAAAGACCTTCTACACTCGTCTAAGCCTACGCTCACTGGGATTGTTTGAAGCTTGCAGATTTCGACAATTGGGTTTGGGGTTTCGGCTAAGGCGAGACCCTAAACTCGAACCTCCATGTGTCATTGAGCCAGCCACAAATTAGCTCATGTCTTATGAGCTAGCGGAAAGGAGAAAACTCGGAGTTTGTGCGCCTGCTAAAACAACCCCTCGGAAGCCGAGGTGTGAGCCAGCATCAGGGAGAGTCCATTTTCTGCGCCTGCGCCGGAAGCTGCTTTGTTTTGCCTAGTGATGGTTCAGGACTCAGGGTTTGAGGTACCAAGTTTTTTCGGTTGAATTCGGAACCTACAGAGAAATCTATGCCGCTGTTCCCCAATTGGGTACAACATTTTGGCGTGCGCTCTGTCGCTCTGTGAAGCAGAAAGTAGCTCCAAAATCCCTGAAGCACTCGCGACAGCTTGTACCACGGCAACATTGGCCGACCCGGACGGCCATCGCAGTATATCAAAAGTACACGCTTTACTGCGATGACGGTGATGCTGCTGTGGTGATGATGAGAAAAATGATGGTCACGATGATGATTCTCATCATGAAGAAAATGATGGTGATGACGGGGGTAGTGATAAGGACGATGCATGTGACGACGCTGATACCGATGATTGTGATGGTGATGATGGTGACAATGGTGAACGCAATGATGACGACGATGCCGGATGTGATGACGAAACTCTCTGGCTTTGGTGGTGGTGCTGCTGCTGACGAAGCAGCATCAGACTAATGAGATCACGATGAAGATGATGATGCTACTGCTGATGATGCTGATATATGCTGATGCAGAGGATGGTGACGACGAGGGTGGTGCTAGTGATGGTCGTGATTACGGTGGTGGTGGTGGTGGTGGTGGTGGTGGTGGTGGTGGTGGTGGTGGTGGTGGTGGTGGTGGTGGTGGTGGTGGTGGTGGTGGTGGTGGTGGTGGTGGTGGTGGTGGTGGTGGTGGTGGTGGCGATGTTGAAAATGATGGCGATGACGGTGGTCTTCTTGATGATGCTGCTTGCTGATAATGATGATGATAACAACAGTAATGATGGTGATGCCGATGGTCGTGAAGGTGGTGATGACGATGATGATGATGATGCTGCTGGTTGTGATGACGAAACTCTCTGGCGTTGGTGTTGTTGCTGCTAGCGAAACAGCAGAAGACTCATGAGATCATGATGAAGATGATGGCGACGAGGGTGGTGATAGTGATGGTCATGTATGACGATGATGATGGTCATGATGGTAGTTGCAGGCTTCGCTGGGATTGCTTCGGACGGAAGAGTTAACACGCCATTCATGCGCTATGCTTGCAACGGTCATCGTCAGCAACCTAGTCAGTGCACGTAACCAGCAGGGGAGGTTCAGTCGCTTCTGTGTTCTCTCTCACTGAGTCTCGCACATGCGCATGTGCAGTTGTACGTGACTTGTACGTGTGTGTGTGTGTGTGTGTGTGTGTGTGTGTGTGTGTGTGTCTGTGTGTGTGTGTGCATGCCTACGTATATGTATATATATATATATATATATATATATAACTAGTTATTCAAATTACACTTTGCATATTTCCATGTGCTCATAAATATGCACACGCTCACACCTTCATCATCGTCGCTTCGAATTTATCGCCCTCGAAGCCAGGAAACATCCATGAAGCATCTCTAAGCAAGGGGTCGTGCCTTTTACCGGCTCCGGCCTCATTGGCGGGAAAACTAGGATGTTCAGAAACCAACATGCAAACTTCCCGTGATGGCATTCAAGGTACTGTCTGTCTACTGCAAGGAGCCAGAACAGTCTACTTGTTGCAGATCAATTACTTTGGCACTTGTGTAGGTTGGGTGTCGAACTCGAGGATGAGACTATGAGAATGATTTTGCTTTCTGGCCGCTCGCCCTCGCTTGCAGCACTTTCTGAAACTTTGGTCGTTCAGAATAAAACCGTTCTACGAAATGCCAGGTTCTCCACCCTACAGTCTCTGCAATTGACCTGCAGGCGCAAGACTTAAGGTTCAGGGCTCTTGGAATTGAGGCTGTAAGGCTTCAGTTCAAGGAGTAGTTGTAACCCGGAGCTCTAAGTCGGAAAGGCTGAGACCTGAAGCCGGCAGTTTTAGAGCCCAAATGAAGGGAACCTACCACCCCAAAGCCCCAAGCACGTGTTCGCATCCGAGCCTCCAAACAATCCCAAACCCATGGCCATCCGAACATTCCAAAAGCAACAGCTGCGATTCCGGCTTTGGATTCAGCATTTGGGGTCCGGCTCTTTGCCAGAGGATCGTGTTCTTCGGGGTGCGAAGAGAAAGAATTCCTCTCATGTTTCTATCTAAAGGGCCCGGTAAGATTCGGAATATGGCCCCTATCTTATGTAGGTCTCCAGCCCGAGCCCGATGTCGGGATAGCTCCGCGCGGCCTGCGGCGCAGGAAATTCAAATCAGGAACTGAGCAGTCTTCAGTTCATCTGGTCAAGGCTTTGATTCTATTCTAGTCTATACTGCCGAATGGCACGCTGAAGCCACAAGATGCCACAAGTAAGGCAGTCTTGGCCAAGCTCCCAATATCCGCGTTTTTGCTCAGTGATGGGGCTCGACCCCTTTCCTTCCATCCCTATTGCGACTGTCCTACAAGCGAAAAACTTTGATGGCAACAACCCTTACACACGTGAGCGCATGCATAGCGTTGCAGCACAGGCCAGACTTTTGTGTGTACAGCTTGGCAAAGATGGATTACATGAGAACTCATTACATGGTGCAAGGCAGCAATTCAGCAAACCCGTGACCCCAGTGGCCTTCTGCCTCAAAAACTAATGCTCCAAATCCGACAAGCCTAGTGTCATCGCTCATAGCACGCACCCATAGGAGCTGCATGCACGTGATTCCAAAACCTATATCCCGAGCTTCGGAAAAATACCCGAATGCGCTATGTACACCCCGAATCCTCAGCTGTTGAGAAGACACGAACCGAGCAACCCTTAAACCTGCGAAACACTTGCCATAAGGACATGCTGGAGCAAAGGGGGTTGGAAGGCGGGGTTGGGTCGTCGGCCGTAGCCGAGCTTTGGTTGAAAACTTGTTTGAGGGCTCCAGGGTGTTCACGACCCCGTCTCTAGCCTTTCACGGGGCCTCTTCGATCATCCTCGAGTAGTAGGCATTGATGTCACGGATCCTCGTCTCGACCTGCATCGGACTCCAATTTGAAGCACCAACCTCCTTCTTCGGGGTTAGGCCTTCGTAGAGTTTGGGAACCGGAGCTTGCGCACTCACCAGTGACACCCTGGCCTCTTGAGAATTGACTAGGAATGCCCATGGTAAATAAACGCTGAAACCTTCTTCCAGTTGGGAGGTCCGGTCCTAGCCCCAAGAGTCTCCGAACTGGCGAGCTCTGAACCTGTGGCCGCTATATGGTAAAGTTACTTCTACGTCGCCCACAGAGCGTCAATTCGACTTCCTTGTTCAGATGCTTGACATTGAATCTCTGAACTCAGACCGACGCCGGAAAAACCTGACTCCAATTTTTGAAAGGCGGCTAAAGCTGTAAACCCTTAAACTGCAGGTGAAGACAGGGCTGAGTCTCGGAGCTCTGACACCGAACCACACCTGCCAAACAAGGAGAACCCCTTAAAGCAGGATAAAAACCCAATGTGTCTTGTTCCGGTCTCTGCTGCATCCTGAAACGCAACTCAAAGGACCTCCGCTCGGTTGGACGTAGTCAGCGAAGATGAGGCTTTCCTGGGTGAGGGGTAGTGAAACTAGCTTTTTGACGAAGGCTGCCTGGGCGGGCCTATCCGAAGTCTTCTCTGACCAAGAAAGTCTTCGTTTCTTTTGCTGTAGGTGAAGCACCCGTAGCTGTAGTGCACTGCGACAGTGGCTCCATTGTAACAAAGGCGACGGCCACGAGTACAAACACAACGACGAATGTCGATCACAGATTATAAGATTACCCCAACGACGACAATGACAATGACAGCGACGCATCAGCATCACTGTAAGCCTCACCGTCCTGATCACAATCACCATGACCATCATCATCATCATCATCCTCAACACAAGTATGGGGACCAGTCACAGTCACTCACCAGTCAGTCGCCGTCAACATCAACCGATATTCAAACCCCTTATGCAACAGTACGGCAGCGTGAGTCCTGCACATGATCATTAACATCTGACCGCGCTCGGACGAGGCGGTGGCAGCCAGTGTGCCAACAAAACGAGCATGAGACACACCTGCCCTGGGACCAGGGCTCAAGACTAGGGCTCAAGGCAGTTCAGGCAACCCTTTGCAACCTCCAGCCGAAGCAACCGAAAGCGACAAAAATCCCACAGACGTAAAACTATGGGCCGTCGAACGATGAATCCAGTCAAAGTGCAGGACAAGGTCGTTGCGCTCTTGCATGAGCTCCTGGTAATTAATGCTCTCAGGAGGGTCTGGCAATTTGGGGTCTACAGATTCTGATATTCAAAAGGTCCGAGCCTTAGGATTTGCTTTTGGATTAAGTTTGCAGGGACTTGCGGCTTCACCTTTCTTCCGAATACCCCGGTCGAGAAAAGGAGTAAGACTTCAAGAAACGTCCACCTTTCGGAGTGATGCTATAACTGATCAGAACCCGAAGTATTGGAGAACCTCTACTTCACTTATCAGTGCAATCAGAATGTGAGAAGCCCTGGGCTGAAGCCATCAACTAAGCCCCAGTTCAACCCGCAAGTCAAGCCCTCTTTCTGAACGCTCGACCTCGCCGTCTCGGGCTTACAACACAGATCTTAGAAGGGGCCCCCACTCTGTAATAGTGGTATAATAGGAATATAATAAGGCCCTAATATAATCCTTATAGTCACTGTTACAGGGTGGGGGCAGCTTCTAACACAAATCTGCATCTTAGCGAGGAAAAGTTCCTCAAGCTTAGCGGAGGGATTCCGGGTTGCTCTATAGAGTTCGAGCAGATGGAGAACGCTCCTTGGACACGCTTGATGCTGATGTCGGTTGAAACTATAATAATTAGAATAGGGTGCTAAGGAACCCCAAAATAGTTTTTGATAAAGAACCCCCAAAATAGTATATAATAAGGAACCCCCCAAAATAGTACAGGTAATCTCCCTCCAGATCGAGGTGCCTGCATCTTCCGATTGGGCCCGAGCTGCAGGCCCTCTCGGCGTGCAATGTCCACCAGGAGAACCTACGATGAGAGTCGCAGATCCTTAGCCCCAAATCCTTCCTGACATTCTTGCCTGCCACCTTCTGCTTTTTCGTTTTGTGGCGTAGATTGTAGATCGGACAGCTGGAGATTTGGGAATCCAGTGCCCAGGGCTTTGTTGGAGGAGGGTCGTTCTGTTGCATGAGTTCTAAACCAAGAACCTATAGCTCATGTCAAATGCCTTGGCAAGCCCGTGGGGTTCGTGGAAAGACACGGGAGTGTAGGTTCATAAATTAGCTAAAGTTGGACTTGTGGATTGGGGCCTTAGAAGACATGGCATCGAACGTTGCATCGGTGTTTTTGTTATTTTTGTTGCTTTCAAGTGTTCGGAATGGCTGCTTGGGAGTGTAGACTGGTTTGGGCCAGTCAGCTGCCTCTTGAGCTGCGCTCCCATGCCAGAACTGACCACCATTACAGTCCTGAGCCTGAAATGCCGAAGTTTCAATTCGACAGCTTCTGCTTGGCCTGGCCATTGTCCCATATGCTCTCCTCCAGGGTCCTCTTCACCTGTTCCAGTTTAGCGATCTAAGCTTCGGAGTTATGTACAACCACTTGCTCGAACCTCCACTGAGAGATGGTTCAAGACAGCTTCTCACTGTCTAGCCCTAGATCATTCGTAGTGGCGGCTGCTTACATGCAGTGATCTCGTGCATACTTGTAGTTGCAACACAGCTCGCGCACCATGGATTCAGTTTCTTCCACGACGCCTTCATGGCTCCGTGGAAAGGCAAGCTGGGAGGGAGCAGACTCCACACATCCCAAACCAGACTCTCATTGAGCTGATCATGAAGTCACAGTGTGTCAGTCAGACATGCTCTAAGAATAATGTCTGACGAGCTGTCCGTCAGGCTGTCGCCAGCACCTCGTCCACGCCGGAATCGTCAAAGGCTGGGCATCCATCTGGCGATTCAGGACTTTTCATTTTAGGGTTTAAAGAAAGCGACGGAGGTTCGCCACGAAACTGTCACTGGGAGCTCCACCGAGGCTCTCCAGTGGCATTGACACCGGTTTCGGAGAAGCTTACTGTGTTAGCTAAGGCGAGTCCACCTCACCACTCACAGCTGAAACCTTCCTTAATTTCCATGGATATCTCGTTCGTGCTTCGATTTTGCATGAAAAGCTCCAACGGGGCCGGCAACGCCGCAAGTGCACTGGTAGACAGTGGTGTTGCTGTATCTAGCCTCGGCAAAGTTGGGTCAGTTTCAGCGGTCTCAGATCTGAGTGAAGGAGACAGCTCTTAACCTAGCCTGCGAAGAAGACATGTGCTCAGCGCACTGGAGCAGACGCAAGATGTTGAGGCGTAGCGCCTCAAGCCCCCGAACCCTCAATCAAGATACAACATACGGAGTGACCGAAGAAGTGTATGCACAAAGGCGATGGATTCAACAACAGGAGAACGCTGGCTCGCAGGCCTACTGCTCATGGCTTCGCGAGCGGCGCATCGCACGTTTACGATCCGAGCTGTGGAAATCCCGGGGCTTGGAATCATACTGTGCCTCGCAACACAAGTAGGTCAAGCTTCAGAATCCTGCTCTCGCACCCGCTCTCTGCCGATGACCTTTCGCGTCCTCCCAGCGTCGCAGTCTCGTGCATCTCGATTACGACGTCCACTCATGCAAGTTTGTTGATACCGCTGCAATGTGCTACGATGTAGCACTCCCATACTGCTATATGGGCTACACTCCTACAGCACAAGCCCACCCGAAACTTCCTCCACCTCATTTCTGCGAGCTTATGCTCCGCGCTGGAGCTGAAGGTTCTCGGAGCTGAGGTTTCGGCCCACCACGGCAGTCCTGGCATCTTCTTTCCATTATCTAGGGGCTTGAACAGTTGGAGTGGGGTTTGTGGGGATCTTTTTGAACCCAGGCTCTATGCCATCATCAGCTGGGAATCGGCAGCTAACATGACCACGGGTATCCTATAGTTGATCATCGTTATAGAAGGAGTACATTGTCCCCAGAGTATATAGTAGATATGTGCGAGCTGGCAGCGGCCACGTGGGGCCTTGTAGGCTCTACGTGGCAGCGTCCCAAGGTGTAAGGGTGCTTTCGTTTCGTTTCCGAGGCTGCAGAGCCTTTTATAGTTTGTTAGTATGCCCACCCCCCCCCCATCGACATGGGATCGATATAGGCTGCTCAATATGTGGCCCCGATTATACACTCAACCCCCCATTTTTGAGACGTCTCATTTACCGTTCCCCATACCGGAATGCCGAGGAAACAGAATGGCTCATCCGCAGGTACACTCTTCACACACCATATGCTCCGAACCCTATACTTTGAACCGTTACTACCCTTCTTACCACCTAAAAGCAGAAACTTAAACTTCCGAACGAGAACGAGAGAGCCTGGACCATCAAGGCGCCACACGAACTTCGTCTCACAGAGTGCCGGGCAACTGGCCTCGAATGAAGTATTCTCTGCAGGACTTTCGGGGAAAACTAGGCTGGTCTTACAGGGTTCGAGTTTTTGCTGCTGCCCAGTCAAGGCTTTTGCGGCGGTCAAAACTGTGAAGATCCAGGTTCAGAGTCTTTGGAGTCTGAGGTGCAGATTCCAGCTTTCCATCTGAGGTGCCATCGCCGATGGGAGGCCCATTTGCAGCATTGCAGCGGGATTTTACATCCGACCAGTCTGACTTTTCTTGCTAGGTAGTTTCGGCGCAAATCTGCGCTTTCAGCTTGGAACCCAGATTCCTTGTAGAGTCCTTACCCGAACAGCGACATAATGCTGATTTAAAGAACCACAAAGGCGAACAAAAGCACTAATGAACTCAAGGCATATACACTCGCTGGAAACTCGCACAAAAACCCTAGTTCTCAAATCCGAAACACCCTAGTCCCGAAACACTCCATGAAACCTCCTGAAGCCGAAGCCGTTCGCTTATATATTACTATTGCTATCACTAGCATAACCGCTCGTATTGACATCATTAATACTAGTACTATTGTATTATGATGTGTATATATATATATATATACATATGTATGCATGTGAGTGCATTGCATGACTTTATATATATATATATATACCCCGCAGGTCCACGTACACGTTAAACTGATGCTTTGGCAACGCATCCGTTAAACTGCTGCTTTGCCACATTCGAAGCTTTGGCCCTTGAGGTGCTTGCTGTCGCTGTTAAGGTCGTACAAGCTGCTCGTTGCAAATAACAGCTGAATTGACGCACACAAGCGGGCATCAGCAGCTCAGCAGGGTTCGTTCTCGGATGATTCGGGGCTCGGTGTGGATGCCATGGGACCAGCGGGCATGATCCTGATCTTTATCGTGGTGCGGTTCTGAGAATTCTTGTCGAAATCAAACAGGGAGGGACTTGTTCTGAAGCTCAGAATCCGAAGGTCGCTTTCAACATGCGGTTCCGCAGCCCAAAAGCTTTCCTACAGCGCATGCTCCTGAGTTTTCAGCTGGAAAAATTGCGAACTCGGGCTTGTTTTTGGTCTTGAACCAGAGGTCTGGACGAAGTGGACGACACCGCCATCGGCGGTTCGGGTGCAGCCCCGCCCGTGCATCACATGGTCGTATTCTGATTGTGCTGTGCTTGCTTGTCTTGAGTGACCTGTGTTGTCTGCAGCCTTTCCGAGTGCTTGAAAAATGCATTGCTCATCAAGAATAACGTCCAATTTCGATTCTCTTGGGGGCGGTCCCCACAACTAGGGTACGCATCAGGCCAAAGTAGAAGCCAAACCAATGCCAACATAATCTGACTACGGAACACTAGCTTAGAGTGGGTCAAACTTAATATAATAGATTTGGTTTTCGCAATGCCGGATTCGAAACCGAAGCCCCATGTGGTTGCACTCGTCCAGGACAAAAGTTGAAGCCTCCACCTGCATTTACCCCTTGCTGCTTCAATCTTGTATGCCACCAGGAACTCTACAGCGATTTCTTGAAGCCCAGCTACATCAACGACCGCTTTGCCAGCCTTCGCAAGCGCAAGGGAACGAACAAGGCAGTTGCATCTCACGTATCTAGGCCTAGGCACTGTAACGTTCAAGTGTTTTCTGGGCAGGGTGTGATGTTTTCCTTTCTGGATGTTACGAAGAGAGAGCCCACCGAAACCGAGGCACGTTTGTGATCGGTATTCATGTCAAGACCTTTGTATATTTTGCTCGTAGCTGATCAGGTTACGACATCGCCGAACTTTGAGTTTATCCTGGCATTTGTCACGACCTTCCCGACCACCAATCCCACCAAGAAGGAGGTAAAGGCACGGCATTCGAGGGCCCACCCAACCTTTCGTTACACATGAGCTTGCAGGCTGCACTCGATTGGGCGAATACTGAACATCGTCTACATCCTGCTGTGGAGCAGGTGAAGCTTGAGGCCTTTTTGCCGCATTGCCTTTGGGTGCATGTGTTCCAAATTTCGCTATCCAAGTTTATACGTTGAGGCATGGCTCGACAACGAAGCAGAGCTGCAAAGATCTTTCGCATCATGGACAAAGGAGAGGACAACTCGAAATAAAGGGGTGAGGCTGGATCTCGTGCTTGTTTGCATTGGGAATGTGGTGTTTGGGCTTAACTGGCAGGGGCGGCAAGTCCGAAAAACGAAAGCGTATGATGGTCATCAAGCAGGCCATCCGAGCAGCTAAGAAGGCAGGGGGACGACGCCCTAAGCAACTTTAACATGCTTATCCTCTGTCCCACTCTAGGCGATACAAGACGAAAAGAAATCGATGAGCAAAGCAGAAGCTCCTCGGACTACGTTGGTCATGTAGATTCAGTTGTCTAGACGATACGCCAGGAGGAGGCCCCGAAGGAGCACATCGAAGAGGACAAGCCAGATGAAATGAATGAGGTGCGGGATTTGCTGTTTCACTCAATAAATCGTCACAAGTGATCATTGGTTTGAGGCTGAAGCTGAAGCAGGGGAGCAAAATGAAGAGGAAGTACTAGAGGAGGATCCAGTCGTGGACGACGAACAGCTGGCGAGTGATGAAGATGCTGCCAAAGGTACTTTCAAGGACAGTTTCCCATAGTAAGAACATACCGGTATTACCAACCATCGGTTGTGCTACAAGACTACATAACCCCCCGGGCAGGACGAGAAAGCATTGAGGACGAAGGCGCCGAAGCTCCCGGAAGCGGTGCAGGAGACGGCGGACAAGTTGCTGAAGGAGAGCGAGACGGAGGATCCTCGAGTTGCGATCGAGGTTTCGCATGCATGGATTCTGGATGTTCTTGTCAAAAAAGAGAGAGATACTAAACACACACAGAATAGAAACAAACAAAGACAACAGAGACAGAGCGAGAAAGAGAGAGAGAGAGAGAGAGAGAAAGATATACTAGATATGTAATGTGCAGAAAGAAACTGGGAGAAAGGGAGAGTGCGAGACAAGGAGAGAGCGACAAACAAAGAGACAGGGAGAGAGAGTCATAGTATAATTGTTTGTTTGTGAGCGAGAGGGAGAGAGAGAGAGAGAGAGAGAGGTATATAGTGCATGCCAGGGAAAGCTCTTTTGCGATAGTGCTTGCAGGTGCCCATGCTCCCCCAAAATCCGTATCATACACAGGTCCAAAAGAAGACAAGACAGGCCATGCGAGCAGAGCCAGAAGTGAAGGAGACTCCGGAGGATCCGGATCCAGAAAAGGGAGGCCGAGGAAGTGGCAGAGGAAGGGGAAGAGGAAGGGGAAGAGGAAGGGGAAGAGGGGCGGCTTTGAAAAGGCCGGCTGCTATCGAATCCCATGAGGGCATGCCGTCAAAGAAAGCGAAAGCAAGCATGGATGCACCAATGGAGACAGCACCAAAGGCAAAAGCAAAGAAGAGGAAAGCGCAGCCGGATGCAGAATATGAGGAAGCCGCAGGAGCAAAGAACGACCAGCTGCCAGGGAAAGGTGAAAGAGCTACGAGGCCGATATGTTGCATTGCAGGTTGCGAAAGTCTAGGGTCTAGGGTTGCTTCTTGATGAGACTGTCATACGGATCCCGGTTTGCACTTTGGATCAGGAATCAAGAGTTGCCACGATTCAAAAGCTTGAAGAAATCGCGAAGTCCGATGAGCGGATGCAGATCGACTCAGATTTCAAGGAAAGCAAAAGAAGGAGGGACCCATGCAGCATAGTTCAATAAATATAATATATTCGTTTGCTGTTCATGTGATCTTTCCTGGGGCAGGAGCTTCACGCTACGTCAAGAAGACGTGAACAATCGCAGCATCGGGGTGGTGTTCGGAACTGAGGTTTTCCAGGAATTTCAGGTGGTATCGAATCGAAGTTGATTGTGTCTGTATGACTCTGGCCCGATTGAGGATTTCAGCGAATGGAAAGAGTGGAAGTTTCTATATCTCCCCGGTTTGCAAGAAGAACATTGAGACATTGAACAAGACGGTGAATGCAAGCTTCACGGCCTGGTTCCTACATTAGGCTGAGATGAGTTTATTTAGGTCATGGAAACACAGTCGATCTATCTCAGTCTGTCTCAGGTGGATAACAAGCTGGACAAGAATGGCGAAGGCGGCTTAACGGCTGGATGGTCGAAATTTGAAAGCCTGAAAGATGCGTTTCTGACTCAGCTTCCGGTTTTGATGTTTTTGGTCGAGGTTTGAATTTGGTGTTTCAGTTGTTGCACTCAGGTGGACTTATGCACTTCATGCCGCCGAATGGGAGGGCTTGTTTGTGGCTGCCACACGAGCACGCAACGCTGGGATTCCAGACTCTCGTTAAGTGCTGTGACTTTTTGTGCTGCTTGAAAATGCTGCTATGAAGTTCCCGGTGAATTGTAATATGTTCTATGCACACGGCTGGTAGACTGTACTGCTTGAACGACAGGTTCGGGATCAGGTCCTGCTTCGGTGGGGCTAGGGTTTGATTAGTGGCGATCCGCTGATTTCGTAGCATGGGCCGTGCTGACTGGTGGATGATACAAGATGTGGCTGTGCAACCCGCTACATGGCGAGCCCTTTGCCTGGTGGGTTTTCCTGTGGCGATGCCGCTCGCTTTCATAGTTGCAAAATCTAGGATTTAGAAAATGGAGTTAAGAGGGCTCGGTGGTTTTGTATGATGCACTGAGGCTTCATTTGTGCGATTACATCGCTCAGAATGTGGAGGGTCCCAATGCAGAGAGGGTCTGGAACCTAGATTCGCAACATATCCTTGACCATGAAGCTTGAAACCCATGTATCGTGTGAAGGATTTGTATTGTCTGGACCTTTTCGCTGGGACACGAGCCATCGACCTTGGGTTCGGCCTTACTCTTAGCTTCCCTGTCGTGCATGCATATTCTGTAATTTTGCGACTGGAGTTCTATGAGGTTCTCGGGGGCTCAAGTCGTGTGGGGCTTACAGCTGTTGGCACCTGCTGGGCATGTGTGGAACTTTCGTTATGATCTCGTCTTGGCCAGGGACTATTTCGATATTGCACAACGGCCCGAAGACGACCTCTTGACTGTGTGATGTACTTAGCAAGCATTGTAGGTTTGAGCTGTGTGCCTACCTACACGTGAATGCTGTATCCTGTGCTGTTCTGAGACGGTTCCTTTGAGGTCCGGCTTTATGCGGGCCACAATGAAGGTCCTCAGATTGAGGGAGGACGGGCTGTTGGCAGCCGGGTTACCATGTGGTTCATGGACGTTCATGAATCGTGCTACGAGTGGTCGCTGCAAGAGCAATATTTGGGGCACAGAGCGCTACAAGTACATCAAAGAAGCCAATACGATGCTCGACTCAAGGTTCATTTCGGTTGTGCACTGACTCCTGTCAACATTGCCGTGAGTTCCAATGTGTCATGGATTAAGGTTGGCTTGTCGGACCGTCCTACTATGCATTTTGGCCATGATGCGGGGTGTGCATTGGTTCCTAGAACAACCCGGGAGCTCCGTGGTTTTCGATCTACCACAGATGCAATTTGTTCGAGATGTCCTCGGGGAATTTGTGCCGGTGCAAAATGCTCGCTTGTGGGGGCCTAAGGTTTCTGCTGAGATCCAACATACCCATGTTGTACTTTCTGAAACTGTGTCAATCGAGACATGACCCTGCCCAGCTGGATGGGCTCTTATGGCCACTTCTCGCCGAAGTTGACCCACATTTGGGGCACCCCGCCTGACCCTCAATTTCTCAATAATTTGGTTGTGTGAAAACTAAGTCGCTACCAGTAGCAGCTTGAAATGCCTGAAGGAGGTGGGTGAACTTTCTCCACCGCAGACTGACGAAGAAGGAACGACAAAAAAGGGGCCTCAGCTCCAAAGGTGTGGTTACAAACAGAAAGTGCAAGAAGACTGGGAAGAAGCTTGTGTGTTGTGCTGAGTATCGACTGAGTCTGTTCGTGTCGAGAGGGGATATCGATATATGGTATATGGTATTGCATCACAAGGACCGGTGGGCCACGCCTCAAACAAACGCAATGCTACCCGGTGGAGTTTGGAAAGGCAGTATCCTCATATCACATTCACGAGATGGCTTCCTGACTGCAAATGATGTATTACAGACTTCGTGTAGATGCTTTTACAGATGCTTGTGTTTGAACACTCATGAGGCCTCGAATGTTGGAAAGATCGGCAAGGACGTTCGGACTTTGAGTTTGGCTGGGCCCTAAGCCTGGGAACCATCGCTTCAAGAGTCGTGTGTTTCTGATTTGCGATTCTCCCGTTATTTAGACTGAGCATGCTGAGGTGAAAAAACAGATGAAAGATACGCCTGATTGGGCCCGGGCATGTCTGAGGAATGTTGAAATGTTCCTGGAGCAGGAGGCCAAAGCTGGCAATTATGATCCGAAGCTTAATTTCGGATCTTTTGTCGTGCGGCCTCGATAGGCTAGGTTGCTGCCCCTTCCATAACAATGGTTAATTGTGTGCCTCAGAAGAAATTTCACGTTAAGCTTGGGAAGCTGGTGATAGTCTTGTGCTTGCCAGATCGATTCTGTGGGTAGCAAAGCAAGGTCTCACGCAGTTTGTAGCCTGCTCTCGGCGATCTAAGTGTTTATCTACGAGAACTCACGCGAGCGCAGAAAAAAACAGTAGCGTGAGAATAGCGTGAAAAGGCCGTGAGAAACCCGTGAAAAGCACCCCGAACCCCGTGAAAAGAACCCGGATCACTGTGAAACTTTGGGCCCCGATTTTCCAGACAAAACACCTTGCAGTTTGATCGGGCGAACTCATATCTGTGATTGTCACGACACGATTTTATGGGCCTATGCTGCTGTTGCTCGAGGATCTATCATATTGCTGCTGGCTTGTTGGGGGACACTAGCAGCAGCTATGGTGGACGTTGCCTCGGTTTTGGCAAAAGCTAAAGCAAGAAGAGAAAGGGCTGGGCTCCAGCCGAAGTTCAGTTCTCAATCTGTGTGCTTGCTCGCGATGATTTAGTATGTGACCGTTCATGTGTATGTATGTATGCAATCGCTAGTTCGACATGACTCATTAGTGGTGCGATTCATACTTCTAAGGCGGTACGACAGCAAAGAAGACGCCCAAAATCCTTTTGGGACGGAAGAAACCCCTAGCCCGAAACGACCAGCCAGTCCCGACTCTACGGGAAAGAGAGCCTGGCAAGCTTCGAAGAAGGCAAAGACAAAGACCCCTACCCTCTCTTCCAGCGAGACTCTTCCTGACACACAAGTCATGCAGACACCCCCGCACCGCATCAGCAGAAAGGGAACCGAGGATATGAGTGGGGAGAAAACTTCTTTCCTAAGGAAGGCACAGACAGTAGATATCCCAAACAGTGAGGACCGAACAAAGCTTGCAAAGGAGGCACAAGAACAACTGCAGCAGGAGCAAGACAATATGAAGGACCCGGAACCCGAGACGACAGAAGGTGCTACAAGCAAAACCAAGAAGGCCTTGCCAGCAGTCAAGGCAAAGGCCAAAGCAAAGGCGAAAGCAAAGGCCAAAGCAGTCCCAAAATCCAAAGCAGCCCCGACCAAGACAGCCCCGGCAACAACCCCGAAAGCAAAGGCGAAATCGAAAGCCAAGTTGACGAAGCCTGCCCCTCCGAGCCCCGATGTTCGGGATCCCACTGCCCGTGCTTCCACCGATCCTCCCGCAGGCAAGCCAAGCAAACCGGAGCACACAGAGGAGACGCAGCCGGACAACAGCAACAAGAAGAACTCTGTAAATGCAAACGACAAAGCGGCCGCAGCAAAGCCCACAAAGATGCTGAAGCGAAAGAAAGGATTGAAGAAGCGATGCAAAGGAGGCCAAGCCGAGAAGATGGCAACCAGCAGAAAGCGCAAAGCCCACAAGCTCTACATGAGATTTTGGAGATCGGTGAAGAGTTCATCCCTCAGTGTGAATTCTTTGTGATTTTTGAGGTCCTGCTGCTCTTGTAATTTTTGCTGATAAGCCTATCCTACCGACACCTAGGCAAGCATACACCGGGTGAGATCAAGAAGACTTTCGAGAGGTTCAAGTATTGCCATCAGCTCAGGTATTTGATATGGGCTACGCAGAGCCTAGAGACTCAACTTTTGTTTATGCATGCATTCATATGATTGACCCAAGGCAAGACGAAGATGAGCACGTTGTACGAAGACTTCGTGAGCACCGGAGGAAAATGGAAAAATGGCATCATCTACAAGACGGTGACATCGAAAAGGAAGAATTCTTCTTTGGGATGCCGAAAATGGCTCACTCGTCTGCAATTGCTTCAGCATTTCGACAACGATGCTGATATTGTGGATGCTGTGATACTACGGAAAGAAACAGACCCCGAGCTCCGCCAGAAGGAGATCCGGGAGCACCCGGAATGCCCCGGTAACTCAGCCATATTATCCAACCCCACCTATACAGGCACACGTTTAAAAATACTAAATAGTTCGATTGCGACTGAGGACTGAAACAATATCTCGTGCTGGTCGACGATTCGGAGTATGATGAGTCGGCTGTGGAGATTACGGATCTTTTCCAGGCAGAAGATTATGCGAGCAGTGGGAGTGATGATTCGTCATCCTCATCGAGTTCTTCGCAGGCAAGATATCATACATTCGAATGGCCATTGTTGCGAGCTTAGGCTTGGCTGCTAAACTGCTCATGCATTCCAACGATGCTAGGATTCCGATGCCAAGCGCCGCAGTAAGAAGTCGGGCACGAAAGCCAAGAAGGAAAAAAAGGGCAAAAAGGACAAGAAAGACAAGAAGGCTAAGAAAAACAAGAAGTCTTCCAAGAAGCGAAAGAGCAAGAACAAGAAAGGAGAGGAGACTGAGGAAAGGAAGCAGGCCAGGGCGCTGACATCCGAAGCGAACAAGGCCCGAAGGTAGTGGCACACGTGATTGATTCATTATGTAGTTCATGTTAAACATGCCATTCTTTTTCGTGGCAGGTTCTGTCTGCAGCGAGCAGGAAGATTAAAGCTTTGAATGTGAAGAAAAGCACTGATGATACCTCCGCCTTGTCCGGGTCTCATAGCTTATGTATCTTGCTGCAGATTGTGCAATACAGCAATTGTAACATGCATACAGTAGCAACAACGTGTAGTCAGGAGCCCCGAGCTGCGAAAAGCGCTGGTGAAAGACATGGACGCCACGATTGGAAAGCTGTCAAAAGCCAGAGCCGAGTTGCAGCAAGCCGTTGACTCTGCCAAGGAGTAGTGTTGAAATCTTCGGATCGATGTTTTGTTCGAGAAATATCATTCCAATAATACGCATGTTGCATAATTTCCAGAAATCTCGCCGCAGGACGCCGACATCAGAGAGAAAATCGATGCCGCCCAGGCATGCAACGAGGAGGCTGAGCTTGCTTTGACCCTGAAGAAACCGAGAGCCGGGACAGCCAAGGCTGGAAAGAAGTAGTGGGGATGGTCATGAACCCGATGATACACCCACCCGCTCAAAACGATAAGTCTTTAAATCCTAGTGGGTTCCAGCAGGCCGTGGGCGAAATCACCGTGTGCATTAAAGGGTTACATGACCTGACGGGTTTTTATCGACATGGAAATGTCGGTATGAAAGGCAAAGTGTGTGCTATATGCTGCCTCGCATCGCCGGTGAAACCTGCCGATTAGCTGAAGATGTGTTTCGCACGAGAAGCAGGGGTTGTTCTCTTGTGCACTAGCGACGCATGAACGGAGTCGGCGGGCGATGGTGCGAAAAAAGCTTCATCTTCAGATTCTGTCCGACAAGTGAGACGTTGCGTTCATACAGTGACCTTTCTATTATTGTATTTGCATGATTCGCAGGTGCCTCCAGTAATGATGATCAGTCAAAGATGATCGGCGAGATAATCGATTCGGTGGCTGGGGCCGTCTTTGGCTGCACTAGACATGTGTGTACTTTTCCTAAACTAGATAATAGTCGAATGATTAACCTTCATATACCCTCAGGTACTGTTGGGTCTACCCCGGGTCGGATATTAGACCCCAAACCCTGGGTCTAATATCCAAACCCTAGGGTCATGCAACAGGTCATTTTAGACCTTCACGCCTTGGCCTATGATCAGGTCTCTGTTGGGGCCGTTGTGGCTCGGCATTGCTTCAGTACGTTTCAGTTCCTGTTCCCGTTCTGGCCCGTGCGCTTTTGCGTGCTAGTCCCCTGCCGGCCTGGCTCCTCCCCGGTCCCAGTTATCGTCTCTGGTTCTGCTTCTGTCCGCTTCGGTTCCGCTGTGGTCTCCGCTCAGCTCTGGAAAGTCTCGGGTTCGTTGTTCTTTTCGGTTCCAAACCGGTTTCGGATCGGATACACCCCGGTTCCTTGTGGCGGTTGGGCTGTGGTTGTGTGGTGCTGGTTTCAGTTCGGATCTTGCTGCGGTCCAATTGAGTTGTTTTGAGTGCGGGGGCCCACTTCCGAGGTCATCCGTCGCCGCCGACCCTGCATAATGTCGCCTCCCAAATGTCTCACTTCGCCTTTAAGAACCTGGGAGGAACCTGGAAAGCCTAATTACCTAATTTTCGTTTTGCGCACGGATTTTTTTCTTATCGATGCGACTCGGGCTGAGTCGGGTTTGGGTTGAGGTGGAACTGTTTTGCTTCGCAGGTCTCGTCTTGGGTTGTCGGCTTGGGGTCGGTGTCTCTGCCCTGTCGGTTCCGGCAGTTCCGTTCGTTTCAGCTCGCATTTTTACGAAGCCCTGGCAACCCTTTATGGAGGTAGAGAAGCACGAATCCAAGAGTACTCCAAACTGAGTTTCGGAGTTCCGGGTTTGCGGCTTCTGGGTTCAGGCGTTTAAAGTTTCTGGGTTTCTGCGTTTCTGGGTTGGGGATATTTCTGGATCTAAGTGTTTAGGGCTTCTAGGTTTCTGTTTCTGGGCGTTTCTGTGTCTAGGTGTGTCGGGTTGCTGTTTTTCGATGTTCTTCCCGAAACGCAGTTTTTGGGTTATGTGTTCAGGTTTACTGGGTTTCTGCGTTTTAGGGCGCTTCTGGGATTAAGCGTTTAACGTTTCTGGGTTTCGGCCGTATGCTGTCCAGGGGAACAAACCAGGGCACACGGGTACCACGAGCCCTCGCTTACCCATCCATAAGAAAACTGGCCACAGCAGCACAGCGCCGGCTTCCTGTTGTAGCCGTCTCGAGGTTCCTATCTTACTCAGACGTCTATATTGGTTTGGGATCTATAGGGTCTGAAGGGTTTGGGAAGGTTCGGCATGCCGGGGTTCTCGAGTTTAGGGTTTCTGGGTTTGTGCGTTTCTGGACGTTTTTGGGGGGTTCCTAGTCTTTGGACGGTTTTGGGTTTAGGTGCTTGGGTTTCTTGGTTTCTGCGTTGCTGGGTTTGGAGGTGCTTCTGGATTTAAGTGTTCAGGGTTTCTGGGTTCCTGCTTTTCTGGGCGTTTCTGGATTTAGGTGTTTAAGGTTTCTGGGTCACGGGGTTCCTCCCGAAACGCAGTTTCTGGGTTTATGTGCTTAGGTGTTTAAGGTTTCTGCGGTTTGGGCGTTTTTTGAGTTTCTAGGTTTAGGTTTATAGGGGGCTTCAGGTTTTTGGGTTTCTGCGTTTCTCGGTTTGGTGCTGCTTCTGGGCTAGGGCTTTTGCGTTTTTGCACGATTTTGGGTTTAAGTGTTTTTAGCGTTTCTGTGCGTTTCTTTGGGTTTCGGTGTTTAGGATTTCTGGGTTTCGGTGATTTTGCGTTTCGAGTTTAAATGTGTTTGGGTTTCGGTGCTCACACTCACTCGGGCAATCCAACGTTTAGATTTCGGCGCTCACACTCGGACAATCCAGGCGCGGCATATGGTTCGGAGTCTAATTAGTGTTTCTGAGTTTCTGCGTTTTGGGATGTTTCTGGGTTGTTATTTAATAGCTTCTCGGTTTCTGCGTTTCTGAATGCAGTTTTGGTCAAGCGATTTTCACGAGCACGCACCGCGGGACACAAATCTCACATCCATTTCGGTGCTCGTGGACCTGTAATTCAATCTCGCGACCCGCCAAACCGAGAATAGTGCGCAGCGGCGGCCAAAAGCTTAACGCCAAGTTTGGTCCAGAGACTGGAACGAGCAGGCACTGCGGGACACAAATCTCAGATCCATTTCGGTGCTCGTGGACCTGTAATTCAATCTCGTGACCCGCCAAACCGAGAATAGTGCGAAGCGGCGGCCAAAAGTTTAAAACCAGTTTTTGTCCAGCGATTTTCAGTTGGGTCTGGAATCCACGGGGCTGGGAGGGTCTAATATCCTGAACCCCGGATTTCAGACCCTGCACTCTCCGGCCCCCGGGGCCAGGATTCCAGACCCTCCAGTACCTGACCCTATACCTTCATATATTACGCTGCAGGCGAGCACTGTGGGCAAGGAGATGCGATCGGCCAAAGCAGCCGTCGAAGAGACTGACCATGAAATTTCGTGGTGGTTCGCGAATTGTTCGTCTGGGATCCACTCTAAAGTGTTGTGTATCTAAGGATGGGGTCCGTGATCTCCCGCCGCTTCTCAAAAAACTGGGATCCTACAGTGGCCACAACAACTCGAGAGATTTTTCACGAGCTCTGCGACTTCCTGTTGTATCCTGGCCTCGATTTGGCTTAGTGCTTCCTTTCAATTTATTTCGGTGCTAGGGTGGCCTTACTTGTTCATTTCCAACTGTGAATGGGACCAACTGTGAATGGGAGGCACCGAAGTTCATCGAGACTGTTGTTCGAAAGAAAGAGGATAGCAACGAGGAGCGCATGGTGAAGATCCCGGTGCTCCTACCGCATTTGGTTTTGCAGTACTTATTTCAGGAGGTCGGTCTTCAAATCGACGATGAACTTTTGCAGAAATACTGGGTGCATGCCAAACAAGTCTTTCCGTGGGCAGCCGCTGATGATTTCGACGGAAGTCATGTGCCGTTGGCTGTGTATGGTGATTCCGCTCGGTATGGACAAGGTTATGATCAATCCAAAATCACTGGATTTTGGATGAGTCTGGTTTTGTGGCGGCCAAAAAGTACACGCATGAGCCAATGGTTGTTGTGGAGCCTAGATGCTGATCTCAGTTTGGGCCGACGAAGCGAAAACCCGCTTATACACGCAGTTGTCGAATCCTTGAACCTGTGTTTCGATGGCCTCACACCAGCAGGCAAAAAGCTTCCTCGTCGGTTTGCCACGACAGAAATCAAAGGAGATTGGGAATTCTTCTATACAAAGCTTGGGCTCACAAGATACTGGAAAAAAAGGATGCTGTGCTGGAGATGTGATGCTGAGAACCATGAACATGCAACCCATTGCTATTTGGATGTCTCCGACAACCCGACTTGGGCCACCACCGAGATATCGAATAACGATTTCATACTGTCCGGGATTGAGGATGAAGATATATGTGCCGTCGCTGATGGGTGCTTAAGTTGGTTCAATGTTAGGGCTTAGGAATTAGCTTAACCTTTTCGAGCAAAAGAAGCTTAGAAGTTTAATGTAAGATTATGATCTTTGACCGAGGTCCACTCATAGCCCTACGGCATTTTCATGTGACGATGCTGTGCCATTGCAGTCTGCACAATGTCAACTTGGGAATCTGTCAAGATGCGACTGGTTCTACTTTGCCCCTCTGATATATATTATAAGTCGTGTTCATGTGGAAAAAGCTCGGCATTTTCGCTACTGAGGATGTACCTCCTAGACCGCGGATACTTTGGCTGTGCGGACACGCTCTCCCTGCATAAACGATTGGTAACCGCTTTTCGCGACTTCAAGACTTACCAGAAGGAAACGGGCATCCGATGCTCCCAGACCAAGTTTGTTCCGAACCTTGCCCCCCGTCTGATCTAATTAGTATGATTGAATTGTTTCGGGTGTAAGGTTCAAGGTATCAGTCTTCGGTGTCAAACAAATGTTTGGGGAGCTTTGTTCTTATTTCTCATCAGGTCTGGAAGGAACACAAAGGAGCGCATATGGGGCACAAGGGTTACAATGGAAGAGTTATTGCTCTTTGGCTCGGGGATTGTATGCAACGAGCCGTGCGATACAATGCCACTCCCACCCGCGACTTTGGACAATGGTTTGTGCAACAGGGTGCATGGCCAGCTGATGACAACTTGTTGGCGCCGACCGCTGCTGCTATGTCCCTCGTAGTGATTCTGGAAATTGAGTCGTCTCAAATTTCTGGGGGAAAGCCATTTAAGTATCCCAGCAATACACTGCTCTTTAAGGCAATCCCTTTGCGAATGGTTTCATCGAGTCGAAAGCCATGGCCGATTCCTGCTCCTAGACTGCAGGGATTATGCTTCGAGTGTTTCGCGCAATCACAAGTCTGTTGCTTACTAAGGTCTGTTGGTGCAGCTGACAAAATTTACAGGTGTGGTATGCGATACCTACGACTTCACATCCTCCTATGCAAAATGTCAATGAGGCAGGGTGTATCCACGTGGTCGTCCGCATCGGATTGTGCAGTCTTTTTGTATACACTTTCGCAGGATGGGACGATTAGCTTGGCATGTACGACCAAAAATACACGAAGCTCGGTCGCAAGCAGAGTTAAACAAGACGACCGACGCCGACATGCTAATTGCAACCGAGATGTTTCATCATCAAATGCGTGATCTGAAGCGCCGCAGCATCTGGGAGTGATTCATGAGTGACGTTTGTTCGGGGTTGAATTTTCACAACTGCAAATCTCATCTACTGAGGACTTAACACTCGATTTTTCCACACATTCCGGGAAGAAGATGCGATGAAGTGGCTGAAAAGCCGCTCGGTTTGCAAGCATATGATATGATTGTGGTTTTGTGTGCTCGAGATCGAACTGGATTTTGCTACTCAAGGTGTGGCTCGCAATTCTGATCGCAAAAAACTGGAGCGAAGTGTGATACAGTTTGCGAGATACCGTCTTCGCTCGATGGGCAGAAAGCTGCGAATTAGAACTTTGAACAAGAGTGCTTCGCGACGGTCCGGGTAAAAATGAGAGTTGCATCAAGAGCATTTGCATTCACGAGGGGCCCCGACGGGCGCATCATGATCAGCAGTGGCCTATCTTGAACCCAGTGAACCAGGGTCTTTCAGTAAAGTAGCGCCTTAGTACTAACGCACACGTTAAACCCCTGCCTTGGACTAGTAGGGTATATATATATATATATACATATGTATATATGTATATGTATATGTATATGTATATATATATATATATATATATATATATATATGTACGTGTGTATGTCTCTGTGTGTGCGCATGTGAGTGTACACAAACATGTCTATATGTAAGCATGTATATATCTCTATAAAACACACACACACACACACACACACACATACATATATATATATATATATATATACACATATATCTATAAATAAATATATATATATATATATATCTTTCGGAGTCCTTGCCATCCGAAAGTGTTGTAACGTAGCGTAACGGTACAGATTTTTGGGAAACCCTAGGTGGTGAAGAACATGCCCGTACCAGGGTCAAGGGCATTTCTGCCAATCGCAGTGGTCACCTGGTTTGAGACCTCGGCGGCTCTGTCATGGCTTTGGGTTCGATATTTGGTGTCGGATCTTCAGGACATAGGGTCTATGACATGTGAAAAGGGTCCATACGTGCCGTCCTTGCACAAGACGGATGTATGGGATTCCCTCTTCTCAGCTTGCTGGATTCGAAGCTGAGGCAGCTCGAAGTCAAAGGGAATCCCAATTTGGAAGATCTGAAATGTGGCCAAAGTGGGCTCAGTTCACCGGCACCTATAAGTGCTTATGTAGTGTCCCTAACCTTACAACCTAAAATCAAAATTAAAAAACGATCGAAACAAACACGATCAAATCCGAGTTCTCGGGCACAGCAGCCGGTGTTGGCTTCTGGCCATCGGCCATCGTCGCAAACCTTTCTCTGAAGATCTTCGGGGTCGGACGGTCCGATGTATGGGGAGTTATGTAGGGCAGGGCTTAGCGATTAAAGGGCTTGGGGCTTCGGCACTCACACTTAGGCTCTCCAGGGCGAGGCATGCACCCACTTAGCCTGATAAGGATAGAGCAACCACTGGCCCTATTGACGCAACAACAATCGAAAAGAAAAGCCCATAACTGAAACACTTAACGGGTGACCAGCTCTGTCAGAGGCTTCCATCAGTTGTCCAAGGAAGCTAGTTTTGGAAATCCTCTTCATTTCTGATTATCCTGTCAGCAAAAAGGATGACCGAACATACAAATAGGTGAATGCACATGAGTACGGTGATTCGGTTGGATACGTGAGAAAGAACCCAAGACTCCAAAGGACTGCCTGCTGTTGCTAGCTGCGCAAACCCTAAACCCTAGACCCCAATCTCTGTTGATCTCCACAGGAGCACATTTGACCGGCTCCACTGGCTCGACTCCATCACCCCCACGCCCATTTTAGGCAACTCTGCTATAACATCTGCTCTGCTCTGCAAAAGACTGGAATACTGACCATTGCACACGCGTTTTGCACTCAGTTTCACTAAACCTACAGATCTGCAGATTGGTAAAAGGGGTGGAGGTTCGGGATTTCGGAGTTCATGATTTTAAGGTAAGGGTATCCATTCAAACAGGGTCGTCGGATTGTCTGACAGAGGTGAGTTGCTGCAACGGTTTAGAATGCTACAGGTTACCTCAGGTTGTCTATGGCCTAGGACGCAACCCCCAAAGGCCGAAGGACAAAAGGCTAAGAACCACATCCCAAGGAAGGACACTAGTTTTCCTGTATCTGCATAGCTTACTACATTGTGGTTATTTTATCGAGGTATTCCAATGATCACTGCGGCTGCACTTGCTTCTAGATCCTGCATCGCCTACACCAGTGGACAGGTGCTACGCTTGCCGGGGCAATCATCATCCATTGCACTCGTTGGTCTCATGGGGTTCTGAAGCAAAGAGTATACGCCAGGCTAGGGGCGCAGTTGATAGACATGCCGGCGTAGACTCCCAAAAAGCGAAACAACACCTAGTAGTCCAAGCACTTTGAGGTGCAGGACTCTCAAAAGCCCACGGGAAATGCAGGATGCTGATGGTAATTATCTACATCGCGAAAGAAAATGATGTCGGTTTTAGACCCCGGCATAGTTGCTCATCGTAAGCATCGGTGTGCGGCATCCAAGGTATTTCCGGCAGGGCGCATTCCTGGGCTCATGGCTTTAGGCTTCTTTTAAGGTGAAGACCTAACGAGCCTTTTTGTGGAGCCGGTGTACGCTACCGTCATAGTGCGGGACGATTCCAGAGTTTTAGGGTGTGGCCATTGAGACTCTGCACACCCCCTAACCAAGCTTGATTCCCGTCTCTACATTGAGGCTTATCACCCTCCCCAGCATGATGTGACGCTGTATTTCGGGATGATCATGGACCCCCTGGTGTGAAGGCTTTTTGGACAACTTTTTCTGATCCACAAACGGGCTGAGATCCTGGCGAAAGCAAGCACTGATCCTCCGGCTTCAAGGCGAAAGACAGGAACAGGAACACTGTATGCAGTTTGCAAGTGAGCAGGGCATCGGTTAAGCAACGGGCTATCTGCATGGCTCCCTCCAAACTCATATCAGCCAACCGCGTCAGTTTGTTGTTGCCACGACCTGCCTTGCATTCCTGACTGGGCGTCGGATCGAAGCTCGGACAGAGCTCATTGCCTAGCAGCAACGGACCGCAACTGATGTATGTGTTACACATGTGAGCGACAATCCGTCATGCGCTGAATGTGGTGATGATGATGATGATGATGAACGTGATGATGATGCGTGGTTCCACTATGTCGCCACTCGCTTGTCGCCATCATGTTGAGCTCCCGCATGATTTTAGGTTTACTGTAGGTCGGCACGATCGTCACACTGCGATATACAAAGTGATCGTATGACTTGGACCTTTACTTTACAATCCAATCTCGATACAATTTTACGGACCTGCATACTTTAGATGAACAGAGCTAGGTCTAGTTGCACTACATGGACAGGCTGTGCCGACATTGGGGCGAACCACTGACCCGAAGATTCAAAACGAATTTAGCAAGGCTGGATTGACTCGGATTCTTGGGCCCTCGGCACTTTCATAATCCTTGATTCGAGGCACTTTCACGGAACTACATGGTGCATTCGAATCAAAATGCTCAATGCCAAAATGCAGATGACTCCAAGCAAACAGAGCAAGAGATCATGCTAGTACTTGAGGCAAATAAACGACACCAAGAGGCCGCGAATCGGGAGCTACGACTTGCCGCGCCCTACACATGTCTACTCACGTCCAGGACTTCGTCAGCTCCGTCGCGGAAAGTACACCGCAGTAGGTTTTCAAGCCCTGGAGCACGAGAGCCTCGAACACACCAGGCATTTTCCGAGCTGCAAGACAGGAAACACAATTAACAGTCCAAAACACAAATCATCAACGAAAGCCCGAGGTGCAACTATGGATGCAGGTCTGCGCATCTTGTCCGGCGCACCTCAATCGTCCAGGTTGAACGCATGTTTAGCGGTTATTCCTATGATTGTCAATATTCACATAAATGATGCTAGTATAACTTGTGTCCTGTTCTAACTATCATTCAACTGCCACATTCGATTGTAATGATCGTTCTTTATATGCTTTGTGGGTAAGGTGCAAGGGCGTACAAACATACTTCCTTCTTCTCTTCGCATTCTGCTCACACTGACACATCCTTGCATGACGACGTGGACTAGTACATCTACTGTTCCTCCGTCCAGTGACTAGCGGTCTTGCGAACCGGGGTCCTCACCACCACCCCCCGACACATGCGCATCTACGTCCTCATGATTCGCCATGATTCGTGCGTGCCGCATGCTTGGAAAGTCTGAGGATACAGCTCCCCCTCGCTTGGACACGCCACTTCCTCAGGCGATGCATGACATCATGAGAATGCTTAGAATGATAGCCTCAGCAGCTGCACTGCTAAAGCGATCTTGGAGATCTGTTCGGTATATGCTCGGTTGCTTCTGCCAAGAACGACATCATGTCGACTCTCACTACTACAGGCTATAGGGAACATGACCACCCCTAGAGCATATTCCTGCTCGCCGACTTACAGCCCTCGTCAACAACCCCAGCTGGAACCAAGCCTCCACACCAGACGAAGGAGGACTAGCATGCTGCATGCAAGGTGCGAATTACTGCTCGCTAATCTGTCGCATTCACATTGTGGCTTGTCGTGCATTGTCGTAGTACGGTATCAACTCTCTGGACCTGAAGAAGCAGCACTCAACCTCACACCAGCAGCGGTGCCACCATCATCCCGTTCGTAGACTCTTGTGTCATGGGCTTCCGCGTTCCACTCTTCTGTGTTCGGTGTCTGCATGCGAGGCTGGAGCCGCCATCCCAAGCCCAACCGCCCTACCGTAACCTCAAAACTACAGAATGCTACAAGGATCCAGAATCTTGTGGAACCTCCGGGCCTAGATCACAAGTGCAGTCAGGTCCGGTCGCTTTGGGTGCCAAGTGGCGCAAATACCGCCGCCGTAGCTCAAAGACCTGAGCCATTTCAGCGGGGTAGCTGCGGGTTACGTATGAGTTTACATGATCCAAAGCTTCGGGTGAACATGCCATCCATTACAGCCTAACTAGTCTAAAATTTCTAAAAGTCTAGTTCCGGCTGCCAGAAGGAACCTGCTGTCCATGTTTTTGAACGGTTTGGCCAAAGTCAAGGTCTCCTTCATCGAGCTGCTATGTCGATTTCCAGTCCGGCCGCTTGAGAGGCGACTAAAGAAGATTTAAGTAAGGCTTAGGATGGAATGTGATAACACTCAAGCTCTTCGGACTGAGCCATGTGCACACAAAGCCACCTAAACCACTGGGTTTCGACGCGACGCCAGGCTGAGACCTTGGGACCCTGACATAACCATGGCCTGTGCTGCACTTTTACCATCGATGTGGTGCTGCTGTCTTACGATGTTGCTCCACTACCACTCATTGCCACTGCCATTGCCACGCGCAACTACTGTTGCTACTCCTCCTGCTGCTACTACTGCTACTACGACAACTACTACCACTACAATGCGAACTACTACTACGACTACTATTACTTCTCCTCTACTGCTGCTGAGCTGGCTTGTGCTGGTCAAGCATTCCGGCTTTTGCACAGGCTCGGAATTCCGAAGTGGAGTTTTGGGTCTCAGGGTACTAGCGTTTCATGACTTGGGTTTTGTTGCCTCCTGCAGGATTTGGGTGGACGAGGTAGTAGGGCCTCAGTGCTGGGTGGGGCTGTTGGGATTTGGAATTGAGGTGTTTTGGTGCACTCCTTGGGGAAGCTCCTACGAGCCGTAAAACTTTAGCCTGAACGTTCAAGGCTGGGCACTCGCAGCAATCCGTGGAGCGGGTCAGATCGATCATACCTGGCACCACAAGGGATCGGACTTTGTAACACCACCACCACCACCACCACCACCACCACCACCACCACCACCACCACCACCACCACCACCACCACCACCACCACCACCACCACCACCACCGGAACCACCACTGGAACCACCACCACCAACAACAACAGCACCAACACCAAATCCCAACACCAGCACCAACACCACACAACCGCCGCCGCCACCAGCAACAACAACAACAACAAGCACAAGCACAAGCACAACCACACCGACAGCGACAACAACAACGACGACGACAAGAGCAGCAGCAGCCACAACAACAGCAGCAGCAGCCACAGCTACAGCCACAGCCACAACAGCAATTACAGCAACACCAGCAACAACACCAGCAAGAGCAACAACAATACCAACAACGACAACAACAACAACTGTAACAACAACAACAACAGAAACAAGAAGCAGGCCAGCAACAGCTAGGAAGACAAGAACAAAAGAACATCTGCCGATGCTTCCTGCTAATTGCATGCTGCTGGCGGCTGGCGGCTTGCTGCTTGCTACTGCCTGCTTGCTGCATGCTGCAAGCCTTCTTACTGGTACTGCTACCGCTACTACCGTGCTGCGGCTACTGCTACAGCTGCTGCTGTTTGTACGGCTATACTGCTACTTCCACTAATTCGCCTCGGTCCCTGCCGAAGCCGTCTGAGGTTCCCTCCTTGTTTTCCGGGAGCCTCTTTCACTTTCAGCCCCTACTACTACTACTACTGCTACTACTACTACTACTACTACTGCTGCTACTACTACTACTACTGCTACTACTACTACTACTGCTACTACTACTACTACTTCTACTACTACTACTACTACTCCTCCTCCTCCTCCTCCTCCTCCTCCTCCTGCTGCTGCTGCTGCTGCTGCCGCCAGTAGTAGTAGTAGTAGTAGTAGTAGTAGTAGTAGTAGCAGTAGTAGTAGTAGTAGTAGTAGTAGTACTAGTACTAGTACTAGTACTAGTACTAGTACTAGTACTAGTACTACTACTACTACTACTACTACTACTACTGTTGCGTGCCTCTGGGCGCTTGGAAGTTTTGCGCGGTTGGGGGCTCCTTTCTTGCTGGGTTTTACAGAGTCACTACACTGATGATGATGATGATGAACATGAACAAGGCAATGGAGATGACGATGATGGGAGCTTTCGGATTACGACGACGGTCTGCTGCCTTCACGGCATGCACAATGTACGAAGGCACTGAGCACCTCGCAGGCAGGGGTCAACACTCGACACGCTCCAAATCTTCGGTCTTGAACCCTGAGGCAATTTCCTAGTTTTTGGACATGGCATCGGCTTATGATGACAGTCAGCCAGTGGGCGAAATGAAGGTATCTCCTGCACAGACCATGAAAATAAGCTCAAAGAAAATCAAAGCCACATCGAGCAGTCCGGATTGGCCGATGTGTAATGCTCTGAGAAAAACACATCTCCGTCGGGTCTAGAAGGACACACGTAGACTTATCCGTAGCATCATCACGAACACATTCCCACACATACATACATAGACATACGTTTCATTACATACATGCATGAATGCATGAATGCATGCATATCATCATACATACATGCGGACATGGTATGCCATGGCATGAACATAGATACGTACATGCACGGCAGGGCAGGGCAGGGCAAAGCATAGCACACATACATGAGTACACATTAATATATACAATACATACCTACATGCATAGATATATATATATATATACATGTGTATATATATATATATACACATGAGGAAGAAAAGGCACAAGAAAGACAATAACGACTCCCTGAGGTGGTTGTAGAGGCAGGAACATGCGAAGCTCTGCCGGGTATTGAAGCTGGCGTGTCTCGCGAGTATGGCTTATCGACGGTTCTGTCCTTTTCGGAGCGGTTGGGGGTGTAGGGCTTCGGATAATGGGCAGTATGATTTTTCAGGATCGAAGAGCAAACACTTGAACCGGTCATAGTCGTAATGACAAGCAGAATAAAACTCATAGAAGCATACTGGCAGGCATGATAAAAGAAACGTATAATTTGCCCTGTCCGGTCTGAGTCAGGCACGTTCCAGTGGCTGGAGTGCTTGGGCAGGTCTTGCCTCAAATTCGGGATTTCTTTCGAGTGAAGTGGGTTGCAGGGGCTAGTATGAGTAAGTCTACAGGCCGAGGTTTTTTCAAGTTGGGGGGTTTCGATAGAATAGAACGTCACAGCAATGTGACAAACCTTCAGCTGGCCAAGACGATCTCGCTGTGGAATGGCGACAACCCCAAGCCCTGAAGGTGTGCGATTCTCGCCCCCCCGATTCAACCGATGGATTTCCGGCGATACAGGTTCTGATAATTTTATTTTGGCTTATATATATATATATATAAGGGTGTCAGGGCCGAAACCACCGCTTTTGCAGAGGGCGTGGATGATAAACACACCGGTGCTTCGGCTGTCAAAACAGATTCCTGGCCTGCTCTGGGTCGGTTTTATTCCTGTGATATCCGTGGGTTGCTGTCCAGATCGGAGATTGATGAAGCTCTTCGTGTCACAGGCGAGAATGTAAGCTCTGACTCAATATCCGCGCAGCATGCTCAAGTAAGTGTTGAGCTTCAGCCCAGGTCTTGGGAGCCCCTGCCGCGCAAAACCAAACCCTCAGCTAAACCCCTCTAAACCCCCAGCCGTGGCCTGTAAATCCGAAACCGCAAGCATCCCGCATCTGTGCAGTAGTTTCGTCGCTGGGGCTGCGGCCAGCAGTGCCTGAGGCGAGGGCTCACGGTTTCACAAGGCTCGGGTAAGGCTTAGGTCATGAAGCGTACTGTAAGGCGCAAACCTGCTTCCAATGCAAGCGCACACTCACATCAAATGACTCTCAAATAACATCTCCGTTCGCAGGCTAGCTGCAAGTTGCCGCTTAAATCCGAATGAGTATGCCTACCCCCTTTCCGGGATCAGGATCTTTATCCATTCTTGCATTCTTGCAACGGGCTTTTAGCAAGAACTGTGCAACAGCAGTCTTGCGCCAAGCTGCTTGTATTTGTTCAGTGTCTCCCTCTGGGAGTAGAAGTCTGGCTCGTGACCTCAGTGCCCAGGCACACCCAATCCAGACCCCGGTGCCCAAGATATCAGGAACCAAAATAACTTAAGACAAATCCGACCAACCTGTCTGCATCGACAGCACAACTTCCTACTACGAGTACCCTGCCCAATTCTGGACATTGCCGCCTGACGCAAATACAAAACAACAACCGAGGCCTCTCTCTGCTTTTTCGTGCAACGTTGGTGACGGACGAAGTTGTGATCGATTCTTAGTCATGTTGACTTTAGATATATGCACCAATTATATATAGACCTAGACCTGGACACCCAACCATCGCATTCCAGACCTGTCACTTCATTATATATGGCCCTGAACCCAATGCTCAGGTCAGCGCAGGTGCGGTCCATCCTTGGCAAAGCGTAACGGTGGGAGGCTTTGCGGAAGATGTGGACATCGCAGCTGGTTGCGGGATTGCTCAAGACCAGAAATGGGCCTATGGATGTTGTGCCATCTTCAAGCCTCTTTTGATGGACTAACGGGTGTGGCGCTTTTTTTTGTATTGCCGTTGCCCAGTGTGCACCCGCCATCATCTCACAGAGGGTATGGTGTTTTCAGAATTCAGGCTTGATCCTTAAAGCACGCATGTGGCTTCAAACAATCGCCGCAGAGGTCCGCAGACTCCTCCTGGAGCTTGGCTTCACTCATGACAGGCTTCTACATCACCATAATATCAGTCGCCGAACCCTGAACAGCATCTGAGTCCGCGTGCTCACCGGATTGCACCAAGCTCTCCGCATTCCGGGTAAGACCTGGGACGAGCAAGAGTTTGTAATGCCCCAAACTGTAACATCATTCCGTTTCAGCACTAACGACGAAAAGCTCGACAAAAGCCCTCATGTTAAAGTAGGGACCTCAAGAATTAGACCAGGGTTTTGGGTAGGATATCGTACATATAGTACAACGTGACTACCAAGGGGGTACGAGCACTAACTACTATAAATGTTCAGACCCCCGTGTTGCACCGAGTTTGAACTTGAAGACCCCGCTGCAACTTCTACCTACCAACCTCTCCTGACCTTCCAAATAACGATCTTGAAAGTCGACATCCTGAAATAATCCAACCAGCAGGTCGGGAAAGAGACACCTGGGTTCTTGTTAAGGGATGTGTTTTAAGATAATCCATATCATTTACAAAAGATCCCCAATATGGTATCTTACATTGCCTCTTTTACACGGCAGATTAGACGAGACCTTGAAAATCATCCTGGCCTCTTAGGTCTTAGGTGCTATCCCCACCTGCCTAACTCGGGAGATGCCCAAGCGGTCAAGTTGAAACTGTCCACACTGATGGACCAACACCGAAAAACATTGTATAGTCAAACACAGCATCCGAATCCGTAAATCGCTTATGCAGACTCTGAAATACTCTGAATCCTTAATAAACGTAGCATCTAATCCCCTAACCCACCACATCCTGTAGCCTAGGGCCCCGAACAGCGCATGACTGGGAAGCACTTGGTGGCGTTGCAGCCTCAGCAGCACCAGTGCACAACTAAATCATGCTGGGGCATCGCCAGGCTTCTTTATTGCTTCGGGCTAAGACTGGCAAGGCCTGCCCGCCCTGCCATGCAGGACATTTTCCTGTGCTATCAGTGTATATGGGCGTGGATTTCAAGGAATAGCCGTACAGTTTTCTGAACACCCCTTCTCCGCTGGATCGGTGAGAGCTAAGCGCGGGGCGCGTGCACAGATTTCTGTCTACGATGTACTCTTGTGCCTGGCGCAGTGATGAACAAAGTCTTCTTCCAAAAAGTACATGCCATCACCAACCGAAAACACACCAAAAACCCTCTAGTCGAAGCTCAAGCTATCGAAAGCCTGCAGCAAGCTGGAACCTCGAATCCTGCTATACCCCCGAAGCCTCATCGTACACCCCGAAGTGGCGAGCTGCAATCCAACATCAACAGCCAGAGCAGCTCTAGCAGACTCTCACGAAAAGATCGCAGTGCCTCGGCAACCTCCTCGGCGCGGCGTTGGATGCGGGAGGCCTGGTCCTCTGCAAAGTCTCCGACTTGGGAGGTAGCCAGGGCTCCCAAGTCGGAGACTTTGCAGAGGACCAGGCCTCCCGCATCCAACGCCGCGCCGAGGAGGTTGCCGAGGCACTGCGATCTTTTCGTGAGAGTCTGCTAGAGCTGCTCGGGCTGTTGATGTCTACATAGGTTTTGGGGAGGTGTTTGAACCCTGGGTTTGGAACTTAGAGTTCCGAACCTGGAGTTGTGGAGTTCTGGAACTCCGAACCCAGAGTTCGGGCCCTTGAACCCAGGGTTCGAGCATCGAAGTTCCCTCCGAACCCCAGGTTCGAACTTAGAGTTCAACTTCCAGTTCAACTCCACTCCGGAACTCGCGATTTTGGAGTCGAACTCGGAGTTCAACTCCAAACCCTTCGATTTTGTCTCTGCCCCACCATCTACAAGGCAAGCTCCCCCTCTCTGCCGTTGCTTCCAGAGGGTCTAGCAGCGCCAGGCAGCGCATGAGGTCCAGCCCTTCATGCCGCTCATGAAACAGTGAGCCGCCCCTCAAGCATCAGACCGTGCCGACATATGCCAGGCACATATCAAGCCGTCCCATGTCATTTCGGCTGTCCCGGATGACTCCAGTCGCCCGCTGCTTGAGACACCCCTCAAGAAACGGTGTCTCCCGTTCAGACTCTGCAGGCCGAGCATCCCAAAAGCTGGCTCCAGGGGTAAACCTCCACACCCCAAATGCCATTGAAGCCCGAAGCCGCAAGTAGCCAACTCCTAGCTCCGCCGGCCTCGAAGCACATGGCCGGGCACTCCTGGCTTCGACATGCTCGGGGCTTCCTTGCGAACGCTTCGGGAAGTCCTCGGCTAAAGAAGTCTACAGCTTTGTGTGAGATTGGAGCCGATGCCCGAGTCTGATTGAACAGGCCTTGTCGACATGAAGCGAGAACCTGAATATGCCGAACTCCCAAGACCCCTCCATGTTCGATCATCTGATCCATATCGTCTTGCGTATGCCTGCTTAATCCGATGCTCACCATCTATCCGAGCCTTCTAAATTGAATATAATTGGGCAAGGATTCGGCTTAGCAGCTTGACACGTCGATCATAGTTGCATGCCCCGAGAGATGCAGAGGGCTTCAGTCATCTGCAGAATCTTTCGGAAATCATCCATGTCTTGGTGACAACTGCGGCGACCCTGACACTGACACCACCTAAAGACGGTTGAACCACTTTTCTGGAATTCTACACCATGGGTGGGTAGTACGGTCGGCCAGGTGGGAATCCCAGATTTCAGCTGTAAGGCCCTACTCTGGTGCCGTTCCTGTATGCACTCAGTTGCAAGGTTGCTGCTGCAGTCTGGCGCGCAGTCCTGGCGAGGTGCGGAACCCTAATTCCCGCCCCCGAAACAAAGTCCACCTTTTTCTGTAGAGTGGTACCAAAGTATGGCTTGGGTTCGGTTACGGTCTAGGTGCTTTACCAGTGGGGGGGGCTTGGGGTATCCTAGGAGAGGCTAGACGAGGCGATGGCTTGGAGGGGCTTCGATGTGCTTAAGCGAAGGGTTTTGGAGGGTCATGGGTCTGGGGCGCGGGGGCGTGGGGGTGGGTTGGATTCGGTCAGCTTAAGTAGCAGGGCTTAGTGGGCTTTCGGAAATGCCTTGCAGATCAAGGCTCAGGTCTCTTCTCGTGATATCGTCCAGAAAATTGAGAATTGAAGCAGGGAGAAAGCAAACAAAACAAATCCGCACAGCGCAAAAGCTAGTCCAACATTATAACCTCAGATTTTTGCTGCGAAGCGGGAACATATAGGGCGCCATGTTACATAAGAGTCGGATGATTCCATGGGGTGGCGGGTGCGGGGCTGGGTGCGTGCGGGGGAGGTGACGTCCGTTCTAAAAGCGACCATGCCCAAGAAACAATGGTATTCGCTGCATTTTCGCCACTGTACTGCAGAAGCATTAGTGTTTACAGAGCTTCGCCACTTTACGCAACATACTGCCACAGGATGTTTGACGTTTCTTGCATAAGTCGCACTGTCACAAGCTTTGATTCCTTGTGCGAGCAGACGCCAAACACTGGCAATTGCAGCGATTGTGTCTCATTGCACAACATACTGCGCAACAACATGGTCATGGCGATGATGGAAAGATAATGATGATCACTGCAGCACTGATACAACCTGAGTGAGGTCGTCCACGTACAACAGTCTCCGGCAGGCGCTACAACCCTGAATTGCCGAATATCGTGCTAAAACCTCACCAGTCTCCTTCCTATACTGGGAAGAATGCAAAATAGCACGGCGCCCTACTTGCCGGCACCCTAATCGAAACCTGAACAGGGTAGTTCATGCGAGCGGAAGATGTCATAGTTCATACTGGCATAACACAAGGATCCGCCCTTTACGTTTCTCCATTTGCTGCACCCGTCGATCTCCCTGTACACAGCTGTGTTCGGGTTGTTTTAGAAGGGTTTCGAAGGTGTGATCTAGCCCGACTATCATGCGACAGCGTCCGACAAAGCTTCTTAGCCTTCTGGGTGGCGCCACGCAGCACGAAAAACCAAAAGGCCTAAGCCCCACACCCTGAATCCAATTAAAAGAAACAAACACCATGAACTGCCAAAGCCCTGCAACTACACCTGGGGTTCCCTTGTTTTATACCTAGGCTGCACACCCTGGGTCACAGTTTTAGGCTTCGAGCTTTGGGTTCTTCGTTAAGCAGCTGCTCTTGATTATGATCCTAGGCCAAGCCCCGGGCCACGGTGCACCATTGTCGAAAGCTGCGGTGCGAGCAGCACTGGATGTCGTTGATGGCCTGTGCAGAGAACGGACAAGTCAAGAGCAGAAATCCGACGTCGCAGCACGACATGAACTGAAGGGCTGCATGACAGACGTCAATGCAAGCCGATGGCAAGGCACTTCCATGCAGTATTCAGCATCTATCACATCAAAGCAGAAGGTATCACAGCAACAGCTTGAGATACCTACCCAGGCTTGGATGCAAGTGAACGGAAGATGTGCCTCGGTCATGTTCCCGTCGCACCTGGGCTAAGGAACAGCACCCAAGTCTTTAAAAGACTTTGCACTTTCTAGGCCTTCAAACACCAAGTCCCACAGACAGACAGACAGACAAACACACACGCAGAGAGCCACACACGCACAAACAGGTTCTCAAAAGCTCTCAGACAGACAAACAGACAGACAGACGGACTGACGGACAAACAGACACAAAGGAAGACAGCCAGACAAACAGACAAGCAGACAGGCCGACAGACAGACGGACGCACGCACCACGAAACTCAGATGTCCTGCTTCTCCCTGCGATGCTATGCGTGACCAGGAACCGGTCTTCCAAGGCATGATTCTTAAGCATCCGGCCAACAGTCGAGCCATGCATCCAGTTCTGCAGCGGGAATGCCCCAGTCCTCGAGGCTTGATGACAGGAAAAGGAAACTGCATGCTAGCTTCCAGTTCTGCATCCTTCGTGGGGTAGTGCAAGTGCCGTTGACATGAGTCTGCATCGCCACAAATTAGGTAGGGCCTGTAGGTCAAATCTTATAAGCAATAAGTGCGAAGTTGTCAGCAGCCCAAACTCGGGGGCTCCAAGCCCCGGCGATCCGATGTAGGCATCAGACGTGCGTGGTGTTCGTTGACATCTTCTGCCGCAAGCACCTGGTCGAAAGGCCCCAAGGTCGCGTCTTTTCGGGTGAAACCAGGAAGCTTCTCGTCACATGTCGTGACATTGCCCATCTTGGGTCGTACGCATATACTACATGTCAAGTGGTTGTCATTCGGGAAGCTGACTCCAAGAAACGAGACGAACAGCGTATCACATTGTATGCACAAGAATCACTAGCATTGCGGCGACCGACATGAAGCAGTACATTAGCCTACAATCGTGGGAACAAACTCTTATAGTGGCCTAACCCTGAGCAGGCAAACCCGGCTGTCTGAGAGCGCGTTGCTGTTAAGTCTGAGTCTATATCTATGTTCTAAGTGCTTCTTGGGCTGGGGGTCCTGCAGACATGTGACCTCCCCTTCAACTATAACCCAGTAGGAAATACACATATACAGGCCTAGCCTGTCGTAATCGCTCAGCGAGGGCGTCGGCAGAATCCGCACAGCACGAAGCTCGCACCTCATGAGTGTTCAGGACGTTCCTCTCGTGACGGCTGTTGGTGGCTGACGCAGCAATTGCCGGCCTAGGGTTGCATGACGACGATGACGAGCTCAGGAGTAGAAATGATTGTAAGTCATGAGGTTACAGGGGCAAAGATGCTCCGGATGACGAGGAGGGGCAGGAGGAGGTTGCTGTTCATGATGCTGCTATCAGTAGGCCAAAGCATCTTCGGTCCCGAAACACTGGCTTTTTGGCGAGTGATTGTCCATCGGCAGTGTGACCAGAAAAGGCGTCAACTTCTGGCACTGAAACTTGTTCCGCGAGCGCAATGCTGCCACAAGCCGCTTGACGCAGCAGCCTACCCGTTCAGGTTGTTGAACTGACATGGGGTAACTCCTGCACCGGGTCGGTGAGGCCACCGAAGCAACGTTGAACAGAAAGTGGACCGACTGGACAACACGTCTGTGTGCTGGCTTTCGCACTCTGCCGACAAGGGAGATCCTCACTGATCATATTCAACCTCTCCACTGTTGTCGGAGCCACCTTCGCTTCCGCCGGTCCTTGTCCCACCAGGGCCACTCACTCGCGGGGGGATTTGGGGTAGCCTCCAGAAACCGCAGCCCCGTTTGGAGCTCTGGATCTTCGGTCCTCGCCATACTCCGAAGCAGGCGGTACTCTCTTTCGTAGGTTCTCCTGGGATCGTCATCAACCTGCCAGAGCTTCTCCCAGAGGTTCTGTAAGCCCCAAAGTACCCAAAATCTGGCGGCGTAAGGATTCTCCCGCAGAATTCGTACGAGAAGGGCCAGGAATTGCTGGCACTGCTGCACACTCAGCGTCTCCAAGGACCTCACCAGCCGATGTATGCACCACTTTCTCTCGAGTGCATGGGTCGACGATCGGATTATTTCTGGCAGCCGGGCCAGAGTTGCCTCTGCAAGGTATGATCGTACAAAAGGCAGCCCCTCCTCAGCGCATCCCGAAAGCGCAATGCCTGCCCGATCAGCGATGTCCTCATCCTCGCTCCTACTGTGCAGCAGCAAGCACCTCAAGTTTCGGACGACGATCCGGTGAACGTGGCTTTCGGGGAAAGTAGTTTTGCTTTCCCTTTCGTATGCCAGGGCCGCGCACCACCGCCAACCTCAGAATGAGGCAATTTCTGTTTAAGTTGGCGTGGCCAACCAAAAATGCCCTGCCATAAAAACTGGCTGCTCGTTGCGAATCATGCTCAACAAGTCAGGAGGCACTGGTAGAGTTTCTGCTGCGCAGCATCCCCCGCAAAGGCTGCTGCGAGGGGTGTATCCGGGTTGCGTCTGATCTCGGAGTCTTTCCGCATAAACGTCACCATTGTCTCTGGCCTGCACAGACATGCTTCATCCGTCACGCTGTTCTTGAAAAGAAAGAGCAGCTCGCCGCTCCAGTGAATCATGGTATGACTGCATGCAGCTTGCAAAGAGATGGTGTCGACGGGGCGGATTCACTCGGTTCGTGCAATTCAATGTGTCAGGACCCTTCCGAGCCTGCGCATGCTGCCCATCTCGGCCACGTGTGCTATCAAGGCCTGGTATAGCAACACATGCAAAAGTCTTCAAGCAGAGGCCAACGAAGCAAGCGGAGGAAGGCAGTAAACTGCAGGCCTCGTGGTTGCTGGTGCATCGCGAAAGCAGGCGCCAGTTCAGTAGCTCCTGCACCTGTGCTGCAGAGCGAATCTTAATCAGAAGTGTCCATGCAACGTCTTGTCAGCAGCCCTTCTACTGGCCAAGCCGCGCTCAGGTACGGCAAGAGGTTTGGCCTGAGGCTCGGCAAGACGATACACTGGCCATGGCCACTGCAATGGTGCCAAGGCGGGTGGCACAGACTCCGCCGCAGTGATCAACAGTTCCAGGGTGGAAATGTCGGCATCCTCCCGGCCCAAAGCCTCAATTGGAAGGTTCAAGCACGTCACAGACCCAGATCACCCCAGATCACTACACTCCAACTCCACCTGCCTGCGAACTTCGAGTTAGAGCCTCTATAAGGCTACTGCGAAGGCATCTTCAACTCCTACTCTTGGGCTTTCCTTCCTAGCAATCGCTATAAAGTGACAACTGCATTCCTAACCCGGTCACACATGGACTCCTCGTAGTTTTCTGTCTTCCATTTTATAGGCCAAGTATGCACACCAAACATGTTCAAGTTCCCTCAGCGGCTGTATCACGCCATGCGATGCTCATTCCCAGACGTGCCTGGGAGATGACTGTCTCCATCACAGCGGTGGAAGGTGCCGCTTCGGCATGTGCAGCTGCTGCGGCATCGTTGAGATCGCCAACCTGTGCCGATATTTTCTGCGGACCGCGAACTTTCGAAGGAAGTGATGGCCAACCTTTTGAGATTCTACTAACAAAATGCGATGGCCAAGCTTCATTCATGAGGAACAGTCGGCAATAGTCAGAAAGAAGTAACGAAGAAGCTCACACTAGACCTCTAAAGACCAGAGGTGGGAGCCTTAAGAGTTTCAAGCTCTCGCTTCGACTACGTGAGGAACGATCTCGACTCTCGACACAGGAGCCTCTGCCTCGTGGTCAAACAAACTTTGGGGGGGGTGGATCTCATGGGAACACAGCTTTGGCCTATTCTACTACAAGTACTTCGCTGTGATAACTCTTGACGTGCTGTGTTTTCTCACAAGGGTCGTGACACAGGCCGCGCATTCCTACAGTCCAGCATTACACGTACTTGTTCCTTTAATTACTACCCAAGCCCAAAGAAGTCGAAGCTCCACTACAGAGACCCAACACATAAAATCCATCAGAATGAAAGTCCCCAAGTATGTCAGTTTGACCCATACCGAAAGGCTTGCGAGCGGACGCAAGCCGTACACGCTTGAATGTTCTCAAGCACAGCTGCTGGACCGTTGGATTCAAGGCTTGTCACGGGTACCCGACTCCCGCAACATGTAGCAGAAGACGTGTTCCCACTAAATCCTCGTCAGCAAAACCCGAGACAGGCTTGTAGTTGCAGATGATCATCATCATTCGCAGTTCCAAGTCCTACGCAAAGCAACCTGAGGAAGCCCCGACCAAACTCCAGATCCTGAACTTGAAGAGCTGAACTCTGGACGGAAACCCCGTTCTAGTTTCTATGTCATTAGGAGAGAATATGTATACCGCCGGACATGGTTGAAACGATAAAGCACCCTGTGCTAGGGGCCAGCTTCGACACTCACACTCGCACAAGGCAGGCAAGGCTCCTTTACATAGTCAGTTTAAGTTCTACAGCCTACTCCTGCACCCACATCCCAAAACCTAAACTGTATACCCGAGACCCTGAACAACGAGACCTCAACTGGAAAATCTTCACTTCAGTCCTAAACCTACCCCGCAATCTGGAACCTCAGCCCCATACTCCATACTAACAGTCTTGTAAACTCTAAATATGGGAGTTTCCGAAAATTAGGGTTCCTTGTTTTGGGGGCCTTATAATAAGGATCCTACTATCTAGGGTACTCTATTAGGGCCCCCTATTTTCGGAAACTCCCACATGACCTTGAATTCTGAGTCCTGGACTTTAGATCTGAAGTCCGACGCGAACTTGCTGCGCAACAATTAGGCTGTCACATTGGAGCTCCAGGTACTGATTATTGAAGAACTATGTGACTATGTAGCACTAGACCTTCAAACATGAAACGTAACTACAAACTCTCAGGTGTCCTAAAGCCGCACTCCAACCTTCATACAGCTCCTAGTAAGGCCTCATAGAAGCCTTACCGAACCCTTACAGAACAAATCTTAAATGTAGCTAGACATGCCCCTATAAGTTCTTACAGAACACGTATTACACCCCTGAGGGAATGAATCCCAACCTTGCCTCGGATGTGTGCAGTACCTCCGATGCTGGAGCGGACGGCTGCGGCACGGGCGCCGCAGCCACGGCCGCGGCTGTCAGCTGTTCCCCGACCTCGTGAAGATTATTTGGCTTCTGACCTGAGGGGTCTGTACAAAAGCATCCTTCTCTGTAGTGTCTGAGTTAAAGGTTGTTTGAGGTTCCGGTTGTGCCCAACATCCCATGCTGGCCTTGGGGTTAGAAGGACTTCTTCTCGATCAAAAAGAACTCAAGAGTCTTAAGCGGGTGCTTGTCAAACCCTCTTCGGTCTTCAGTTAGAACATGTTAAAGGGCTGTTTCTTTCGACTGAAGAAGAGCTATGGATTGGATAGGTCTGGGCTTTGACTTCAATTATGACAGGGTTTATTGGGCTCTGGGCAGTGGCTTTCTGGCTGTCAGATGTAGGGCTGGTAGGGCTAAGTGCGCCGGGGTGATAATCTGATAATCATGATATCATACAGTTATTCCACACATATTGGTATATACATATATACACAGGTATTGCACTCAGATTCCAAGTCTTGAACGTATCTGTGCAAGTGAAAACTCATGCTCCCACAGTGTTGAGAGTTTAAAGTATTCAGAAAGTGCTGCTGAGGAGAAGGGGACTTCTGCAAGAATTTCTGGCAGAAACCACTATGGCGTCCAGGCCCCGAGCCTGCCCATCGCCAGCATGCTGACGCCCTTCGTCGTGGGCATCCTGCTCGGCGACACGACATGCAAGTCTTCCGCTCCACTTTGAGACCAACCCCAGCCTTCTGCCAACAAATCTTTCTTGCAGACCGCCAGGGCGGGCCCAGCTTGGCTGCCCAAAGCAAGAAATCTAAGAAGCCCTCGCAGCCCGCCTCTGACACGGGAGGCTCATCTCCCACTTCGTACCCGCTCGCGTCGCCGAGGGGCATGCGGATGCTGCCAGGGCTTGGCCTGGCTTCAGGCCTCGGCTCGGCCCCGCCCCTCCTAGCAAAAACCGAGGGGCGCGCATTTCCACGGATCAGCACTGCAAGCGAGGCGCGCATCGCAACTCTGGTCACGCTGGTCTTGGCAGCTCGGCGGCCACGACCACAGCGCAGCCGGAGGTGGAGGCACACTCTCCAGCACAATGGGCTCCTCCGACCATGGTGTGGACAAGTCTGCCAGTGTCTTGACTCGTTGTGGCGTGCACTGTAGCCCAACCATCCCCAGCCTGCTGCCAACAACTCCAACTGCAACTGTTTTGGCAGACCGCCGGGCGGGCCCAGCTTAGCTGCCCGGAGAAAGAAGTCTAAGAAGCTTGCAAAGGAGCCCGCCTCCGCTGCAGGAGACTCATCTCCCGCTTCCTGGCCCCTCGCGGCGCGGGGCGCGTGGATGCTTCCAGGGCTTGGCCTGGCTTCGGGCCTCAGCTGCCACTCCTCGCAGAACCGAAGGCACATCCCCACGGATCGGCGCTGCAAGCGAGGTGCACGTCGCAGCTGCGGTCACCGCGCTGGTCTTGGCAAACCGGCAGCCGTAGCCACAGCGCAGCGGGAGTTGCAGGCGCCTTCGCCGTGGCCACGGACGCCTGCAATCGCGGAGACTGTCTTGGATCAGTGTGTCGAGACTCGTTGCGGCGTGCATTGCAAGACTGCAGAAGTGCATGATGACCGATGTTGTGAAATGATATCCAACAAGGCCAAACAAGACGACTACCGGCAAGGGGGTGGGGGGGACGGGGGGTGCAGGCTGTACCATACATGAGCAACCTGATTCTTAAATACCCCCCTTGCAACATGGTTCCAAAACCGGTCGCGAAGTGGCATCCTCAGCACTGCTTTTCCGTAACCCGGTCAGCACACACGAAGCACGCCCGGCAGGATGCAGGTTTCGGTCCAGTCGCTGTCACCATGTATTAGCAACGCAATCAAACGCTCCATGCAACCGCGAGTTAAAAGCCCACCGACGCAAACGCATGTACAATGTGCAAGATGCTGACGCAGAGCCACTCTCTGAGGGCAGCTCCAGCCTTCCGCCAACCTGAACCTGCACCCTGCGTCAAAGCCCACCTCCGACTCCGACACGGGAGAGCCAGTGCCGCTGCTGCCACTGGCGGTGCTTGGGGTGTCCGGGAGAAACTCCTCACTCCTCGGCAGCAGACGCAGGGTGCATCACCAGCAAGCACCCACGGACGAGTCAAACAAGAAGATTGCTGCCCAAGGCTCCGTGATGTGCCACAATACGGAGGTGCACCCTCCGTTGTCACTGTCTCCTGCATTCTGCAGGCCGTCTTGGATGAGGGTTTGAAGAGTTCCATGATGTTCCATGATTACTCATCTTGATCCAAAGCTTGATTCCAAAGGCTCGCATTCAATGCACAGCTTGCTGCAGGTTGCATCGAACAGCAAGCTGGGCTCAGGGGGGTGGACGACCAGTCACTTTTGCGGGGTAGCTCATAAATCCGTCACGAAGCAGCATCTTCGACCCCCCCCCCCCCCCCCCACCCTAGCGCACGCTTGGGCTTGATACGAAGCTCAGCTGGGGCTACCTTGCTTGGTGCCATCTGGACGGGATGCCCGGTATCTCTGGCATGAAACTAGCCACAGGCCCAAAGTCCACCTGCGGCACATCATCGACGAATATCCATTCATCGTCGCGGCCCTTGGCTTCCAGGGGCTCCTGCGATCATGCAAGCCGTCTCCGACAACGTTTTCAAAATGGGTCTGCCATTGTGCAGAGTTCCACATTCCAGGATGACCCACGATAGATCCAACGGCCAGGCTGATACTTTCTGAGCACTGAAGTCATCTGCGAGCAAACTCATGCTTCCCAGAGTCTTGAGGATAAGTGCTCGGGAGGGGGCCCTTAATTTCGCTCTACAGGCCTCGGCAGAACATGGTTCTGCCACCTGCGACTTCGCGTCGCAGCACCTGGGTTTGTGCTGCTTGCTAACTAGCATGTCGTGGCACTGGGCTCGCAGGGGATCTGTTGGAGCCTGCAGACTCGCACTCGAGGAGCTTTCCCACAAGCTTCGAGATTAGTTCCTGATCGTCCGCATCCCGCTGCAAGCAGCGATGGAGCAACCTGCGCCATGCTCCAAGCAGAGATCGTGGAGCCAGAACGTCCTCTCTCTCCCTCCCTCCGACCTTCCCTCCCTCCCATCTAGCCGATTTCTCCCCCTCACTGTCTCTCTGATCTTCAGGCCCTGGCTGTGCTTGCAGATAGAGGATCTGGTTCTGCTGCCTGATCTGCGGGACCGACGGACTGCTTCAGGGGTCTTATGGGCTTAGGTTTCACATGCTTACACTTAGCCGTTAAGGTGATGGTCGGCAGGCTGACACGGCTCGGATGCTTAAAACCCGATCTGCAACATCTGGTCGCACAGCGGTTAAGCCGTGCCCACGTCTCGGCTCCCAGCAAAGTCAGCTGCCGATTGCTCTGCAGAAGCTGGTCGTGGAGAGCCATCAGCCTAAGACCACAGCTGCAATGGTTCCTGAAATAGAAAGCCTGTCAAGGCTTCAGCCTACTCCGACCAGAGTGCGAGAATGAAGCTTAGTGACGAGGACTGCATCATTTTCAGGCTTTGGGGTTTGGCTCTCTTCACGGAGCAGTGAAATACTCTCGTGAAGCACCCTGCCGAAGCTCCTTTTTGCGCTTGGGGGTGAATTTCAGAATGACCAATGACGGGCTGGCAGCTCCCACCCGGTTTGCAACTGCCGATAGCACAAACTTTGAATCTTTGCTTGGGCTTGTTTCCGCGTCTCGGTTCCCGGCTGACTCAGCTGCATGTCGCGCTGCGCCAGCTGTTCGTGGAGAGCCGTCAGCCTTAGACCGCGAAACCTTTAGCTGCCGCCTCTCTGTGCGAAGCTGACTCCAGCAACTATATTGCATCTACAAGACGATGCCCCTCTTGCTACACTGCTGCAAGCGGCTGCTTCCAGAGCAACGAGTTCTCGACATCCCGCTGCAGGTGCCACACTGGCTCCTGGCAGAGCTGGTGCCGGGACCCAGGATCCACACTGTTCCACCGTCGCAAACCCCTTGTTAACCCCTTTAAGGACAAAAAGCATAGGTGGCTAAGATCTGAAGATGCCCGTGCGCTGATGAAAGTTCCTCGCCTTGCTGGACTTGTTCTTCTTTTTCGCCATGGCTCGGCTTTCTCGAGTTTTCGAGTCTGCCTAGACAATCCACAACCGGCAAGCCAAATTCGTGAAAATCGAACGACATCGTCATCTACCGTATAAAAACACGTCACTGCCTCGCGAACTCCCGTGCTGCAATATCTCGTGTTTCCGTACAAAGTCTGCTCTTGGTGAACTACTCAAGCGTTCGCTCTGAAGAAGTGCAAGGCTGAGCCAAATGCATGCAAGGAATGTCAACACCAGCCACCGTCATGAGGATTTAGGACCATTCCTTGCTCAATTTGATGCTCAATCCTTGCATGATGAGAGGTGCACTAGTTGGATTGCCATAGAAGCCATGGAACTTCGATGACCGTCTTCTGAACCACAGACAAATGGTGCCGCAGTCTAAGGCCCCTGGCTGGTCCACAGTTCCTGCAGGCTTTGCCAGATTGTATTTTGGAGGCTCTTCGCATTCAAGGTCTGCGGCACTTGGGGGTCGAGGGTTTTGAAAGCCATTAAAGACATTCTGCAGGAAGAGTCGACGATGCGAGTATACTTCTGCGCAAGTGAAACAAATCCCGGGACGCCATTGGTAAATCCTGGGTTATATCCTTGGTACATTAACTACATGACCATCTTCTGAATCCTCCTGAGGCAGGTATAGGTTGGTTAGCGTGTGATGCACACGAACACATTCGCTCCCTCCCTCCCTGACTCCGGTACTCCCTCACTTCCTCTTGCCCTCACTCCCTCACTCCCTAACTCCCTCCCTCTCTGCCTGCCCCTCCCCCACGATACTAAGTACAATACACGCGTCCTTCTGCTGTGCTCGGCCTGTTCTAACGCGGCTTGGACCGCTCTCCAAAGCCCAATGAACAACAAGATATCTGGAGACAGGTGCCGGGCATTCGCAGTCCTTGCTGCAACTTACGGAGGTTGCCACTGGAACCTCTAACACTGATGGAGCAGGCGCGGGTTTGGATCTAAGGGCGTGCACAAGAGAAGACATAGTCTGCTATGTGATAGCAACTCATATGCGGAAAGAAATCGATGGTCATTGGTGTAGCGGTGTAGCTCATAATTACCATATTATGGAAGCAGCATGAACAGTTACGACTATGCCACACTGCGCATCGGCGCATGCAGCAGCCCGTCGCAAGGGCTGAACCATCCTTAACATTAGCGGCAAAATGAAGGGGCTGATGTCCAGGTGTGAAAACGAAACATTACAAGACTACAACACTGCAAAGGAGGCAAGTTCGTATAAGGTCTGAAAATCGTCTCCTTGCTATCCAAGCCTTGGCCGCCCCAGTGTCTGATATGCAGTGCACACTTGCATCCCGCAACCATCTCGGATAGCCGAAACAAACAGATGTCAAAACTCCCCCCTACCCGCCCCCAGACGTAAAACCCTGAACCCGAACCCTGCACCTCCTTCGGCTACATGATAGCAGGCCTCAGCCACTGCGGCGACGTTTTGGATGGCTTAAGCTGGCTAGGGCCTATAAGTGGTTTAGAACCAGGGCTGAGGACGATCGCGTTTACTACAGGACTGGATGTAAAGGGGTTAGGGTGTTGTGCGTTTAAGGTTTTGCCGACAAGTTTATCTTTACAGGCTTCAGAAGCGATAGGGAACACTCCACCAGGAGAGGACCATTGGCGTCATCGAAATTCGTCATGGAGGGATGCAGAACACAGGCTGAGGGCTCAAGGGTCACACGTTCAGACTGTCAGACAAGCTGCTCAACCATAACTTCGGGGCCCAGCGAAACGGGACTTCGCTGGTTTCAGGCTTTTTGAGGGGCATAGGACCTACCGTGAGGGGGCCTTCGGGGGGTCTTGGCTGCAGTGCCTTTACTTATCACTACACTGTAGCGACTAGACTGCTCCTCGCTGCTGCCATCACCAGGAACACAAAGAAGACGGCACTCAAGAACTCTCTGGCCGCTCTTACCCACATGTCATACAGACACAGCGGCAGTCTTCGTGCATATACTGGCACTGGGGCTTCGGCCCAAACAGCGAAGCCAAAAAGTCGCATGGATGGCGCCATCCTTGACAAGGCAAGCATTTCGTTGACACAGAGAGTGAGTTAGGAATATGGGCTAAAAGTGTGTAGGGTTCTGTGCTCGATCATGTATATAGAACTCATCTGAATCATCGGCTACTGCACGGAACTTGATGAAAGGCCCTGGGTTCAGATAACCCCGGCTCCTTCCAAGGCGTGCTACGCAGCTCCTATATTCTCTTCGCAAGGAGATGCACTGCCCAGCCGACAGCCCTTGCAACACTTTTCCACCTGCCATGTTGTGTATCCTGCTGCCAGCCCTCTGCCTGTACAGTCTCCTCGGCATGCGCCACGCTCCGACTTCATCGCACCAAAGCCAATTGATTCAGGCTGCAGCACGTCGAAACTCCGGCTTAAGGGTGGTGTGGGATTGCTGAATTCTACCCGTCTGAGAAACCGAGAGCTCGGAAACCTAGCTGCAAGCACAGCATCATATCTCTTTCTCTCTCACCCTCTCTCTCTCTCTCTCTCTCTCTCTCTCTCTCTCTCTCTCTCTCTCTTCTTCCGCCGGGCATGAGGGGCTGTTGAGACCCCTCGGCCACTAGGGCCCCCCTCTCGCTCTCTCGCTCTCTCGCTCTCTCGCTCTCTCTGTCTCTCTGTCTCTCTCTCTCTCTCTCTCTCTCTCTCTCTCTCTCTCTCTCTCTCTCTCTCTCTCTCTCTCTCTCTCTCTCTCTCTCTCTCTCTCTCTCTCTCTCTCTCTCTCTCTCTCTCTCTCTCTCTCTCTCTCTCTCTCTCTCTCTATATAATATATAATATATATATATATATATATAATAATATATATATATAATAATATATATATATATATATCTGCACAACTGTCTATGGCCAATGTGGACTGTGATGAAGAGCTTCGGAGGAAGGCACGCGCAAGCAGCTGAATTAGTTCAGAGATGCCCTGTGCTGTACAGTTGAAGCGTGCATGTCAGTAACGTGTGTCTTGGCATGATGCTGAAGTTTCATCATGTTCATGTTTAAAGGCTGTTTACGCAATTGGAGTTGTGGTTGGGGTTGCCAAACAAGCCTGAACTCTGCCACAGTTTAGCTTCAGAACTGCTTAGGGTCAAATTGAAAACTTTTCTCGAGCGGGTGCTTTCTGAAGTATCGAGAGGCTTCAAGAACTAAAGTACACTGTGGCGGCACATCGAGGCAAAACAGTACTATGAGTCCTAAGCTCTTGAACCCCCGTGCCCGATGTAACTTCAGGAGCTTGACTTTGGGTACGGAGCATCATACAGAAAAGAGTTGCAAGGTCCCGATATACACCGAGGCCAGACACAGAGACTTCTAAAATGTGAACTGCTCCGCAAGTCTTTGATCCATTTTCATCGTACTTACAAAAATTGGATGCCCGCCCTGCCGTCCCCAGGAGCAAGGGCGAAAGAAGCATTAACAGCCGCTGGCGCGAATTTCCGTGCCACCCCGAGCAGACCGTCAGAGGACCCCGCAGCCTCACACCTCAAGACGACCTCGAGAACGCTCGGAATATCAGAAGTGAGCAAGCTGGTCGGCCATACTGCTCCCATAAATGGGAGTGCCAGTGGTGCTCATATATACCCAACATATGAACATCAGTGAAAGTCGTTCTGACCGTCAAAGCTCTCGCCAGTGTGGACCCTTGGAGGAAATCCCAGTGTAGAACACCGCCCCGAATGTCTGCCCGGAATAGCTGTGCTCTTCAATCGGGTCTTGGAAGGATGCCTGGAATAGAGCTGCCTCTGTGGATAAATCCTCTGTGTTCGTTTGTGTTCTCATGCCGTAAAGCCATCTCTAAGTATATGCACCGGCTGTTGTAGCTTTAATTTCGGCATTGCATACATGATGAAGGCTTCGGCGAGGCGGGACCAACAGCTAGTTAAGAGGCCTAAAAGTTCGTAGCGCTTTTCGCTCGGGTCGCGGATGTTAAGACAATCGTCTAATTTTCTAGGCCTCTACATCAAACTCGCGGCCGCAGACTCTGCCGCCAGCTGTCCACCAAGCCACACGCCAGCCTCGAGAACTACATTCCTTCTACACTAAGTAACATGGAACCTTCCAAGGGGTCGCAAGTCTCTTCGTAGTATAGTTGCGGGCACGTGGGGCTGTTCTAGGCGCCAGGATATGCTACCGTTGAAGTACGCAGGTGCCTTGGGGGATGCCCGGTTGCAGGTTCAAGCGTTGAAGAACTCCGGTAAACATCCAGAGCGATAACTGGCACAAAACGGGCCTTCAGAGTTGAAGTACAGTGGGAGGCTTTGGCTTTTGCCTATGATGCCTAGCATTCAACCATTCCCGGCACTGCTCGGACTCGGACCAGGAGTATCCTCGTCACAAAGTATGTCGATCCCTCAGACTATTTTCTGACGCTCGCGTCATCCTCACAAAGTATGTCTATCCTTGAGTCGAGTTTGCAAAAGTCCGCCCAGATTCAGTACTGGCTGGCAGAACGATGTTTCTCAGTATGCTTTTACACATCAGCGGAAGTAACCCTGTTGCTTCCAGATGCATAAACAGCCCTCTGCACAGTCCAATCGCTAGTGACTTTCAACAAGCCCGACCTGGCGACAGCTGCGGATCCTCAGAAAAGGAGCCGTTGCTGCTTTCATAAGTTGGGCTCGTGGTTTGCAGGGGCTCTACAGGCCTCATCATTTAGCAGATGCAGGGCCGAAGCCACGCAGACCTAGCTCCCTGGCTCAACGGGCAAGCTCTTGCTGTTCACAGTGAAGAAAGGCATGTACGGCCTGGGTCTATATGAGCCAGCGGCCCAACGGAAGCCCCCAAGGTTGGGCTTTGGAGTGTAGCGCAGGTCAGACGAGGATCAGGTGGTGTAGCGCACGCTTTGTCCTCCTAGAGCATAGCTATAGGTTACCCCGTACAACTACCCATGTCATCCAATGACCGAAGGATCCGAAGCCCAAGCACCGAAATCTTCTAAACGGCTTTTAATAGAGGAGCTTTATAAGATATCCAAACTGTACGTCTATAGTGTTCCTTCATGCAACCATACCACACACACCGAAAAAAAGCCATCTGACTGCTAATAGGGCGCCTATGTCAGTTTACCTCACAAGCTGTCAACAGCTAGTGCACGCTGTGTTTTTTGAAGACGGGGAACGGCTACCAGCCACAGGTTTTTGAGGGGGGTATGTGTCCGTTAAGGGTCTAAGGATTTGCCTTAGAGGGCGCGGTGATGGGGCCGGGAAGCGCGCAAGTCCAACTGCCCGATCGGAATTAACTCGATGGAATCCTCCGTCCGGGCCCCCACCCAGCCCCTTTTGCCGAAGTTGGCGCAATCTTTATCCCAAGCTGCGAACTCAATAACTCCAAATCCCTAGACAGGAAACTCTAAGTCCTCAAAGGCCAACAAACCTATTTGGACATCCTTTTGCATCAAGACTTGTGCAATCACTTGGGCCCAAACATTGACACCCTAAGCCCGTTCGCCGTTAGCAGTCCCCTGAATCTGGGACGGAGGTCGGTGACGTTGCCAGAAGGCCTTCGCCAGCTCTCGTCCTGAGGGAGGTTCCGGCTCAGGCGGTTGCATCCGTGAACCCTCAATGCCCACACTTTTGTAGGGTTCTCTGCTATTAGAAGTTCTAGACGAAACCATTTGGAGATTGAGGTTCGGTTCGGGCCTCAGAGTTTGCTTTCCGGCTCGGGCTTTTGGGCTTGGGATTTTGGCCTGACTTTGAAGTTGTTGTTTCCAGCCACTCAGGATCGAGAGCTGCATAGGATTGCGGCATGTCGGGACTCTACAACCACCCCAAACCCTACACCGTGGTAACCATGGTGATTAAGGTCCGAAGCCGCGGACTGCTTCTGTCTTTGTCGGAGTTCATGCCTGGTCTTTGGTGTCACACCTCTGGGAGGGCGTAAAGCTTGGAGCTTTAAGCTTCGTGGGTTCTCGGCCTTTGCCTCAAACATACTAGCAATCAGTTATAGCCGTCGCAGCAGTAGTGGCAGCTGCATCAGTAGTAGTGGCAGTGCTTGTGCTGGTGCTCACGGTCGTGATAGTGGCGGTGCCAGCTGTTGTTGTCCGCAGCAGCAGCAGCAGCAGCAGCAGCAGCTGCAGCAGCAGCAGCTGCGGCAGCGGCAGTGCTCGTTTTAGCACTAGTGGTAGTGGTAGTGGTCATGGTCGTGGTGCTGGTTGCGCTCTGCTGGTGGTGGTGGTGGTGGTGGTGGTGGTGGTGGTGGTGGTGGTGGTGGTGGTGGTGGTGGTGGTGGTGGTGCAAGTGGTGGTAGCAGTGGTAGTGGTAGTGGTTGTTGTGGTAACAGCAGCAGCAGCAGCAGCAGCAGTTAACAGCAGTAGCAGTCGCAACCGAAGGTCGCAATCGCAGTAGCGGTAGCAGCAGAGGAGTAGTACTGTACGGTGACGGTAGGAGTAGCTACCATCCAAGGCCAAGTTGCCGATCCCGGTGGCCTTCAGCTCCTCCTTGCCGATCTTCTGAGAGCCTCGGTTGAATCTGTAGCTGAAAAGGGGCTCTCCAAGAGCTTCGGGGTCTGTCCTTGATGGGGGGCTTCAAGTTCGGACCCAAAGTTGGGTGCTTAGTCGTGCCTCGACATTTCTCTATCGAAAATACATAGGCCATCTGCTCACGCATGATTGGGGTCCACGGTTTGGATAGCATGTTGCAGTCAATGGGTGATGCCTCGAGTTAGAACGAGTAACAGAAGGAGCGCGAGACTGCGGTTTAGCGTTGATAAGACAAATGCTTCTTCCCCGATCCGGAGAGCCAATTCCCAAGGTCAGTAATCCTAATCCTACACTCTACACCTGCCTAAGGAATCAAAGAGCCCGCAACACAGCAATCGACCAAACCTCTTCGGCTCTTCGCCCCACCAGCCACATTACGAAAACTCCCGCCGGGTCGCCTAAAGCATTCAGGATACGAAGCGACTCCTGAAGACAAAGGGAAGGACATTGATTGTGGTTGTGTGGCGAGGTGCCATACAAGCTTGCCCCCGCTATGAAAGAAGTCCGCCGAGGCATGAACGAAACATGCCCAAGCAAAGCCATTGAAATCTCAAGGTCGTCGGGCAGAAACCTAGCATCGTGAAAGCATGCTTGGCCAACCTTACAGGATCGGGTATCGGATTGCAGGACGAGGCAAGCAGGCAAGGGCGGATGTTGAGGTTTTAGGGCCAGGGTCTTTGAAGCTTGTGTCCCGATAATATGGTCAACTAACTACCAGCCACAGCAAATCCAATACCTGAACTTTAGCCGGAAGCCCTGAAACTCTTATACACCCTAAACTCTAAACCGGGAACCCCAGACCAGAAGCTGTAAACTCTGCACACTAAACAAAACAAAGCGGTCTCCTCTTCGTCGAAGGTGTTCTCCTGCGACTGCCGCAGCACGGAAAGACAGGCCTTGACAAGACACTGACACGGGAGAGGAAATCGGGCAACAACAGACCACGATTCAGGGGTTTAGTCTGGGACTGCAAAAACTGTTGGAGTTTCTGGTGCATTCCATGCACGTGGTCCGCAAAACACATCTTGAAGCATTAAGGACAGGCGTTGGATTCCGGGCTTCTAGGATTCTACGCTGGGAAAACGCAGAGGGCGAACGAAGCTTTGTCGGATGTCCCCTAGCAGCCCTAAGCCCTGCGGGCCAGAAACGGCTTAGACCGGAGTACGAACTGCCACAGTTGCTTCAAGCACAAGCTTCTACGTTTAAGCTTCAAGGCTCGCACATCACTCGAAGTTGAGTCTAGACAGCAGAGACTTTGGGGAGACGATCTTAACACGTTGAAAAGCCTTCGCTCCCGAATGTCCAAATTCCTTGCAAAACGCGGCAAAACCATTGAACACGGCCTCAAGGATACAGGCCGTAGGGAACTCCAAACAGCCGAGCCACAGAGTAGGCTCGGATCTGCTTCAGGCCTGCCTGAACTCTCTCTCGTCAACAGTTAGTTGCCATGGACCAAAACTCGGATCCCTAAATCCCCCCCAATTGGACATTATTCAGTCCCCTATACTACTAGAAGCCCTAGCCCTAGCTTTATCAAGTTTCCGCGACGGACCTGTCCAAAGTCTCAGCAGGCAGAGGCTCGCGACTCAGGTTTGGAGGATTTGAACGGATCCGGTCCCCACGACTTCTTTGGGCCGTAGGGGATGATGGGTATTGAGCACTGGAGATCTGAGGTCTATAGCCTATAGCTGCTGAAAGTATAGTATAGGGATCGGAAGATCTTCAGGCCAGGATTTTCATAAATAGATGATGCGTAGACTAGGGTTGATAGGGTTGGATACGGTATAATGGCAGAAATGGCGGCACCCTGCGAGATAGTATGGGCACTTTAATTTTTAAGGCCCTCGTATTAATGCCTTCTCCTACGAAGGCTTGGGATTCAATGCAGTCTTGCTTCGTTCTCCGCAGAACACACGGGTCCAAGCCGAATTCGAAACCGTTAATTAAATCATAAACTGACTATAAACAACTTGATTGTCCGGTGCCCTGCAAACCGAAATCTTGCGTTCTATAGTCCAAACGTCTTGAAGCCAACAGCCAAACGTTTTCCTTTTTGACGCTGAAAACCGCTCCTAGATAGCACACATTCTCCCTGAACCTTCGACCTATACCAGCCCTGAGCTTTCAAATTAGATCCCTACACTTCACACACTCGACCTGCCTCCGGTGTTGGGTCGGCAGAACGGCACCTGATCAACAAGGCTTGGTGAAGGATGTGGGGTTGATGGCCTGTTGAGCGCTCTCTATTTCCGGCTTTTTGTTGCATTTGTCTTTGCCGAAATTGCGAAAACCCTTTAGCGGGTTTAGGGTTTTTTGGGTTTCGGGCAACAGGAGCACGGCAGGCGAGGCTTCGTAGGCTTCGAAGGACAGGTCAAGGAGAGCAGTGAGTTCGCTCCGAAAACGGTGAGGGTGAGGCCTTAGCATCCTCTCCCGTGTTTGGTGGTTTCCTCCTGAGACCTAGACTGTGTCAACCTGCTTGCCGGGCCATGCCAGCTGTAGGGATCGGCTATACCCTCCTGAGAAGTATATGCCTGTTGCAGGTCCTTGCCAAATTTGCAACTCACTGCTCGCATACTTTGCATGCCAAATTGTGGTTCCCAAATTTCCGGAGCCATACAGTACGAAAGCTCGCTTCCACCATCCTCAAACACAGAATCCCCACAGGGAGGGCCGGGATGCCATCTACATCCCGAGCAAGAGCACCACAAGCACTCTTCCCTTGCCAAAGCCTCTGGAACTCTCACGCCTGCCGTGTATGTGTGCATGTGTGTACAGTACAACCCATGCAGGCATGCATGCGTACATACATACATACATACATACATACATGCATACATACATGCATACATGTATTTGTCTGAGCGCCTGCGTATGTATGCTTTCTCCGGTTCTGCTGTAGTTAACGTCACGCAGCCGGCCGAAAAAAACGAATCGGCCCCCAAGGTTTCTTATGCTGTCCAGGGTCGCAGCCGCAGCCTGCACCGGCGCTGGGGCCTGGCCTGTCGGAACGTCAGAAAACATGGGAGTTTCCGAAAATAGGGGACCCTAAAATACTAGGATCCTTATTATCAAGACCCCAAAATAAGGTACCCCTAATTTTCGGAAACTCCCACATCGGACCGCAGAGGTTTCATGCAAGCTTCAGGGACTTCAGGGCGGGCTTCACGAGCTTGACGGGTGGGCAAGTTGTTTCGCTGGCAACTCCGGTTTCAAGTCTTGTGCTACACTAAGGAGCCCTAAACCAACTAATGCCTGCCTTCCCGAGGGAGCATACCACTTTCGACCCTTGAGTAACGACATGCCGAGATGCACCAGGCATCCAAAGTTGGTTGGAGGCTCACACCACCAAAAATCAAAACAAATCCCTCTACAGCTCCACAGCTTGACTTGCTCTAAAGTCGCCCATGCTCCTCCGGCTTTATTGCCATTCCGGCTGGCAACCCCGACGCAAGGAAGCTCCGAACAAAAGCCTGCCTCGCCGCCTCGTCCCAACTGTGCGAACTCGAAACTCCAAGGAAGCATGGCAGCAAGCCCAGCTGCATACGTCTTAGGATCGGGAAATATGACTGCACCCGATCTCAAGAGGCTCCATGTACGGCAGCAGCGGTACGAAGAAACCCCCTCGACATGGAAATACAACTGAAAATAGTCCTTTCGCACTCATTGGGAAGATCCGCCTGGCGCGGATTGCCCGCGCTGGGCCCGAAGCCGACGTCGCTTTGCACAGCGCTCCTCGCTGATGCTAAAAGACATTATGTGGGAGTTCTCGAAAATAGGAGCCCTAATATAGTACCCTAAATAGTAGGGATACCCTTTAAGGTGACGTTTCTTGTCATTGCAGCTCGGCCTAGTCTCAGAGGCGTTGTGCCCCGAACCCTTCACCCAAAGCCTGCACCCTCAACCCACCTACCTCACAAGACCAAGACTACCTGAGGCGCTATTCGCCGAAACCGTAGCGCAAATTGAGATTACATCAGAATGATGCCAACCGTAGCAAAAACAAATCCTCCCTACAATACCAACAATGAAAGAGTGTTAGTGGTAAGTCTGGCAGCACGAATACACGGGTGACTAGAATAGTGACAATAACGGCGCCCATAGCAATCGCCCAGAAAAATTAGTTATGATGGCCACAACGGAGGCCATGCTAAGAACGACGCCCATCACAAGTCCCCTTAGAATGCGAAAAACAAGCATTTCCAATCACGCGAATCCGCCAGTCAACTACTGACACGGGCAAACGATGCATCCTTGATGGCTTCGCGCACCTGTCACGGGATTACGAATACAGTTTGTTGGCGGGGGTGCGTCTGCGCACTCCGGGCTTTGAGATGTGCAGTGCCGGGAGCAGGCAGTCGTCACGTCACACTCTCCCCGGCCTAGCTTGTCCTGTTCAGTTTCATGTCCTACAGTGGCTGCAGGAGCGCACCTCCAGTTCGTTGAGGACACTGGGCAAAGCCCGGCTGCCATCAGCGCTTCGAAGAACCGGGAGCTCCAGGCACCTGCGACTCTGTCTGCGCTCAAGTTGGCGACTGCTGCTCTTCAACCACTCCTACACCTGCTTCCATGAGTCCCAGAGTCCCACCCCCAGGTGCTCAACTCGGGCTAGGACGAGGAGTAAAGATATAGACATGTCTATGAATCATCTATCAGTTTAACAATCAATCAACCAACCAACGTATCTTCCGATCTGCCTACGTACCTCTCTCTAACTATTGTCTATCTGTGCATAATTCTGTTACCTTGAGGACGCCGCAAAAGTGTCTTGACCCCACATAGCCGCCTCTTCCCTGCTTTATCTAGCCGGGGGGGGAGAGCTGCAGTCGGGGCTTGAGCTGAAAGTCAGGGGGTCAGACTCTGGAGTCCGAAACCCTTTATAGTAGAAGCCAGAAAAATGGAATATCATTATCGTAACCCTTTTAAGGTAAATCATAGGGGATCCTACCAGTAATCCATATTCCAACTTGCTGGAGTTCCCTTTCTTGTTGTGTTTGACGGCTTGTCCTGTAAGATCCCCAGCCTAGCCTGCCGGGAATCCAGACTTGGTCCTGGGGACTCAGCCTTCATCTAAACCAGCTGGACGAAGAAGCAAAATACAAGTGCCCGAGGTGAGGAGACGCAGGCCGACTCCGATGGCAGGTCAGAAGTCAGCTTCCTTTAATACCAATACTAGAAGAAGGTTCAGCCCACCGAAACCTGTAGCTTGGTCTCTTTGCCCTAAAATGACTTTATGAAAGAAAGCTAGTCTTAGGCCTATCCCGAAACATCTGCCCCCTACTTTCTGCCCTGAATCACGGCTGCTGCCACGCACACTGAACAACATCTACACCTGCAGATGCGGTCGAAGTAAATCCAGCGCAATCTTGCCAAACATTCGGATATACAGTCTGTGTCGAATGCTCGAAATCTGAAACCCACGAATGGGAGCATGACTAATAATTTGCTCAAGGAGCTCCAAGCCCCATGTTACCTAAATCGGCGCCAGCTGCCGGACCCTGCGTCGAAGCCCCACAGTACCTACAAGCCGGGAATATTAACCTCTGAAAACGAATTAAAGAGGGGTATTTAGGGTTTGTGGTCTAGGATTTTGGGCTTTGGGGCTGTGGGTCCAGGCACCGCCTGTCGTCACCCTGATAGGACTTGGGCTGCTCGAAGTACTCCTGCTCAGCACAATTGCAGCTACGGGTCATTCGGCTAGATATGGGAGTTTCCGAAAATAGGGGACCCTAATATAGCACCCTAAATAGTCGGATCCTTGTAATTATAAGGACCCCTTATTTTACTAGAAGGCTTGGTCCGAAGACGGTGCCGCACCACTGGCTTGCCCTCCTCAACTTGACAGACTATAGCCTGGATCCGAACGGCGTTCAGCTTGGCTGGCATGTTTATATGATTTTGCAACGGGCATTCTTAAACCCTAAGCCCTATAAACCCTGGAGGTCATAAACGGTTTCGGTCTTCTTCAAGCGACGCGAATCCGATTCAAGGGTCTGACAGCACAGGGCAAGCATACCCGAAGCGTGCAGTCGGCATATGGGTGCTAATTCATGTGTCATACGGGCTAAGGAACAGTGTCCACTTGCCACTTCATATACGTAGTTCGGTTCTTACGAACACGGGATGTAAGATTCAAGGTCCAACTCAACACTCCGGCTTCGTTGGCCTACTTAGTCTGCCGCCTTTTCTCTATCGTGCATGGCTCAGCAAGCATAAGTTCAAGACGTCGACCCCTCCAGTCCGCAACGGCCTGTCAACAAATCGTCTTCTTGAGGAGCAGTACCCATGGAAGCAGTACACGCCCTGTCCTCTCTGGGGTGGTGGTCAAACTCAAACTGGCTGGTGCTCTTCTGGCAGCACCGTTTCTGATCCGCGTAGCCCAGGCCTTCTGCATACCTGTAGTTTCTTGTTTAGGCATTAGGCCGAATCTGATTTCGTGGTTAGAAGAGAGGTCTGTTGATTTCCATTGGCAAAGCAAAACATAACACCTCTCGTAACTTGCCTCTGCATCCCAACAAACACCGCCGCGGCATGCTGGGGCGGCAGCTCATTGGCCTCGCTTCCGTCGCTGTCGCTTTCAGAGGATTCCTGCATCTTTGGATCTGGGGTTTCCGCAGCAGGACTTCCAATGTACAATATGTTTGCACAGGTGCGTGACCTAATATGTGGGTAGCTGGGCTGCGCGGGTTACATGCTCGCAAAAAAGGGTGCAAAGCATGGGAGTTTGGTGATTTCCCTAAGTTAGGGTCCCCGTTTGTTCAGAGACATTCCCACGTAGGCCAAAGGCTGTGTGCATATTGATATCCATACCTCCACGAGGCTTGCATCTCGGACCGCGTCTGTCAGAAGGGAGCTTTGTAGAGCCCTTCCCAACGGTTCCGGGCGAACGCGGACCCTGGGCCCGGCACCCAACCATCGCTTTGAACCCAGTCCTCGGTCAAACATCTTTAATTTTCACAACCCTAGCCCTGGCCCTAGCCTCTCCATCAAGACTAAAACCCCCACTGAGTCACTGAACCCTAGGACTTGCAGGAGCCGAGAAAGTCCTCGGATCGCCGCGTAGTCTCGGAGTCCGTTTCTTCCGCGAGGGCCTTGCGCTTCGCGTGGCCCAGGACGAGGCTCCTGAAAGCTCGAAGTTTATAGGGCTCTCCGGAAATCTCCGGAAGTTGTCTCAACACATGGACTCTCAGATTCTATCATGTAAAGGCCAGTTTGTAAAGCCTCATGCGAGGGTCTTATGTTAGATATGCGTGCGTGTGAACCTCCTTGCTTGAAGAACTGTCTTCTCTCTCGGGTCCTGGGTAGCCTTTCGGAGCCGCTAGAACTCACATGTCACACACCCTGAGCATGAATGCCCACAATCTCGGCATGGTGTTCACACGTTGCCGACTGCCGCAGCAAATTGCTCCTTGCTCTCCAGGTACAGATTTAGGTCTTCCGAGCTTTGGGTGGTTTTGGCGGCATGTATGGGCGTCTGCATCGGTTCCGTGACACCCTTTCTGCCCGACCGAGATCTTGAGACACAAACCACAATCGTCGCCTCCAAAACTTAGCAAAGTCTATACCCGTTCCTCGGCTCACTGACTCTAGCCCTGAACCCTGCGTTGCGTACGGATGCAATATAGGTCGATGGGAGTGACGCCAAGGAATCTCTGGACATGGATTTGCGAAACCCTTTGTATAAACTCTTGACGCCAGATACATCCCCGAACAAATGCAGAAAGACCAGGCCAATGCATTCCGGAATCGACCAATGGTTCTGTTGTCGCCCATGGACGCCAGATGCATGCTTGCATTTTACGAGACGTTTGGTGGAGCGCTAAGCTTCTTATATCCTCTTATGAACCATAAACTCATCATCAGACTCCTGACCCACATACATTCCGCTTCTACAGTGTTGAGGCCCGGGTCCTCAGCAAGCCCTTCTGCGAGGCACAAAGCTGCTTAGGGACGAGGACCGTCGCCATGGGCTTTTGGAGCTGTTCAATTTTTGGTAGGCCTTTAGGCCACATATATATATATATATATATTAGAATGTATATTATATATTATATTATATATATAAGGCTCCAGGGCTGGAGGCTGTCGGGGCTTTACGGCTGTACGGCTTGGGCTGTCCACTCTTGGCAGCTCAAGTCAAGCTTCGACCTGGTCGCAGCCATCAGAAAACCGTGCTTCAGAGATGAGCCCGACTTATGGGGCAGTGGGTTTCAGGCGATCACATCAGGGCTATACTTTGCGCAGCATGGCCATGTTTGAGACTGCAGCACTGCAGTCACGTCATGTCGTCTGTGTGCGGCTGGCTTCCATAAGTAAGGGCGAGGGCCGGACCCACTGCGGACACATGTCTATACACTTGTAAATGCCTATATACCTTGAGCCCCTTACAGTTTTAAACTTTCATACAACTCACAATGACAAACAGCTTCTATGTTGAATCTTCCTCAGGCAACCCACTCATATCCTGGCGGGCAGCTTAGAATGCAAACCGTAAGCCATCCAAGTTCAGCCCTAAGAGAGAGCTACACCGTGGACAGCTTTCCAGCCCCCCGGTCTTCCCTTACAATCTCTGAGACGGGCGGGGTTGGCTTTAAAACCTGAAATGCCTTACTTCATCAAGGATGCATCTACAACGCCTACCAAGGACCCGACCAAACCCGAACACTCTAAACTCCAAACGAGGCTGCGGTAAATCTTGCCAAGCCTGAGGCTCGCTCAAAGTACCAAAATCTGCACGCGTGCCGTCAGGCTAAATCCGTAAAGCCTACCCCTCTGAAACGTCTGCATTCCAACCACTGCTTAAACCAATCATCCCCCAAGACCAGCCCACTGTAAGCCGTGTCGAGCCGAGCTCAGTGCCTCAGCGCAGTGGTCGCGCGTCTGGGCGCCAGAAGCTTGCGGTACCGAGCCGAAAAGCAAGCGGGAGAGCTTCCTGTGTACTTTTGTTGGGGGGGGTTCGTGGTGTTCAGGGCACGATATCATGGTGGATGCATAGTAGTACCAGCAGCTTTTCTGCGTTTAGGAGTTTGCGGGTTTGCCTGGGATGCCGTGGCTGGAAGTTCTCAAGGATTCTATTTCTTTATTTCTTTCAAGGGGAAATTACCCCACCACGAACTCCTTGTGTTACTCGCCCTTGCCTACACAACAGAAGAATTACTACCATGCATCATCATATTCCGGAATAGAACACCTCCGCTCGTCACAAATCTCGGAACAAACAAAGCTGCTGCAACCTCCAGATTCCCAACTTCTATCTGTGGGATCCCAGAGTGGTGGTAGCTTCGTACTTAAGTCGCCCGACATGAGGATAAACAGACGGCGTTCGCTGTGTATCGTTTCTTGCTACGACTATGTTGCTGGCTCCAACTGGCACATCTACACAGCTTGCCAGTGTGAAGGCCCCTCTGCCCTTGGACGGAAGCCCAGCCAAACACAAGAGCCAAACGAAGGCAGCTGGCAAACTACGTGTAGCTTGGTCGTAGTAGAAGGTGGGCTTTGATTGGACTTCGGCCTTCGTTTGACATGAGATACCATGCACGGATAGAAAGTCTTTAGTCTTTAGTTACTTTAGTTTAGCCGTTGAGCCAACAGAAAGTCCGCACTCCGGCCCCATTCCGCGCGAGTCCTTTAGCCCCGGCAATGCTCCTTCTGTGCATTGGCGACATGGCCAAACTTTATCAAATCGAGCCCCGTGGCGTTGATCATGCATCTTCAAAATAAGTCGAACCCAGCATCCAGATTCTTGGTTCCCGCCGAGATTGAAACTCCGCACTTCTTGGGAGCTGTGAAATCCCAACCGAGGCCACACGATCAACATCCACAAATTTCCAAACACCTGGGGCATCACGGATCTGTCCGTCGGTACTGGGCAGCCCCCTTAACACCAAGAATCGCGGCTACTTTCGCCGTTCTTGGGGGGGACTTACCGGCGTTGAAACTGCCACGCCCCTCGGGAGCATGAATCCTCTTCGGGACTTCCACGAATTTTGGAAACTTACAACTTTACCGCCGAAGGCGAGGATGGCTCTTACCGAGCATCCTTATCGATAACAGAATTGAATATCCGATTTATCTAAGCGGACGGCCAATCAAGCTGTCGGGATGCACTGCCGGCAAGCCATACAAAGCCTCAAGCTTCTTGCAGACGAGGACTACCTAGAGACATGCACCTTGAGCACTGCACCCTCCCATGGACCAACTGCTGTGAACCGTTGGTACACGATTCAAATTCGATCTCCTGTGTGCAAACTCGCCCGGGATGCGGTGCTTGGCCAATGCCATCTTCCTAACAAAGGACATGGCAGCATTGGAAGCCACGCCTCGCACACTACCCACGAAGATTCGCCACCCGTTGCAAATGCACATGCATGTCAAGCGGGGGGAGTTTCAACTGCAGATCCGTAGAGCATTCCGCGGGCACGGATTCGAGGTCAATTGAGGCGTTAAGTAGGCAGATTTAAGTATCTGCTTTGCTGCTTGTGGCTGGTGTTTACGAGTCAACAAGGCAAGACCACATGATGTTGGCAATATCCTGGAAAGCCTGGATGGGCTTGCGAGAGCAGCTCCCGATGCTACCGCTGCCTCCTCGGAACCATGCAAACACCGTTTCACAAAGTGGCAGGCGTGCGACCATATCGAAATGCTCCCAAATGCATGCTTGTCCGAAATCCGAGAAGTGCTCAGACTAACTCATGCGTCAATTGAAATTACAGTGCATATGAACAATCCCACTCGCGCTTTAGCCATGCAGAGCCCCTGCAGTAGACTGGCCGTTCGGAATGTATGCTATCTAGACACCGGTGGAGTGCCCAGGGGTTTGAACCAGAGATTAGGGTCCAGGGTTGAGGCGTTTTCAGACTAAGGCCCCTTGCGGAAAGATGCCACAATGGTCGCATGCAGCCCACTGGCAGGCCCGAGGTCCGATTTACGGCTCTGGCCTGAACTTTGCTCTTGATGTACGGGCCCGTACTCTTTTGTCTATGGCCTAGACTTGCTCTGTTTCTTGTGGCACCTTAGGAGGGAGCTACACATTGCAATGCACAGAGCTCTCGGAAGCGTGTATGATATTTGCAGAGCGCACTCCCGTCCCGCCAACGACTGATGTACAAATGCTCCGCTCCATGTCCTTCAAGGTTGTTCTGCTCGCATAGGGACAAAACGACGTGTACTCTTCATGGGGCTGGCCAGAAGTCTTGTAGGTCGTTGGATGTGTTTAGGGTGTGTAATCTACGGAGTCAGAATTGTCAAATCGGGTTTTAAGAGTTGGGGTCAAGGCTTCAAGCTTTGTAACTGCTTACCGCTTGCAACTTGTAAGGCTCAGGGCATGTAGGAGCCACTTGACGACTCCCATACTGGCACGGTGCTATCCCTCAGACCACTATGCCCAGGCTAATACTCCGCCCTATAGTTCGAATTTGGAGGAATAATCATGGCCACACGCTCTCCTTGTTGTCTCAGAAACTTGCTGCATCATAGATCAGACACAAATCCCAGACCCGAACCGCACGACCCTCAACACAAGACCGCCAAGACCCACCATCCTATGCCCAAACTTGTCAAGGCAAGCCCTCGGGGGTTCGACATAAACATACTTGCTATAGGTATCCTGGGCTCTTACACCTCTGTTCTTCTAATGTGATTTCCATATGGAAACCCAGGTAGCATCTAAACCCCGGCCCGTGCATCTGAGGAAGCGCCAAACACTGGCCAATTTGGGCAGGTCTCTTCGCATGCCAGGCCTTGGTGCAAAGTGCTTTTCTGCTCAGGGCCTCCATTGCCTTCCGGGTTTTTTAGGGTTTATGCCTTAACTTGGCGCAAGGGGGGGGGGGGCTTGCCTCAAACCAAGGATCGTGATTTTCCAGTTTCCTGCGGTGTTTGTGTGATTTGGAATTAGCATGGCTGGTACGGGTGCGTCGCGAAGGGCTTCTGCAACTGGAACAAGTTTTATCACCGGGTTTGCCGCTAATCCAATGCTTTGTGTCGGAATGGTGGTACATCGGTGTATCATACCGCGAGCATGCAGGATATGTAGTACAATGTAGAAGACTTCTTGGTCGGGCTGGGCTGCCACAACTCGGGCCCAACGCCAGGTCTCAGACTGCTGCTCTAACTGGAACAAGCCCTTTCGTAAAGCGCCATGATTGACAGTGTTTAGGATAGGGTGTAGACCTTTGCCCTTTCTTGGTGTGCGAGCGTCTTGAGAACTTCAAGACCGTGGGCTATTCATGAAGCTATATGGGTGCTTGTCAAAATTATGGTTCCTTTTTGGGTACCCTAAATATTAGGTGCCGTACTTTTAAGGACCCAAAAAGGGACCCTAATTTTGACAACCACCCATATCTATTCCGTGGCACCATCATAGAGTATTTGGTGGATTGGTGGGAATCGGTGTATTCGCAGCTCTGCTCCCGACAAACCCTGCACTTGCCCTACATGGCCGTACATGTGGTGAACGGTAATAACCAGATAGTAACATGCTCACGGCAAGGGCGAGGTGACTGAAGCGAGACACCAGGTAACCCAATGACAGAAAACATGCCAAAGTCTGCAAGCAAGGCGCACGCTGTCCCCCCAGCATTGTAGGGGCTGAAGTCCAAGCAGCAACTACGGCTACTTGCCCGAAGCTACCCTCGCACTTGCGGGCACCTGGGTCTTTCAAGGCTTCGATGCTTGTGATTGACGAAGGGTGATAACTTTCCTGAATAATCCACTGTCCCAGGCGAGCAGTGCGAGTCGGAGCACAAAGTGCGCTTCCGATACGATACAAATCAATAGCCAGTTTCACTGGCCCCCCAGGAAGTATTCAGCCTGGCACCCTATTTGGTCTTCATGGGCATCGTATCTATTTCAGATTAGCCCAATGCCAGGGTGAATACTTCGGTTGAGCTTGCGGGTGACAAAATCCACCATCTCGTCATCGAGACTGCAGGCTCAAAACTCATCTCACAGTCGCCTTTCTTTTCTGAAAGCTTCTCAGTTCCAGTTGACCAAGGATCTAAGCGCACCTGAATGTGGACCCCAGACAAGGTTTAGTCAAGAAGCGGGCAACGGAGGCACGTCGTGGCATCAACACACTCAGGAAACCTATCCTGCACACGCTGCTCCCCATTTCATGCGGCAGCTTGTCATCGTTCCAATCATACTGCTGACCTACCAGCCTGCATGCACCAAATAGTTTCAATCTGAGATCCATCTCAACATCCTTCCGTGTGCTTCGGCCGCCCGAGTAGATTACCCCTCGAATGGCGACTGTAAGCTGTTCGGTGCAGGCTTTCCATCAGCAGCTTCTGTTGAAGCTCTCTCGGACTACGACCTACACCCTAGAGCGCACGAAGGCTTGTGCAGAGACCCCCGGGCACGAAGTTGATCTAAATGCATCTGGCTTCGCAGGTTCCGGTGCGATTTGCTGACGTGCAAGTATCCGAAAGTGATATGTAGGCAGGACATGAAGGGGCTGGGCTTAAACATTTTAGCCTGCAATGTTCGGTGCTCAGGGCGCATGGGTTGAGATCAATTCTTTGTGATGGTACGTCCTGACACCGGACATTCTCCGATGCTGTACCCGGTGGGATCTCTGAGCAAGACGACTGCCGAAGATTCGATCTGTGCAAAGTTAATCGATGTCATGAAATCGATCATGGCCTCTGTGACCATTCGTCGAGAGAATTAGGCACATTGGCACTGCAATGGCCTCCCTTCCGCAGCATCACCATTACACATTACATTGACAGTTGATCATTTGGATCTCCTCTGCCTCAGGAAACCTGGAGCAGACCATTACTTAGAAGATCTCCAGTTCTCATGAAGAGAAGTTTGACAAATCTATGCAGCAAGTGCGGCTTTCAGCGTTGTCGCACATGCTCGTATACCTAAACCCAAACCCCTTGCAATTCATATCCTTGTGTGGTGGTATCGCCTGAGTTCTGATTTTTTAACCTCCAAGTGCTCGCAATCCCTACACCCGACGGTGGTGATGTTGCAGGCACTTCAAAACTGAAAAGGAGGAGTTTCGAAAGACCTTTTGCACGCGCACACGATACATGACATCACTCACAGGGCATTGTGTTGCTAAGCTTGCATCCCGGGGCCATGAAGGCTGAACGAGATCACATGGCAGAGAGAGCACTCACTACTGCTACGCGCAGCAGATTCGACAACCTGATGGGTTCCCGGCCGAGGACCGTCTTTGCGATGGGCTGATTCCAATGATGGCTGCTCTGCATACTTTTTGCCTTGTAGACGTGGATAGCCACAGCATGCGAAAGCTGTAAACTTCCGACACGCATTGTCAACCCAAAAACGAACTGGGGCGTGGCATCTCTTTGAAACTTCCTCCTCCAGGAAGAAAACGGCCGATCGAGGGCTGCCAAGAATCGACGGGTCTCCTTGGAGCTTGGGGTTTTCGACGCTCACAAGGTTGAGGGTGGGAGGGGCTGTCTTGCCTCTTATGATCTAACATCCCGAATGCCTATGGGGCCAGTAAAGTGGGTTACCGTCTCTGCGCCCTGTTCACGAACCCTGAGGCATGGTGTAGCTCCCGGGTAATTAGGGGTGATTCAGTGATTAAGCTCCCTGTGCGGAAGTCATGATTGGAGGTATGCTGCCTCGGTCAGAAAACGTCCAAGCGTGTAGGGATTCATGGTGGGAGTTCGCTTGCCTTCGAGGGAAACCAAAAAAGCCCCTACAAACGGGGCCCTGCCACAGAAACTGGTACAACCGTCAGACCGTAAAGGAGTTCATGGGACGGTAGGAGTAGCAATGCAGCAGTGCTAAGTGCAGTCCCTATGGCCAGTGCTCAGGGCGTACCGTGAGGCATTTTGGTGGTGCGAGGCCCGGAGCCCGAAGGCTTTGGGTTTTGGCGCTCACACTCGGAGAATGAAGGAATGGCATAGGGTTTTGGGTTTAAGGGTTTCGGGTTGACGGAGTGGGTTGACGGGTCGTGCATGTGGACACGTCTCAGCTCACCACAATTGTGCGCCATCACTCGGGATCAGATTTCGCCTCAGCAGCCGCGCGACTGTGCACTCGCTACTGCAAGAGTTATACTTCCAGGAACGAGTTTCGGAAGAACTTCGCGACCCAAGTTGTAAACGCAGACTTCGGTTTACCTTAAATTTCCAAATCCCACAATTCCAACACCAACGGCCAAACCTCGAACCTCTTGGCTGCAAGTATCCACAGTTCCGCTCGGAAAATTCATCTGTCTCAGAACTAACTTATCCCTCTGCTCTGAGATATCACTTTCAGACCTTTTCACAAGTCTATTGGTTTTAGGCCCTCTCCCCGTGCCTTGAGCTTCTGTCTCTAATTTCATGATCGGGTGGGTCGTCACGATTGTGGGAGTTCAAGGTCTTCAGGGTTACTATCTCAGGGGCAATGATCTTGCGGCTTCCACGCTTGCAGAGTCATCCATAGGTACCAGGAGCTTAGAAGATTCTGCTTGACTTCGCAGGTGTCTTGGCTAGCCGGGTGCACACAAAAGCCGTCGTGCTCTGTGGCACTGCAACCTCACACCTGCAAGCGTCCTTGAACCGCCACATTTAGGGTATGGCTTTACGAAGTTGGCTTGGGGTTACTTAGGATTTACTGGAATCAGGGCTTTCGGTTCAGGGACTATGTTTAGCAACTATCGGCATTCGGGGTTTGGAAACAGCACAACGCCACAAGGTTGACGAAAATTACAAGATTGCATGGTTTCTTTTGCTCTTCTATACCAGACCAAGCATGTCACTCCGTCTTGCGCATACGGATTAAGACATTTGCCTTGGTTTCTCGGGGTTTGTACGATGACTTAGCTGGGGAATGTCAAGGAATACTCGCACAAGTCAGTCAGGACCAGTTATGCCTTTTTTGAAGCAATACTGCAGCACTAGAATTTGTTAAGACTCACCCGTTCTGAGGCTCCATGCGGCCGCTTCCGCACAGTTCGCGGAAAGCCTGTGTGCACTTCTGGCGGTTCCATAGCAGCTCACTTTGGCACGAGGTTAGAACGTAAAGCTAACCTCAACCACGAAGCTCAAATCCCAAGCTAGCTTCGGTCAAATTTCAGGTGCACAATGCATCTTCCCTGACTCTCAATTTACAGTTCAAACACTTGCGCTTCCATTCAGGCTCTAGGTTGCATTCATCTGCAGGGCCTTTTGGAGCCTCGCTTATCGTCACCACAGCTTGAAGTCCAGTGACCCATCTCCATGCTGGCAGAACAGCTGCACCATATAAGCCGTAAGATTAGTGTGACCCGACAGCCCCCACCACGTCGCCGAAGCCCAGGTGTGACAGCACGTTCGCCGTCACCTTGGCACTCGATGACATGGATATCGGCGATATCGGAACACTGAGTCTTTGGTCGCCGTACTAATGGTAGATATGTGTCGAAGAAGGAGTCTTGGTGTCGAGGTAGCATACGAGGGCACGACGGATGATCATCCTGTCTGTATGTGTGTATGTGTATGTTTGTATGTACGCACGTGGGATCACCTGGGCATGTATGCATCTGAAACACACATCAGTGTCATCACAACACAACGAAACCAGCCATTCCCCATGTAGATGCTCGATTCCACCAGCACCCGATCGAGACACACATCAGTTGCATCACAGCACACCAGGCCCGCAACAACCGTTCGCGCGTAGGCCTGTCTACTCGGTGTCCATTCTCCTATTTGCACTTGCGCAGCACCCGCTTGTCGACTTGCCTGCGATGAATCATCAGCCCCGAACATAAAAGCCGATATAACGATATAGCAACAAGAGAACCTCGGGGTATACAAAACTCAAATTACCCGGAGCATTATGCAGACATGAAGTCCGCAATTGGTACGTCCCCAATCGGCAAGCCAGGATGCATTCAGCGATTCGGAAGATGCCTGTAAATGCCTCAGCAGATCCGGTCTACAGAGTGTGGGGTGACAGTTTGGAACTTGTGGATCCTGTACATACGGGTGCTCTTTTTCAACTGAGGTTCCCACCGGAATCTGTCAAGTGACTGCTGTCTCTGTATTGGGCAAGAAGATGGGATATGTACTGTGATGCCAGGTTACCGCCAAACAAAGTAGTTTCTGGAGCAGAGTACATCCTCCAGCTATGTAGATGTAACGTATGTGTATACAGGAGGTGCCAGACCGCTCGTAATTGTGGTCAGGTGTGAGTATTTGATCCTCCCAGCACGTTACAGGACTGCGCAAGCCGGCTTCGATACACCTCAGGAATTTACAGGCTGCTAGATAGATAGACAAACATACAAATAGATATACAAATGGATGCAAAGATAGATAGGTAGGTGGATGAACAGAAGTGTCCGACGATGGGTTGGCAGGCAGATAGATAGATACACGGCGAGAATAGGTAGGTAATGCGAAGGCACCCGAAGACCCTGAACCCTATCAATCCCGTATGAACCACTTCGCTTCGCAAAATTTGTCCTGAAGTCACAACATGCTTTGATCCTCACCCTATGCTGGGGTTGATTTGGGGCCTTGTGCAGATACAAGACATCCAACACTCAGATCTGGGGTAGACCACACCACAACAGTACGGCTGATGTCCTGAACGTTGCACAGAAAGGGGAGTGTCCGGGCGACTAGCGCATAGCAGTTCTCCACATGAGATTGACTGCTCTTGAAGCTTTCCTTGCATGTAAAGGCCCACAAACCTGTCAGCTACATGATGAATTCGATGTGTGTGTGTGTGTGTGTGCACGGAGGGTGCTGTTTGCTGGTGATAAATGAACTGAGACGGCTGCGGTTGTGACAGCCTCTTCAACCCCCTTCTTTAAAGTGCAAGCTACATCTACATTCCAAGCACTAACACCCTTAGCATGCACCTTCAATCACTGCACGACGAACCGATTCAATCACTCACCAAACGACCTCAACTCCAACGACGGATGGGAGCTACTACGCAACGAGGGCAAGCCCTTTAAGAATTTTTTTGCCGGGATCACGCACGCGGGATTAAGACTTAAGTCTGCTCCAGGTGTCCCTTGAAAACCTTATCGTTTCCAGTGTCCAGGCTCCTTGCTTCTGGTGGTCCAGGGCATGCGCCTGTTGCAAGCTTCCTTTAAGGGGATTCGAGAAACTCATGGCTCCAGCTTGAAACCAATGACCGAGCTGCTCAAGCTAACTGCTGCCCCCTTCCCTGCTGTTTTCCCCTCCCGGCGCCCGCAAACGAAGCGGACCCGCCTGTACTTTTGCAGCATACGAGCCTGGCAGGACGTAGAAAAAAAGAACGGTTCAGGTGGCATGCCAAAGACGAAACTAAGACTATTCATGCGCTACCACAGCTGCTGACAGTTCAGAGTCTAGTCTGACGGTCTCCGAATGCTGCCTCAGCCTTCCCATGCTGTCCTGTGGGAGTCCTATCTGATAGAAGACACGGTCGAAACAGTCCGCGCCTTCTGTTCAAGTGGCGTCCAGTCAATGCATGTTGGACTCTCAGTTTAGAAGGAAGATATCTTTCAACTGTCATCAAAACCACTTCCCCACAGCCTCTACGGCCTAGACTGCCGTTGCACAACACAGCTCCGAGATGCTTCAAGGGCAAGCCCCACCATTATAGATGCCAGTTGTGGATGTACAGTCCTGCTCGTGTTTGCTACTGTCACCGTGATTGAAAAGCACGGTTGTCGGTGCAAGGACATGATAGAGGATGGAGGACGTAATGCTTACAGCAACGACAACTGGCAGGAAGAGCAAAACAAAAACAAGTCGGGGTGGCTCTCAAGACCACCAGGGAACGCAACTTCGTGGCATCTGCTGAGGGCCTGGCATTGCTTCAGCTAGCAAAGCTCATGTGAGGCTCAGGTGAGGTTCAATTCAAGACTCCATGCAGGGTTTAGTGTTCAAGAACCCATTTCAGAGGTCAGACCGGTTCAAATAACTCTGCTTGCTCTTGCAGGTAAGATAGCTATGGGATGCACATGCAGAAACCGAGGGCTGTTTGGAAGCAGTCTCGCTTAGGCGAGATGCTGAGGCCGAGAGCAACTCCTACAGGGAGCCCAAGTATGAGGCAAAAGCAACAATGGCCTTTTGAGCTGACTTTTGTCAGATAGCGGGTCTAAGAGGGGACTCTGTCATCCGACACGGGATTAATCCTTCAGCCCTGAAGATGAACAGCACGTAGCAGCTGATCAACACGGCTTCGTGTCAAGACTATAATAAAGCATGCCACATGGACATCTTGCCCGATCCCCTGGGCTTCTATTATACTACCCCCATAACCAACACAACACCGTTCGGTGATTCAGACTGCGGGTTTTAGACCCGCAAACGCCTTGCAAAGCAACCTCGGAAACTGCAAGAAGTAGCAAAGCCGTCGAGCCTCCCAAATCATGGTTCAAGGGCTTGGGGAGTTAAGGCCTGTGAAGGTTTCAAGGTTTCAATGTTGCACCCGAAAGACCGAGGGCAGCACAAGCTCCGGAAAGGGCTGGCTGAAGTAGGACGTGTTCTGGCGGGATTCGGCGATCTTTGCCGATTCGGGGCGCATGCAGCTTGCCTGTGATAGTACTCCGGTGATTCATGCGTGTCCTGGTCTTGTGCGACTAGAGCAGCTCTATCCATCACCGCCGAAGCTTCAGTTTGTGTTTCTGCCAGCAAGTTCCAACAACCAAAGCGGCAAGTGCGATTCGGATAGCTGAGCAGCAATCCAAGTCGGATTGCCTACCATATTCAGAACCCTGAGTACAAGCAAAACCCTGAGTACAAGCAAATTTCCGAATTTCCCAAAAAACCTCCACAACGAACACAGCACACGCCCTGAACTTGGCGCTTACAGGAATCGCTTGAAATGCTCCGCAACTGATGTTTACAGCTCAGGCTCCTGTTCCACTCTTTGTATCGTCACGTTCGGGAGAACAAAACTCCCATCGGCTCGGAGTAGCCCCTTCACTTCAACACTCCCCACACACACACACAACACAGACACACACACACACACACACACACACACACATGCACACACGCACAAACACACACACACACACACACACAGACACACACACACACACACACAACACAGAGCGACCGGCCTCGGCCCAAAGGTCGTCAGTTTTGCCTGCCAGCCGAGGACTTAGCGCCGCATCTTCTAAGGACTTTGACAGAGCTTTGGATTCTAAGATTGAAGCGCGGGCGTCGGTTTGCCCTTGCAATGTCCAGCATGTTTTCTTCCATGCTTCCATTCCCGAAGAAGCTAAACATGTCAGTGTAGGACAGTAGGTATGCACGGACATGAAGCTGACTCCGTCAATCTCCTTGTCGCGGCTAGACAAGGAAACTCGGGCCCCCGAATTCTTTCAAAAACCAGGATCTTCTGAACTCCAAAGCCCACACGATATCGTCTCTGACAACTTTTGGCATTGAGGGTCCAAAACCTCGAGAACCATACAAGGCTAAGAGCCTACTCAGTACTCAATTACCCCTGCATGGCTGCGGTAGCCTTCTTACTATTACCTATCCTTCTTTTGATCTTGAGACCCCGGAAACAGCAAGGTTGAGCGTGAGGCCTCAAACTCTGCACTCCGGGCAGCAAACTTTCCAAAGCCCGACGCACCCCAAGGGGCAGGTTTGGGATGGAAGGATATCCGGATTGGCTCCAAAGCTCCCCCCAGCACTGAGGATGTGGGTTGCGGCTTGCGGAGTGACGGGAGAGAGTGCGGGTTAAGAGCTTAGGATCAGGGTTTAGGGTTGTAATCGTCAAGGCTGAGGCTGTGCGGGCTAGAGCCACAAATATGCCCAAGAAGCGTGCTGCAGACAAAGCCACTGAGAAGCAAGCATCCAAAGATCCGCCCTGAAGAACCACCGCATCCTGAACCTCAAGGCCCAACCCTGAAACATCCTACCCGACCCGGCCCAACCCTTTTGTCTAATACTATATAGATTGGTATGAGGCATTTGTATCCGAAACCTGTACCCAAAAGCTGGCTGATTTTGTAAGCCAAACATTTTAGCACATTGGAGATTCTAGCCTCTATAACTCTCAAAGCCTAAACTCAAACTCTGGCCTAAACCAGTTCTGGCGGTTTGGTATTCTAAGGTTAAGAGTTTGTTTGAGGCCAGACTGTTGTTCAAGCATCTTAAGGACATCTTAAGGAAACCCCTCTCAAGCAAAAGCCCGATGCCTCCGGTGAGCATGGCCCAATCTTCGGCTCCCGCCGTCAGGCCGGCACCTTGTGAGATCGTTTCACGCTCTCACAACTCGGACTCGCCAGACGAGGGAGCATTTTACGGTTTGGGATTTGCTCTTTCTTACAAAGGAGATACTGGGTTCAGGCAGTTTGGAACTCTGGGGTCCCATTCTGAGGTTTAGGATTAACGGAGCGTGGGCCTTAAGTTGTCCACTCTCGCACTCGCACACGGCGGGGTTTAAGCTTTAAAGCTTAAAGTTCTTCAAGAACTGCACAGCACCCCACCGTCTAAGCAGAAGGCCTTCCCAAAAGCCAAATGCTTAAGCCCGGTCCCTGAAACCTCTACGTAAATCTTAAAAATACCACATAAGCTTTTGCAACAGGATTTCCACTTCGCCCGGAGTTGGAGAAAGCAGCCCTAGCAGAATCACTGCGGAGCCAGCTTTCGCATCCGCCGATCAACGACATCTGAATACCACATAAGCCTCAACCTTGAACCCGCGTTTTCTGACTAAATCCGGAACCCGACACCCCGAATCGGAAAGCAGCAATGCACGAGATTCAAGGCGTCCTGTACACGGAGCTATGACATCACAGTACAAAACATAGCAATTAGTAATGCAAGCAATTAGTAATGGAACACATAAACAGCCAAGACGTAGCAACGATGGAACCATTGTTCTTCGCTCTAGTAATTATCCGTATTGGACTACAACTACTATACGGTAGTACCAGTCTTGATACTTGCTAGTGTGGTATCCATGCCTGTGTGGATCCTGCATTGGAACCCGTGCGCACTCCTACCCTGGCGTAGACAACCAAGCCACAAAGAGACACGTGGGTGGCCGCCTGGCTTGTTTTCTCAGGGTTGCTGAGCGCGGCGCTGCTTCAAACCGGACCCGAAACCCCACCTTCAACCCACAACCCGAACGAGGATTCTCCACCCTCAGATTTGTGGATTATGTCAGTTGCTTGGTTGCTGCTGTTGTCTTCTCCAAAGGAAACAGCTAACTTCCTGCGGGCACAGGGTTTGCGAAAATCAATGAAAATCAGGTCGAGTCTTCATGGCTTTTCAGGGGGCATCATACACTTGTAATGCACGGCTCCCAAAATGCAATATGTGTGTTCACTGCATCTACTTGTTTATGCTTACTTACCTTGTTTTTTCTTTTACAACTGGCCTCTGGTTTACCAACATCTATTGCACATGTTCCTTGGGTCCGATGTTGAGACCTATTCTCATAAGCGCAGCGTCATTGGCTTCATATTCCCTTGATGCCTTTGCCAACCCTGAAGGGCTGCAATCGGTGCTGAGGAACCCAACGAACCCTTAGCCCAAGAATCGCGGTTAGGGGAGTGATTTGTTTCAGATTTGGGTTGACCCCACGCCCTTTGCCACGTCTGACAGCTCGATGCGACACGGGTGACAGGGGATGGCGTTTACAGAAAGGCTATCGTCGACATCGCATCATGCGAAGCATTGCTATGCTAACTGTAACAGAATGCTCAACCAAGTTCTGCAGACCTATCAGAAACTGAAAGCAACCGATGTCCGACGCGCTTACATACAACCGCTACATAAACCCAAATGCCTCTACAACCCAAGCCGAAAAGCTTGAACTTGAACATAAACTACGGACGCAGCCAGTAGCAGCAGGATCCTGCTTGTAGTTTACATTTCATGTTCATTTTTCTACATGAACCCCAACACCCTAGAGCCTACACTCCCAAACTCTTCAAACAGCACCAGCCTGGCTTGAGGATGTTTCTGCGTCCTGTTTCGCAGCAGCTGAAGACTTGGCATTTGGGATGGTTTCGGCAATTATCGAAGTGGCGCGCCGAAATGGCACTAATCAAAAGAGCGGACCCGGGCAAGACCCGATTCGAGAGGTGCACTGTCTACCGTAGGGCTCAGCATTTACCTTGCCAGGCTTTCGGGTTGAGGACAGACTCAATTGCCTTACTGCGACATAGGTTTTTAGATCACGGGCCGAAGGCTCTTAAACCCAACCCGAAGACGGAGTGCAAAGATCAACCTGGGCAACTTCGACTCGAAGACCTTATTTTACTTGCCGCTACGCCCCGACTGTCTGGGGAAGCTCCGGGGGATTTGCTGTGTCGGATTAGGCAGGGAGTCCCTTTTGGCTTTGAACCGCTCCAAAGCTGCGAAAGGTTTCGACAGTTGAAGGTGGGCTGAATGCCAGACCTGGAGCTGAGTATAGTGAATGCACCTCTATGGTAACTTCAATGATGTAAGGCTTCAAACACTCAGCTTTGATCAACAACAATATCATATAAGCATGGCTGGGATGCTGAGACCCTAGTTACCCCAGTTTTCCAAGTATGCATGCTGCCGCCCACCTACTACAGGGCATTTGCCTGCGGATAGGTGCGTGAGCCTACTGGCGATTAAACCCGACCCACAGCTTTGGGCTTGAAACCCTCGCAAAACGCCCTGCGGGCAGTTACGTTTGCCCGCATCTCTATGGGCCTAGACAAGCTTCTACGAGTATGTCGCACTTCTCTTGGAGCTCTTGACTCAGCGAGATGGAAACTTTGAGCCCTATAGGCCCGAAATAGAAATTATGCTACAAATAGAACGCGGGGCCATAGTATGAGCTTGAAACTCAAAGGCGGCCTCGTGACACTCCTCTGCAGTGCTCTCTGTGCCCTGCGAGTCGTGATCCTCAAACAGGACATGGTTGGTTTGGCCAGATGCGATTCCAGAAACCCTAGACCAAACCGTACACCCAGAGCAGCAAACCCTGACACAAAACTCAAAACATCAACCGAAGCTGCCGCATGCTCATGTCCTATAGAATACCAAGGTTGAACAAGCTTACACTTAGGCGGAAGGATATGTCCAAAGCACACTTCTTTCGACTGCGGCGAGTACTACAGTTCGTCCTATTGTACAGTGTTGTTGACCTTCTCGCTGCTTCTCAGCAGAACCTGTGCTTTAGTTTGGCTCTCTTTTCCACAGTAGCAAGAACCATTAACCTCACAGTCTTGGCCACTACTACATGAATGCAGGTGCATTCACTGTGCATTCTTAGTTTTTGGTGCTATCGCTCTGTCTGTCTGTCTCTGCGTTCTGTATGTCTGCCTGCCTGCATGCCTGTCTGGCTCTGTCTGTCTGTCTGTATATCTCTCTTCTTCCTCAGGGCAGGGGGGACCTGGTAAGGTCCCCCCTGTCCGTCGGTATACACAAGCAAATAATATAGATAAATACATGAATACATACATAAGCTAAAATTATGTGTATATGTATATATATATATATATACATACACATACACATCTCTCTCTCTCTCTCTCTTTCTGTCCGTCCGTCCGTCTGTCTCTATCTGTCTGTCTGTCTTCTGCAGGGCATAGGAGGCGTCTTAAGCCCCCCGGCCACATGGGGCCCCCATTTGTTATGGGGCTTTGGTAGGGCGTGAAAAAGAAACCGGAAATCGAGTGCCCCGGACATGTGAAGGAAGTATAATGGCCTTTGAATTATCCGGGTTTGTCGACTGTCTGTCTCTCTCTATCTCTCTCTCTCTCTCTCTCTCTTTCGCAGGCTTGAGGGGCGAGCCCCCCGCTAGGGTCTGCCCGATGTTGGCGGTATGCACTGTATTGTGCAGGAGGTCGGCCCGCCGGGCATGTCTCTCTCTCTCTCTCTCTCTCTCGCTCTCTCTCGCTCTCTCTCGTGCCTTCGTGGAACGTGACCATACTATGACCGCAGTTTGCACTGCCACTGTAAGAACATGTCTGGCAGGATGTAGCTGGCCATGGCGATGGCCGTTGTCGCTGTCGATAGACGCAGCTTAGAGGCTTCCAGGGTTTCGGAGCATCTGCAAGGATCTCGAGAGTCAAAGTGCCTAATAACACTGTTTACAGCAAGTCGGAGACACCTGGGTCTCAGTAGTAGACTGCCTGTCCTGCGTGTCGCTTATCGGATTATCGGAGTTTTACGGCTTTAGGGGAGTGCGGTTGCTCACAAGGTGTGGTCTGTCTTTGAGCACATTTTTCTAGGGCCCAATTGCAAACACCTGAAGATGCCGCTCACGCCTCGTTCCAAATCTTGGAGAAGGACAGGGGCGGCATCTGCAGCATGGGGTTCGGCCTTGGAAACACGAGTCCAAATCCACCGTGCTGCGCCATGGTCCACGAAGTTCCCAGTTGCCCATCACTATGGGAACGAATAATAACGAGTTGACAGCGTGCGATTCTTGGGGGATTTGGGGCCCCCAACGACACATGCAAGGGCTTTCTGCAGCTGGCGATACTAAGGATATTGGCACAACAGGATTCTGTTTCCCGATGCCTCAAGTCAATGGGATGGTACTGTATTTGCCTCCCACTGCATTCGGCTCCTACACCCTACGCCTCACATCTATCATGATTGAAACTTCACAGCCAGGAACGAATAGAAGACGCATGATGATGCGATGAGGGACATCGCTCGCAACCCGTTGAGAGCGTCGACCAGCACATGATGAAAGGAGCCAGCAACATCACAATTGCTTGTGAATGTGTTTGCGCGCGTCTCCGCACGATCTTTGAGATTTCACACGCTGCAATTCGCGTGGAGTCCGATCCTTCTTGAGTACATAAAGACGTTGAAGACGCTGCATGAGCCTTTGCCAGCTCTTGTTGAACAAAACGATGCACGACCGCTCAGCCCTTGATTGGTGCTACAACCTGTGAAGCGCTGCACAGTCCGAAGCAATGGCCCGCGTTGGGCGCCAAGCATTACAGGCGGCATCGGAGGCATCACGTACTCCGGGCCATAAGACTCAGTGGCCTGCCCCCAAAACAACTCAACTAAAGATTTCGCCGCTCTTGGGTGATGGATTTCGGACGGAGCCTGTTCAAGACATAAGGTTTATATAATCTATATAATACGGGCCTTAGGGTTGAGGGCGTAATTAAGTGACGCAAACATCTTTCTCCATGCTTTCGACACTCACGATTGAGCAAGCTTAGCAAAAACTGTTCGACATGAAGCTTCCTGTCTCTCAGGTGGGTGCTATCAGCTATCCCGTTCTGGGTCTTCTACGTTGGGTTCTCGAAATTTCTCGAACGTGGGAACGACATGCAAGACAGGCTGTGCCCACCATCTGCTCAGCCACCCCAACAGAAGAGGCTGAAAGACAAATTCGCTCGATCCGCCTAAACCGAAACCTAAACTACTCTGAAGCTTTTGACATTTTCGCTGGACATTCGACATCCCTCGAAGCAGTAACTACGCGCATCAAAAAGCATGCCAACATGCAAGAAGGATGTGCCTATTCGTGGGAACCCCTTCTGTCTCGGCAAGGAACCGGAACTTCTCTGCACAAGTCTCCGCTGAAGTGGTTTTTTTGTGTACACATACTACCGGCCTTGGGGAGCGGCACGCATGAACCCAAGGGCCTCAAGAAGGCTCGAATTGAAGCCACACAGCAAGGAATCCTCAGCTCTTAACCCGGAGGCGACATTATACCCCCCCAAAACCCTCAGAAGAGTTGAAGAAGCCTAAAATGATTCGGATGAGGTCCTAAACCCTGCAAGCGACCCGATGGAGCAATATAAGAAGTCAGGACTGCATTTTACATCAGGTGCCCGTCCTGCTCGGCTCATGTAAAACGCCCGCCGTTTCGAAGATTCTCGCCACGTCAGCCGGCGTGATTTTCGGATTCTCCCGCCCGTGCAAGCCGACTATGTCGGGCTTGCAGCCACACTGCGCTAGTCCATTGATGAAGCCCTGAGAAAACTTCCACCAGTCCGACTTGCTTGGAGCGACGCCGTCAAACATGGAGCGCTTGCGGAAGTTGTCCGATTCGAAGGCGAGGCGGTGTAGGCTGGGAGGGGGTGTGGGCGCTTTGGGTCGTGAGACATCACGGAACGCCATGACCATCCAGTCCTCGCTTTGGAGCAAAAACTCCCGAACCGAGATCGCCGTGCAATGATGGTAACTGCCCTTGGCAAGGTGCCAGATGTAGAGCGGTGCACCTGGTTTCCTGGACGTTGAGAAAGGCACAAACTCGGCTGCCTCCTACCAACTAGAGCTCAACACTCCTGGAGGCAGCCTGCTCTGCTAACCCGGACATGCCACAAACATGATGCTGAATAAAGCATCAGCTTCAGCACGTTGTCTGCCAAGATCACGGCTCGATCAGAGAGTATGTTGAGCTCCTACGAAGGCAAAGGCTCCCCTTTTAAGGAAGTTTTTTTTCCTAAAACCGACGGAACCCTGAGCGCCTCCATGAGCGCCAGGTCACTATGGAAACGTGTGCCCTTCTGATCCATGAACACCAGGTCGACGGAACGGGGCCCGTATTTTTCTAGCAGGTGGGGGATGCTGTCGTATGAGTAGCCAGTCCACACATCCACCGTGTCAGACAAGCCAGCATACTCCTAGGTCCGTTACATGGTTGGTAGTTCCCTCTCTCTCTCTCTCTCTCTCTCTCTCTCTCTGCAAATTTGCCAGGAACACTGGATTTTACAGAACGGAAAGGAGCATGGTAAATTTCGGAACCAAGGCTCGATCATGTTTCTGACCAAAGTGACGTGCAGAGGGTCAACCTCCAAGCTTGCCACCTTTCCCCCGTGGTGTCGCACCGCACGTGCGATGTTCATGGCAGAATAGCCCACGTAGGCCCCTATCTCAACACTAAGACGAGGCTTCCAGAGCCGGGCCACCTCGTGCACTACGATGCCCTTCTCCCATGCCGTGATCTTTAGCCACAGAGATCTGGACTCTGCAAAGCGCTCAATGGCCGCCATGCAGGCATCTGGGTCTCCGGGCGGTGCACCGCACAGGACGGCATGGAGGGTCATGAACTCCCGCGTATAGGCGTGGCTTCCCTCGTTCTGGCGTGTGGCCGCCATAGGGTGGATGCCACTTGTGACCGGAGCTTCCCACTCTTGGCTGTCGAAACCTCCGGTGGTTTCGAGGATCTCCGCAGCCTCCTCAAGCGCACCGCACTCTGCCCCCAGCCGAGCCACCAGTGCCGAGGACACAACAGACCACCGCTTCGGCTCACATCTATTCAAATCTCGCAGGACAGCGAAAGCCTCCCGAACCAGACCACGCTTCCAAAGCCTCAGTGCCAAGGAGTTGGCCACCGCAGTTCGCATGCGACTATCTTGCGCTTCAGAGGACATGGCCTCGAGAATCTGAATCTCCCGAACGTGGTCCGAGCTCTGCTCTGCAGCCATCACTGCCGCGGAGTAGCCGGATGCGCCGATGCCAAGGCCAGATTGGCGCGTAACATCGAGCAGCCTCTCCAGCTTTTCGGGGCGTCGGGTGCGGAAGCATGCCAATGTCATCATCGAGAGCGCACGGCTTCCTAAAGTCGCGCAAAGCTCGGGGCGAGCGGCCCGGTCCAAGGCGAGATCGAGCAGTGGATGCTCGCTCATACCCAGCGTGGCCAGCGCCCAGCCTGCGATGGCCAGGTTGCCACCGTCGAACTTTTGCACACGCTCCGATGCGGCATCAGCGATAGCGAGCAGGAGGCCGTCTGGACCGTGCATTCTGAGCATGGCGAAGGAGTAGAGCAGGTTGGCGTAATGAATGGGTTCGAAAACATGACGTTGGTCGTAACTCACTTTGACGAGCACGTCCATGGCGGGCTTATGCTCGAAGCCAACCTTGCAAAAGCCCCATGTGATGTTGGTCAGATCTTGCGGGTTGAACTCGCTCACCACTGCCTCCTTAACGAGATATATCTCGCATATCTTTGCAAAAAGCTCGTCGTCTCGATATCCCACCGTGCAGAAGGACCAAATGATGTTGCAAACATCAATCGGGCGGAGCTCGTCATCCATATGAGTCGTCAGTGCTGCCGATAAAGCCTCATAAGCGTCCCCGTCTCGGAAGTCAGCTTTCGCGAAAGCATAGCAGATCATGGTGAGAGATCCCAGAGGGAAGGTGTCGGCACGCAGAACCACAGGCACTGCCAGCTTTGCAAACAGATCCAGTCGCCTGTCTCTGTTTGGGATGCTCGTTAGCGCCCAAGCAGTTTTCGCGATACTCATTGGGTCACAAACGGCCAGTTTCCCACCGTTGCACAAAGCATCTGCGGTTTGCAGGAAAAGTGGCTCCTGCTTGGCATCTAAATTCGCCAGTGACCAAATTACATTCGCAGCATCACGGGCAGTGAGATCTGCCAAACATGAACACAGCTTCTGGCAACTCCCAGACCAACGGGGATCGCTACGGAGGCTTGCGTAAGTTATGCTGCGGTCTCCCTTCTTCTTGAAGTGGGCCAGCGCATAGAATAAGTTGGCCCAGTTGGGGGCATCCATGATGTCAGCGCTTTGCTGCGCGACGTCGAAAGCCTGCCCACATGTCGAAGAGGCCGCCAGATCCTTGTCCAAGGCGTAGCATTCGTTAGCCCGCGGAGGCCTCTTGGGCATTACCTCAGCGTGCTCGCATGGCTTAGGAGACATCGATCCATCCTCCTAAACTTTGACACCACGCAAAATGCACCAGAGCTTCAACTCTCTCCAGTAGAGGCTGATACTTGGTTGCACTGCCAAGCCTCAAACATTGGATAGAGGTTGAAATACACCGAGGCCCTAAACCTTGAGGCCAAAAATCTGAAACACCATCGCCAAGGCACATAAACATTCCGGCCGGCCTGTACTTGCTCTGCCTCAGATGCTAACTGCCAAGTCGAAGGAGTTCACCAGTTTTGAAAGGCATTGTCGCTACCCGGGGTTCATGTTGAACTGTTTGGGCTGAGTGGACTCGAAACAGTCCCTAACAGCTATCAGCTGCAGGTTCTGATTTGAGACTGCAGATCCTTATGGCCCAGTGGCGAAACCAAACTAACCTGATGCTCATGGGTGCCTGCACAGCAATGACCAAACTCAGTTCCAATCCAACTTCTCCATTGCGTCTAGAGTCGAGCGCAGGGGTCTGAAACCATGAACCGCCTCTTCGCAGCAGACAGCTCGATCTTCAACTCCAAATGCCAAACACAGACCCCTAAGCATAGCCCGACACGAAAGCTTTACAAGCTTCTACCCCAGGAGCCCAAGACCTCAATTCCGAGCTGCGAGGTCCTCCACGGACCTCTCGGGACGTTCCCGAGGCTTTGGCCTCTCTGGGGGCGAGAACCTCGCAGGGGCTTTAGGAATAAGGAGTTTTGTTCCGAACCCGGAGCTCTACTTTGGCTTGGACCATGTAGTGAAAAAACCGCGAAATTGAAGAGGGCATGGCTTCAGGGGGCTACAGTGTCAGTATTGCGAAGCTACCGACAAGACCCTAAAACTCACCAAAACCCTATTCTAACATTCTAACTTCTAAAGCTTCTTGTAAGGGCTTCGTGGGCTTGTTGTAAGTTTTAGCAATTAATCTAGGCCCGCAAAACAGGATCCTTCTTGTAAGGGCTTCGTGGATCTATTGAAGCCTCTCGAACATGTTTGGTGACCCGTGCACTTTGCGAGCTGCGAGCCCTTCCCGTAGAAGGAAAGGCCCGAGCCAGACGCCGGAGGCGAGGCAGTCGGCGGCTGCCTTAAACTGGGCTCTTGCTAGGGAACTTGTTATATAAGTTGCCATAATCGAACTTCAAATGCAAATACTGGGTTTTGGACTTTAGGGCCATGAACTTAGAGAAAGTTCCTTAACAAGCAGGTGCTTGGGTGTTTCACTCCAGGCGATGCGATGATGATTAGGGTTGTAGGTTCGGGTATACCTTTCCGTTTAGCATTTGACCCGACGGAACGATTTGTAAATCGGATCTACTAGCATACCTTCTAGTGAAAGAGTGTTCGAGAGTTTGGCTACAGAGCCCGTCATAAAAATAGCAACATACCGTGAAGACGCCGAACTACATAAACTCTAACCCGTAAATCATAAAGCCAAGCCCCAATGACCCTAACCCACAACCTCCAAGTTGCTGGGATGAGGCCAGCGATCCGGGATGCGATTGGACCTCGAACGAAGTTAACTCCTCGGGAAGTAAAGCAAGGATCTTTGCTGGGGCTGCCTTTTCAGAAGGACTTCGTAGTGGCTTTTCACGACCTAGCCATGCATGCGTCGGGAACCGGGACCGAAGACCCCTGACTCCTCCGGGCTGTACCACTGGCTGCTTGCTTGGGTTCGCAAACCCACGCGATCTCGCGGGCCAGAGCCCTTCTCAAGCACGTCGTGGCCATTGCTTCGGAAAGAGCCGGCAAAGCTCTGCATGCCTCCCACCTGAACATGCTGCGGCAGGTCGAGCAAGAGCGACATACATCCCTGCGACTCGGCAGTAATACTGTTCAGCCTGATCAGCCGGTCACTGCATCGTTCAAAAATCCGAGCAGCTGCGTGAGTATGCCCTACCGATACATGATTAGGGTAGAGCCAACGTTCTACTGGCAGTTTAGGGTTGAATGTTTGAGGTCACGAAGACGAAGCAGAGACGACAAGGATGACGAGGATCTCATGGATGAGAGAGGGAGGACGAGGAGCAGAGTCAGGATGATATAGATCATCTAGGAGTTTCCGAAAATAGGGGACCCCAATTAGTCTGTGGAAACTCCCATATGATGGTGTGGACCAGGGGGCAAGAGTTCAGGTCTTGTTTGCCTCAACAGCGCCAGTCGTAGGGCGGGGGTTTCCAGAAACGTGCTCTGTGACTGGACCATGTACTGTCCAAGTCACGAGCAGTAAGGGCTCCAACAAGCCCAAATCACCGGCAATCCTTCTGAGGGCTCCAATACAGTCACTTAAACCCTGAATCCGCACACCCACCGCCTCTTGAAATCGTGGCGGCGTTAGGAAGTTTTGGAGCCATTGGACAGGCACCGCCTAGCGAACAGGGCTGAAAGAACTCGCACAACCAACAGAGTTTCTGCGTGGCACTGCCAGTACTAACTACTCCCAAGACCCTCTCACTGCGATGCAAACATGTGCGGACTCCTGTGCTCATACGAATACAGCAATTGCGAGCCCAAAGGCTGGCTTCTTGGCTAAGGCCTAAAAACCTCGGTTCCTACTCAAGCCGGAAGTTTGCCTTACACCCCTAAAGCACACCTTTTGTACATGAAAAGACCTGTGAGTGTGAGTGCTTGATGCAAGTCTCTGCGCCTCCGTAGTCGAGGCCATAGGTAAAACTCGTCTGCAGAGACAACAGACGAACTACTGTAGCCAAGACGCTGTGTTATTTGACTGATCTCTATGTATCTCTTCTTTTGGCGAGGTTGTCGATACTGCCGTTCGTATTTCGGGTGGCCTGCTCCACGTGGAAGCTCCGGCGAGCATTGTGACCATCAGCCGCGGTTGTTTTGGCCCGCTTGCCAGCAGCGAGCATCATGAGCATGACTGTTTTGGCTTGCAGGGCTGAGGCAAGCACCCGAAGCGACGATCAAGAGAATCAGCTGCAAATGTTTGGGCCCCCTGGGGCGGGGGTAACAAGCTCCCGAAGCAAGCATCACGAGCATCATCCGCGGTTGTGCTGGCACGCTTGCGCTGGGGACCTGAAGAGCATCATCCCGCGCATAAGCCGCAGCTGCTTTGGCCCGCTGGGGCTGGGGCAAGCACCATAAGCAAGCATCATGGGCATCAAACGCGATTGCTTCGGCCTGTTTGGGCTGGGGCTAGCACCGGAAGCGAGGATCATGGGAACCAGCTGCAAGTGGTGGGGCCCCTTTGAGCGCGCCCGAAGCGAGCATCATGAGCATCATCCGGGGTCTTGAGCATCAGCCGCTGTTGTGTTGCCCCGCTTGAGCTAGGGACAAGCCCCCGAAGCGAGCATCATGAGCATCGGCGCGATGGTTTTGGCCCTGCATGGGGCAAGCACCCGAAGCGACATCATGAGCATCAGCTGCAGCTGTTCTGGACTGTTTGGGCGGGCAAGCACCCGAATCGAGCATCATGAGCATCAGCCGCGGTTGTTCAAGCACCTGAAGCGAGCTTGGGCAAGCAAGCACCCGAAGCAAGCATCATGAGCATCAGCATCAGCCGGGTTGTTTTGACCCGCTTGGGCTGGGGCAAGCAAGCACCTGAAGCGAGCATCATGAGCATCAGTTGTTTTGACCCGCTTGGGCTGGGGCAAGCAAGCTCCGAAGAGAGCATAGCTGGTGTTGCTTTGGCCCGCTTGGAATGGGGCAAGCCCCGGAAACGAGTATCATGAGCATCAGCGGCGGCTGTGTTGGCTTGCAGGTTGGGGGAAAGTCACCAAAGTTGTTTTCGCTCGCCGGGGCTGGGGTAACAAGCACCCGAAGCGAGCATCACAAGCATCATCCGCGGTTGCGTTGGCCCGCTTGCGCTGGGCGTATGAGCGTTTTAGGCAGCACACCTGAAACGAGCATCATAGCATCAGGCACAGCTGTTTTGGACCGTTCGGGCGGGGGCAAGCAAGCACGCGAAGCGAGCATCATGAGCATCAGCCACAGCCAGCTGTTTTGGACAGTGGGGCTCGAGCAAGCACCCGAAGCGAGCATCATGAAGCTGTTTTCGACCGTTCGAGCTCGGGCAGGCACCCGAAGCGAGCATCATGAGCATCAGCCGCAGCTGTTTTGGAATTTTTGGACCGTTCGGACTCAGGCAAGCACCCGAACCGAGCATCATGAGCATCAGACCCAGCTGTTTTGGACCGTTCGGGCTCGGGCAAGCATCCGAAGCGAGCATCATGAGCCTCAGCAGCAGCTGTTTTGGACGTTCGGGCTCGGGCAAGTACCCGAAGCGAGCATCATGAGCCTCAGCAGCAATTGTTTGTGGACGTTCGGGCTCAGGCAAGCACAGCTGTTTTGGATCGTTCGGGCTCGCAAGCACCCGACGAGCATCATGAGCATCAGCCGCAGCCGTTTTGGACCGTTCGGGCACGGGCAAGCACTCGAAGCCAGCATCATGAGCATCAGCCGCAGCTGTTTTGGACCGCTCCGTTCGGGCTCGGGCAAGCACCCGAAGCGAGCATCTGTTTTGGATTGTTCGGGCTCGGGCAAGCACACGAAGCGAGCATCATGAGCATCAGCGCAGCTGGGTTGGACCGTTCGGGCGCAGGCAAACACCCGAAGCGAGCACCATGAGCATCAGCCGCCGCTGTTTCGGATTCGGACCGTTCGGGCTCAGGCAAACACCCGAAGCGAGCTCCATGAGCATCAGCCGCAGCTGTTCTGGACCGTTCCTGGACCGTTCGGGCTCGCAAGCACCCGAAGCGAGCATCATGAGCATCAGCCGCAGCTGTTTTGGACCATTCGGGCTCGGGCAAGCACCCGAAGCGAGCATCATTAGCATCAGCCGCAGCTGTTTTGGGGCTCAGGCAAGCACCCGAAGCGAGCATCATGAGAATCAGCCGCAGCTGTTTTGAACCGTTCGGGATCGGGCAAGCGATGGAGCGTTCGGGCACGGGCAGGCACCTGAAGCGAGCATCATGAGCTTCAGCCGCAGCTGTTTTGGAGCGTTCGGGCTCCGGCAAGCACCCGAAGCGAGCATCATGAGCATCAGCCGCAACTGTCTTCGGGCTCGGGCAAGCACCCGAAGCGAGCATCACGAGCATCAGCGCAGCTGTTTTGGACCGTTCGGGCTCGGGCAAGTACCCGAGCATCATGAGCATCAGCCGCAGCTGTTTTGGACCCTTCGGGCTCGGGCAAGCACCCGAGCATCCTGAGCATCAGCCGAAGCTGTTTTGGATCGTTCGGGTACGGGCAAGCACCCGAGCATCATGAGCATCAGCCGCAGCTGTTTCGGATCGTTCGGGCTCGGGTAAGCACCTGAAGCGAGCATCATGAGCATCAGCCGCAGCTGTTTTGGACCGATCGGGCTCGGACAAGCACCCCTCGGGCAAGCACCCGAAGCGAGCATCATTATCATCAGCCGCAGCTGTTTTGCACCGTTCGGGCTCGGGCAAGCACCCGAAGCGAGCATCATGAGCAGCAGCCACAGCCAGCAGGCACCCGAAGCGAGCATCATCAGCATCAGCCGCAGCTGTTTTGCACCCTTCGGGCACGGGCAAGCACCCGAGCATCATGAGCATGCATGAGCATCAGCCGCAGCTGTTTTGGACCCTTCGGGCACAGGCAAGCACCCGAGCATCATCAGCATCAGCGCGGATGTTTTGGACCGTTCGGGCTCGGACAAGTACCCGAGCATCACGAGCATCATGAGCATCAGCCGCAGCTGTTTTGGACGGTTCCGGCTCGGGCAAGCACCCGAAGCGAGCATCATTAGCATCAGCCGCAGCTGTTTTGCACCGTTCGGGCTCGGGCAAGCACCCGAAGCGAGCATCATGAGAATCAGCCGAAGCATCATGAGCATCAGCCGCAGCTGTTTTGGACCGTTCGGGGTCGGGCAAGCACCCGAAGCGAGCATCATGAGAATCAGCCGCAGCTGTTTTGGACCGTTCGGGATCGGGCAAGCGATGGAGCGTTCGGGCACGGGCAGGCGCCTGAAGCGAGCATCATGAGCTTCAGCCGCAGCTGTTTTGGAGCGTTCGGGCCCGGCAAGCACCCGAAGCGAGCATCATGAGCATCAGCCGCAGCTGTTTTGGACGTTCGGGCTCGGGCAAGCACCCGAAGCGAGCATCACGAGCATCAGCGCAGCTGTTTTGGACAGTTCGGGGTCGGGCAAGTACCCGAGCATCATGAGCATCAGCCGCAGCTGTTTTGGACCCTTCGGGCACGGGCAAGCACCCGAGCATCCTGAGCATCAGCCGAAGCTGTTTCGGATCGTTCGGGCTCGGGTAAGCACCTGAAGCGAGCATCATGAGCATCAGCCGCAGCTGTTTTGGACCGATCGGGCTCGGACAAGCACCCCAAGCGAACATCACGAGCATCAGCGCAGCTGTTTTGAACCGTTCGGGCTCGGGCAAGCACCTGAAGCGAGCATCATGAGCATCATGAGCATCAGCCGCAGCTGTTTTGGACCGTTCGGGCTCGGGCAAGCACCCGAAGCGAGCATCATGAGCAGCAGCCACAGCCAGCAGGCACCCGAAGCGAGCATCATCAGCATCAGCCGCAGCTGTTTTGCACCCTTCGGGCACGCGCAAGCACCCGAGCATCATGAGCATGCGTGAGCATCAGCCGCAGCTGTTTTGGACCCTTCGGGCACAGGCAAGCACGCGAGCATCATCAGCATCAGCGCAGATGTTTTGGACCGTTCGGGCTCGGACAAGTACCCGAGCATCACGAGCATCATGAGCATCAGGCTGGACCGTTCGGGCTCGGGCAAGCACCCGAAGCGAGCATCACTAGCATCAGCCGCAGCTGTTTTGCACCGTTCGGGCTCGGGCAAGCACCCGAAGCGAGCATCATGAGAATCAGCCGAAGCATCATGAGCATCAGCCGCAGCTGTTTTGGACCGTTCGGGGTCGGGCAAGTACCCGAGCATCATGAGCATCAGCCGCAGCTGTGCTCGGGCAAGCACCCGAAGCAGGTATCACGAGCATCAGCGCAGCTGTTTTGGACCGTTCGGGCTCGGGCAAGTACCCGAGCATCATGAGCATCAGCCGCAGCTGTTTTGGACAGTGCTAAGGCAAGCACCCGAAGCGAGCGTCGGCCGCAGCTGTTTTGGACCATTCGGGCACAGGCAAGCACCCGAAGCGAGCATCATGAGCATCAGCCGCAGCTGTTTTGGACCGTCCGGGCTTGGGCAAGCACCCGAAGCGAGCATCACGAGCATCAGCGCAGCTGTTTTGGACCGTTCGGGCTCGGGCAAGTACCCGAGCATCATGAGCATCAGCCGCAGCTGTTTTGGACCTGTCGGGCTCGGGCAGGCACCCGAAGCGAGCTGTTTTGGACCGTTCGGGCTCGGGCAAGTACCCGAGCATCATGAGCATCAGCCGCAGCTGTTTTGGACCGTTCGGGGTCGGTACCCGAGCATCATGAGCATCAGCCGCAGCTGCTTTGGACATTGGGGCTCGGGCAAGCACCCGAAGCGAGCATCACGGGCATCAGCGCAGCTGTTTTGGACCGTTCGGGCTCGGGCAAGTGCCCGAGCATCATGAGCATCAGCCGCAGCTGTTTTGGACCGTTCGGGGTCGGGCAAGTACCCGAGCATCATGAGCATCAGCCGCAGCTGTTTTGGACCGTTCGGGCTCGGGCAAGCACCCGAAGCGAGCATCATGAGCATCAGCCGCAGCTGTTTTGGACCGTTCGGGCAAGCACCCGAAGCGAGCATCATGAGCATCAGCCGCAGCTGTTTTGGACCGTTCGGGCTCAGGCAAGCACCCGAAGCGAGCATCATGAGCATCAGCCGCAGCTGTTTTGGACCGTCCGGTCTCGGGCAAGCACCCGAAGCGAGCATCACGAGCATCAGCGCAGCTGTTTTGGACCGTTCGGGCTAGGGCAAGTACCCGAGCATCATGAGCATGCATGAGCATCAGCCGCAGCTGTTTTGGACCCTTCGGGCACAGGCAAGCACCCGAAGCGAGCATCATGAGCATCAGCCGCAGCTGTTTTGGACCGTCCGGGCTCGGGCAAGCACCCGAAGCGAGCATCACGAGCATCAGCGCAGCTGTTTTGGACCGTTCGGGCTCGGGCAAGTACCCGAGCATCATGAGCATCAGCCGCAGCTGTTTTGGACCGTTCGGGCTCGGGCAAGCACCCGAAGCGAGCATCACGAGCATCAGCGCAGCTGTTTTGGACCGTTCGGGCTCGGGCAAGCACTCGAAGCCAGCATCATGAGCATCAGGCGCAGCTGTTTTGGACCGTTCGGGCTCGGGCAAGTACCCGAGCATCATGAGCATCAGCCGCAGCTGTTTTGGACCATTCGGGCTCGGGCAGGCACCCGAAGCGAGCATCACGAGCATCAGCCGCAGCTGTTTTGGACCGTTCGGGCTCAGGCAAGCAACCGAAGCGAGCATCATGAGCATCAGCCGCAGCTGTTTTGGAGCGTTCGGGCTCCGGCAAGCACCCGAAGCGAGCATCATGAGCATCAGCCGCAACTGTCTTCGGGCTCGGGCAAGCACCCGAAGCGAGCATCACGAGCATCAGCCGCAGCTGTTTTGGACCGTTCGGGCTCAGGCAAGCACCCGAAGCGAGCATCATGAGCATCAGCCGCAGCTGTTTTGGACCGTTCGGGCTCGGCAAGCACCCGGAGCGAGCATCACGGGCATCAGCGCAGCTGTTTTGGACCGTTCGGGGTCGGGCAAGTACCCGAGCATCATGAGCATCACCCGCAGCTGTTTTGGACCGTTCGGGCTCGGGCAAGCACTCGAAGCGAGCAATATGCCGCAGCTGTTTCGGACCGTTCGGGCTCAGGCAAGCACCCGAAGCGAGCATCATGAGCATCAGCCGCAGCTGTTTTGGACCGTTCGGGCTCGGGCAAGCACCCGAAGCGAGCATCACGGGCATCAGCGCAGCTGTTTTGGACCGTTCGGGCTCGGGCAAGTGCCCGAGCGTCATGAGCATGCATGAGCATCAGCCGCAGCTGTTTTGGACCCTTCGGGCACAGGCAAGCACCCGAGCATCATCAGCATCAGCGCAGATGTTTTGGACCGTTCGGGCTCGGACAAGTACCCGAGCATCACGAGCATCATGAGCATCAGCCGCAGCTGTTTTGGACCGTTCGGGCTCGGGCAAGCACCCGAAGCGAGCATCATGAGCATCAGCCGCAGCTGTTTTGGACCGTTCGGGGTCGGGCAAGTACCCGAGCATCATGAGCATCATGAGCATCAGCCGCAGCTGTTTTGGACCGTTCGGGCTCGGGCAAGCACCCGAAGCGAGCATCATGAGCATCAGCCGCAGCTGTTTTGGACCGTTCGGGCTCAGGCAAGCACCCGAAGCGAGCATCATGAGCATCAGCCGCAGCTGTTTTGGACCGTTCGGGCTCGGGCAAGTACCCGAGCATCATGAGCATCAGCCGCAGCTGTTTTGGACCGTTCGGGCTCGGGCAAGCACCCGAAGCGAGCATCATGAGCATCAGCCGCAGCTGTTTTGGACCGTTCGGGCTCGGGCAAGCACCCGAAGCGAGCATCACGAGCATCAGCCACAGCCAGCTGTTTTGGACCGTTCGGGCTCGGGCAAGCACCCGAAGCGAGCATCACGAGCATCAGCCGCAGCTGTTTTGGACCGTTCGGGCTCGGGCAAGTACCCGAGCATCATGAGCATCAGCCGCAGCTGTCTTGGACCGTGCGGGCACGGGCAAGCAGTTTGGTCGGTTGGGCTCTCTGAAGCGAGCATCACGAACTTCAGCCGTGATTGTTGGGGCCCGCTTGGACTAGGGCAAGCACCCGAAACCACCATCATGAATGCTAAACCGATCGGGTTTAGCATTTCCCTCCAATCCGCGAAGGGGAATCTGGAGAGATACTTCAGCATGGCCGCATGCCTACAATCATAAAAGAAACAGGCCTCCCGTGGAAGTGGCTGAGAGTAGTCGACAGGATCATGCTTGATCTTGCGCCGATCACCCTCGCCTGGCACGCGCTCTGTTTGATTCTGGCTTTGACCAAAGTTGAACCTTGCACGACTCGGACAAGCTGATTGTGCAGGACTCAGTGCTTGGAATCCGGCGATGGAAGAAAGCACACAAATGTGCACGAGGGCACCTGGCGCTGCAACCGAGAGCTTGTGACTTCGTCTTTAGTTCGGGCCTGCTCCACCCACGAATAGAGCTGTCGTGTGTGCAGAGTTCCACATATGTACCCGGGATGGGGATTGTTGGCTATGGCCGGATACCTGCACTGTACTTGCTTGCACTAGAACTTGAATCCTGCGTCTCACTTCCAAAACAAGATCCTACCAAGCACTGCGTTAGTGAAGCCGCTTACCGAGCCTCACCAGAATCACGAAGTTTGCGAGCACCCTAATTCTCCATGATCTACTGCTGCGCACGTGGTTGCTTCTCATCCCGTCTGTTGCGCCACAGATTCGCACATGTTTAGAATCACTGTTCACTATATTTTCTGTAGTTTCACGTGATTTGAGCAATCGCAACCAATACATGAGGTCACCATTCACATTGCTCCAACCATCTTGCCTCGGAGAACTGCTGAAATATTGCAGCCACAATTTTGTTCGTCTATATTTGTATTAATACTCATTGCGTTCATGTGCACATCACGCGCAGGGAAACGGATGCTTGCGTCTGTATGTACCTGCGAATATATGTACACATCAATTTGGGCACATGATACATACATACGTACATACTTGCAAACTTACGTCATAATACGAATTCATTGGGAGGCCACCCCCCTAGTCTAGAACATTGAGCACCACTGGGACATTGTATACACTCAAAAAAACTCGCATCTGGAAAACACATCCGCTCTCAAGGGTTTCGAGGTTCGGTGCATCAGGACGGCGCAAGGGTTTCGCGTTCAGAAAGGCCTGCTCGCAGCTGTCACAAGTCTCAGACTGAGTCACACTCAGGAGGGCATGAGAAAGATGCCCGCCGGGGTTTGCAAGATACAGGCTTCAAGTAGTAGGTGCATTCAAGCCATTTAGTCATGTCTCTGTTGCCAAGGTCGGCGCCTAGCAGCCGGAAGGAATACCTGTTTGTATCACCTTCTTCCGAAACCGAACGAACATAACATCCCCTCGCCTCCGCCGCTGCAGGTCTCGGCAAACCAGGGTGCGGAAGTAGTTCGGGTGGTACAGCTGCTCCTGTCTGAGGTGTCTTTGGCGCGAAGCTTTCGACCTGTGTATGTATTCATACATCCATTTAATCATTTACACATGCATGAATGCATATACTATACATGCATACATACCTTCATACCGGCAGACAGACAATAGAATATAGAGACGTGCAGGCCTGGGTGGGATCGGATTTGTTCTTGAGGCTGAGTGGGGCGAATTGAGCCCTGCATGGTAGAGAAATCCAGGTAAAGATGGTTTAAGTATCGCCGGTGACCCAACCGTCCAGGAGTTGAAAGCGAAAGCTCTAACAGGAGCACGGGGCACAGGGTTTGCACAGCGCCACAAGACTCTATTGGTCGCAAAAGTTGCCGTAGTGCTCCGGGCAGAGTAGAAGCACTCGAACCGGTTTACATGGAGTGTACGGTGTTGAGCACTGAGGTCTGCGTGACCCTGAGCTTCGCACCTTGGCCCCGTGCGCAAATGGGCACCGTGGACCTGGATGGCAGAAGAGAAACAGGGAAGGCACGGACTCTATGCCTATGCATGGGGGCGACAGGTGCAAGGCTGAGAGTGTAGGATGTGGCACTGGGCTTGCGGGAAGGAACCTCCGGCCAATGAACTTGCCTAAGAGCACAACCCGCTTGCCCTGGCAGCCAGCATCCTGATTGCCGGAAGCGCCTGTGGACTCAAAAGCATGATTAGCCTCCCAATGCTCCAATGCGAGCAGAACATACCCCAGAGAGCCATGGCCCCAACCAAGCGGACATCGCTGCGAGTATGCCAAGCTCGTCTCCTGCCATGCGAAGAGCAGAGAGCTGTCTCGCCGGGTTCAGTCCAGGTTCGGGTCTAGCCGTTAGGCGAGCTTCGAAATCACACGTATTTGGAACGGCCATGAGCTCTAGTCTAGCCCGAATGGCAACTGCCCAACAGAATACGCACGTGAGTTCATGTGTTTGTTCTTTCTGTGCACGTGCGCGCGCGCCTGCGGGAGTATTTACGAATACCCGAGACAGATCCGACTGCTGGGTAGTTGAAGGCCTTTCCTTTGACAAACGAACCATTCAAGCCCCCGCTCCGAATGCCGGAATCACCTGGCCTTCTTGTTCCAGTAGGGGCAGAGCTGATGGCCGTAGCCCAGCGACGGCGGACGCCGCCTGGGCACGGAGCTGGAGTTGAATTTTCTTTGTGTAAGCCTGTAAGCACTGAAAGCCCAAGAGCCCTGAACACACTCAGGAGCCGGTAACTAACCGAACCTCAAAAACATTTCCCCTCAATCCCTCAGGACCCACCACTCTGACAGGAAAGCAAAACCCCCGTGCTTCTCTGCTCGGTTTTTGTCAAGATTTCGGAGTTCCGCATCCTGCGCCTTCGGTTCGGGGTAAGCGGGTAAGTTCCATGGCTTAGCTTTCACCCTCAGCCTCGAAACCCTAAGCCCATACAATGCCAAACAAATCCTACTAAGGATTGGACTTCGAGAATCAGGGTTCCGACTCTTACGGCTCGCACGGCAGGCAAGGGTCCACAAGTCTGGGATAACGCTGAAAGACTACAACGATCCGGTACACCCTCAGCTCCACACAAGACACACCAACCCAACTCCTAAGACGATATAGACCATAGGTCCAAACACGAAGCATGAAGCACAGCCTTCCCACGCACTGACAAGGCAGGTCGAAGAGGCAGCAGCGTACATCTCAAACAAGACTCTACCCGACCCACCTAGCAGCAACACCGTTACAGTGCAACCGCATACTGGACTACCACTCCTGCACGCTCCTCCAGACCAAGTCTCTAGCGCTTGCACTCGATGGAACATTAGCGGCACCATGCAGTAAACGTTTAATTAAATTATGCATCGTATGCCAACGGCTCCAGCTGGGACTACCGGGATTGCCGATTGCCGAGAATGTGCATTCCTTTCCAGGATATTAATGGTTCGTAGATGATCTGTGTCTTCTACATTGGGCGGAACTAGGCTAGAAAACGACAACTCTGGCAGACTGCGGCTGCAATGCCGGAGCCGACCATCGAGCTTGCCAAGCTTGCCCTGCAGGCTTCGCTCGTGGACTACAGTCACTACCGGCCAGGCCGAATCCAGGACAGTGTCTACCATTGGTGTCAGGATGCAGTCTCCGAGGCTTTGAGGTTGCAAGTTAGGGCCACCTTACTATTGCGGTGGTCGTGCCTGTATTCGTGGCTTGGCTCAAAGGTTCTCGCCACCGATGCGGCCGACGCTAAACCACAGGTCTGGGTCTTCATGGAAGACCATGAACTGCCTTGCGAAGTCGTAACACTCTTCCAACGTCGGAGGCGGAGGCAGCACGACCTCCGGATCAGGGCGGTCCGCGCGCTCTTTGAGCTGTCGGGCCTCTTTCACAAGGCTCTCTAGCACCGGGAAATGGTGCATCACCTGCCGTAGAGATGCCATCAAGGACGGAGAGGAGCCCTTCAGAAGCTCTAGGGCCAGCGCTGTCGCCACGGAGAGGTGCACCGCCCTGGCGCGGTTCTGCTTGTTTGACCCGAGCCCTACAGCACTCAGCATGCTGCCATCAGGGCACTGAATCGAGGCTACCGAGGAGTAGGTTTCCGAGCACCAGATTCCTTTCGAGTGGAGCTGCTCCAAAACCGGGCATGTGTCTTCGTACCTGTCGACTTGGACCACGTCCGCTCGGCTCTGGCGAACTAGCGCCAGCATGGCGTCCACCGCGTTGAAGGCAACTTGGCCCAGCTCTGACGAACTCACCAGTCGGAGGCATATGAGTCGAGCCGGCTCCTGCAAGAAGTACAGAATCGGCTCCTGCGCTTCTGGCACGGGCTGCTGCCGCAC